>CM041780.1:258479254-258975760 GCA_023374045.1 Limonium bicolor
AAGAAATAATTAAATCTAGACTTATTTATCCTCTTCACATTTAGATGTACAAGTAACTCATTTATTTTACTATTGTTTATATAATAAGAACATTTAAATGTAAAAGTATTTCATTCATTTTATTATTAATTATTAATAAGATCTTTTGTGTAACCCTTTATGTAGACCAATTACAAATATTCCTAAATTTCAACTTATTAATTTCTTAACCAAATTATAAATTTACATTGTGGTTATTGACTAAATAAATACATGTGTTTAAATACAGTTTATATAAATCTTAGAAACTCAAAGATAACTAAAAACTCAACCTATAACCATAAATTAATACCACCTCATATAATATTCTTTTATTAGTATCATGTAGAGGTTTAGTTTAACTCATTAATTCCTTCATATTATATTTTCTATAAGGTTTTATTCCTTTTATTTATTTATTTATCATATATATATATATCCTTCCTATTACATTTCTCACAAGGAATGTTATTTCCTTTATCTATTTTTATTGTATTATATACATATATATATATATATATCCACATATATCAAGATTTATCCAGAACATTCTTTAAGAAATTCTATTGTATTTAATTATATTTAATATCTTTTAGACATATCCACAACTGATTTATGGTTTAAAATAGAGTATTTCCCTTAGTTTTAGTTAAACATATTAGCTTCCATATTATATATAATAAATAAAATGTAGTTTAGTTAAATTCCTTGATTTAATATAAGTTTCTATTTATTCCTCTCATATAAATATATATATATAAATATATGTAACAATTTTTACTTCACTTAAAGTTAATACCCAAAATATTTATAAACATACTGTATTAAATGTTAATTAGTCTTATTATATTTTCCCCAACCTATAAAGTTCATTAATCAACTATACTTTAATTTTGATTACATTAAAAACTATTATTATAAGTTATTCTTATGAAAAACTCACAAACACAATTTTTAAAACCTTTCCCGTTGCCCAAAAATTCCCAAACTTAATATACAGTAACTATAACATTTTAGACATATTATAAAAATTTTATTTCAAAAATATCTTTTTAATTTAACCAAATAATTTCAGAAAACCCGTAATTGTAAAAATCATAACTTATGTTTAAAAACTCGAAAACCATAATAATTTACATCAAAATAAACTAGATAAAATAAGGAACCTATGGTTAAAATTTCAAGTCAAAATACATTCGGGAAGATATTTAAATTAACCCAACAAGTTAAGACTATTTACTGGAATTTATTAAAACCCTAAAACAACTTTAAATCGCCAGATCTAATCTGGACCGTCCAATCCTTTAAACTCTGATGGAGTCCCTGAAACTCAAGTTCTTCCCGATATTAAATTGCGACCCGAGTACTAAATCGATGATAACTCCTAATCTACAGAACGAAATTGAGTGATTTTTGTTTCTATGGATTCGTAATCAAATTTCGGTTCTATTGGTACCGATTTCCCCAATTTTAATGCAGAGTTCATCAAGATTCGAATTTGATTCGAGAGTTAGGGTTCTTATTAGTTTCTGAGTTTAATTCGAAAACAAATCCGACGAATTCCCTTAATATGGCACGTAATTGATTCAATTAAAACATGGGTTAGGTCGAAAACAACACTACGAACAACATTATCGGAGCAATTTGATCGGAAACTCACCGGAATTGCTCGAATCGAAGCGATTTCAAGATCGGGTTCTGGAAAACTGTTCGAGCTTGACCGTTTGGGTAGCCTACTTTGTGACTCTATAACTTGGGGTACAGATTGAGTTAGACTTTGTTCTTTGGCTCTATCGAAATATGGGACATAGATCTACACAATGATAACAAGAACTCAATCTAACTTGCATTATACCGAAAGAAATTGACCCGAAAGTTACGAGTTTACCTGTCGTTTTTCTATGATTTTATGTGCTGAAAAATCAGAGACTTTGGGCGACTATATCTTCCAAACGGTTACGAATCAGGCTTGGGAATAAACATGAAAGTTGTAGATGGATTAGAGATCTACACAACGAGCTATAGAAATCGAAATTTGGTTGAAAGACGAGGAAGTTATGGCAGACGAACTTTACCTGTAATCGAATGAAAACTGGAACCTGGTTACGAACTCGAAAGCTGGCAACTTTGGATCAACTTCCCGTCGATGTAGAATGAGCTAGGGCTTGTATGAGTTATGGTTGTAAAGAGGGAATTAAGGAGAAAAGAATAGAGAAGACGGCACTGGGAAATTCGAAGTAACGAGTGAGATATAGCCGTCACAAGTTAGTCAAAATCGGATGATTGTTGGAGAAAAACAGGAGATAGAATTGACTAAGTGTTGGGGCGCACGAGAGGCTGACACGTGGCAGTTATAAAATTTTGATTCAAAACTTCAATCTAGCATAACTTTGGCTAGGATGATCCGTTTTTGACGTTCTTTTTATCGATCTTCATGGTTTTTCATAACCTATTTATTGGTATAGGTTTCATGGCCTGGTTTGACCATTCTCAAAAAGTCAACTCTAGCAAGGCTTAATAAGCTTTAAGGTTTCTAGAATTTTATATTGACTTTTATGTTTCAAAAAATGTTCCAACACTTCCTAAAATCTTTATAATATATTTGGAGTGTTTAGAAATTTCCCCAAGATTTATTGACTTATAAATCTTATTATTAAATTCATAATACTATACAATAATATATAATAATTAGGAGAAAACCCCTAAATAAATTTCACAACCCCTTATATAATTTAATATTCATAATTCCATATAATAATTTAATATTCATAATTCCATATAATAATTTAATATTCATAATTCCATATAATAATTTAATACTTAATAGTATTATTAAAGGTTTAATAAAAGAAATCCCCTAAATTAATTTAGGGGTATTTCAGAAACCATATAATATAATGGTGGTGGTTATTACACAAAAATAGTTACAAACTATAAGTAATAAGTTTTTGAATGGAAATATAGTTTACAAAAGATAATGGATTATATAATACAATGTATTATAATGGATGGTGGAAAAATAATACAATATAATAAGTAATGCATGCATACATGCAACTATAGGTTATATACCTAAATTAAATGATGGATAAGATTAAAGAAATATAACGAATTAAACTTAACAGTCGAAACATTTCGACATACGAGTTTTAGTAACAAAGCCGACTGGTTTAGAGAAACCCATAACAATTAACTGTAGAAATCCGGGGATGAACTGTCGGGGTTACTAGTTATTCGGAATACCGGATGTAGTTAGTCATGGAGACTGACTTATAGTTTTATTACAGTTTAGATCGCCTTTCAGACGTGTGTGCCTGACGAGCTAGTGGACTACACTGCGCATCCTAGGTCTGAGGTGTACGGTAAAGGGGTTTGATCCGAGTTGTCCTAAGGAATTCCTTGGGCTCGGATTTGGTTGATATCACTTGTGTGTTATGTGTGTGGATATGTGTATGTGATTATGTGTTACTGATTAATTATTTATGCACGAGCGTCCTACGGGACTAACACTACGTCGATTATAGATCGGCTTATATATAAACATACATATACGTTATTGTGATGACAAGACGGTTACTTGATATAATACCATAGTATTAATATTAAGTATATGGCAGCCTAAGTAAAACGCTTAGGAACGAGTCACGACATTGTCGGTCTCTAGAGCATGGATCTCGAACATGAATATAACCTAGATTACTTCTAGGTATGCGTGACCCATTGGACAGCTGATTAATAAATTATATTCTCCATAAGACTGAGAGCATATCTTAAACATTATGAGAGAGAGATGGTGTGAGTTGAGGTGAGGAATCCAGAGTAGTTTACGAACTACCTGGTTGCGCATTTGTGATCACTGAGGGGTTCCCGATCGGGTTCCGCTCCAGGTTTATACCCAACGAGCCCTATTTGGATCATGGGTCAGGTGGCTACGGCCTTTATATGGACGCCTTACGAGGCAAAGAGAATAGTCAGGGGCCTCCGGACCTCTGGCGAAATGAGCACCTTTGTGTGTACGGGAGGACTACTGTCCATGTGAGGTTATCGGGTTGTCCTAACTTGACACTCAACTGGTAAATTAATAATTTAACATGGTTTGGATGGATGGGGCCTTGAAGGCCAAGGTAAATTAAATATAGAAACCGTTCGCTACGGCGATTGTACATTGTACATTATACTGCAATTATTCGATATGTTCGATATACAATTGTTGTTTGTTACATGTTATGATTGATTGAATTGGATGGATGGTTAAGTGTTTATTAATGTTTGGATGGATGATTAAGTATATTTATGCATTTATATTACAGTTTGATTATAACTGTAAAATGGTAAAGCGTGAAACCAATCTAATAATAAGATGGTTAAAATGACTAAGAGACCATTAGGGTCCCGGCCCGGCATACTCAGCGTTTATCGCTGATACTACACTCATTGCAGGTTGATGATCATTGTCGAAGCCGCAGTGCGGGAACAGGGTAGTTAGGGATTACTTTAATTACCGCACATAGAGTTTGTTTGTATAACAATGTTGTGTTGTGGATTGTATTATGGTACGGTTATGTATATTCGGGATTGGGTAGACGCTCACTTGTCGATGTTTATGGTGTATGGACTTAGTATGATGTATAGAAATGTTCTCGTTATTACAGCGGTTAGCAGTTTGTTTATGTTGGTTGTTGGATAATTTGGCTTCGTTACTCGCATGGGCGAGTAATGGCCGGTGACACCCGAGTGAGTATTATTGTTGTTATTATTTCTTCCACTTTTAGATGTTTTATTTATTGCTACGAGAGAGATTATTACGTGTTGAAGGTGAGGAGTGTTACAAAAGTGGTATCAGAGCGAGTAGTGCTGCTCTGATGACGAGAAAATAGGTTAAGATAGTGAGCTTAGGACTTGGGAAATTACGGGAAACGTCTGTGAGGTACGAGATGACTCGTCTTAAAAGGTGTTGTGTTTAGTAGCGCAAATTGCGTGATATGTTAGCCTTTAAGGAAATTCAATATCTACTGGTTGTGTACGGTAAATTACCGAGTATTTATGTGCATACTGTACTACGATGTCTGGGGGATTTAGAGGGTGTGGTACTGGTAGAGGTGGAGGCGGTGACCCCGTGATTCCAGGAGTTGCTGAGACGATTGATGCCATTCTCGCACAGCTTGGTACTCAAATTGGTGGAACACCAGCCCACCCGCCATAGCCCAGGGAGACGAACTGGCTGAAGTCAGTTACCGAGACCCGACCACCTACTTATTCAGGGGAGCCAAACCCCATAGCCTTGGAGCGTTTTATAGTTGAACATGAGAAGGCCTACGAAGCTTTGCAAGTACCTGCCGACAAGAAGGTCGTCATTGCTACTTTCCATCTGAAGGATGCAGCCAGCACTTGGTGGAGGTTGGTCAAGGGCCATCACCTGGCTACACCCGACTTTTCGTGGGCTGCCTTTGTCGAGTTACTAAGGGGGAAGTACTACCTGGCACATCTCAAGCAGAAGAAGCGCCGTGAGTTTGAGACATTATCCCTGGGAGGTTTGACCGTGGATGAGTACTACGCTCGATTCATTGGTCTGCTGGACTTCATCCCCGGTGTTGATTACTCAGAGACCGTGAAGGTCGAGAAGTTCCGGGGGGGATTGTCGTTTCGCATCCAGATGGCGATGGGTGCTACCCTCTATCCTACTATCCAGGTATAAACATGAAAGCCATAAATTCTTTACTTACTACATTACCGATTAACTTTGTGAGAACTTACTAATGAGATTCCAGGAGTGTAATGACGTTGCCTCGAGGACGGAGCTAATGCTCCAGACTCGGGAAGAGACTCTCGGGACTAAGAAGAGAAAGAACCCCGAGGGAGAGTCTGAGGGTGGAGGAGCATCTCCAGACGATAGCCAGAAGAAGGGAAAGAAATTCTTTCAGAAGAAAGGGCAGCAGGGTCACCAGGGAGCGAAAGGGAAAGAGCCCGTCCTTCGGTTGACCGGCCCAGCTATAGATGCTCAACCTCTGAGATCTGCGCCTCCTAAGGGTGAGAACACCTACCTCTTTAATTAAATTGTAACCCTAACATTTATATCATCGGATTTTAACTTAAACTAAATGCTACCATTAGGCACCAGACAGCCCCAGCGCCATTTCTATTGCAAGCGTTGTGGGAAGGATCATCCAGGGGTCGACTACAGTGGCCGCAAAGTCGAGTGCCGGTACTGCAAGAAAGAGGGCCACCGGGAGTTCGAGTGTTGGATGAACCCTGAGGGCCGTAACTACAGGCCACCAAGGAATACTCAGAAGACCTCAGTTGGAGGATCTGGAGTACCACGAGGCGGTCAGAATGGCAGACATCTACTAATGCTGGAGCCCATAGAGGCAAGGGAGTCGATAGGGCATGAGTACCCTGAACTCCATGAGACCGCTGGTGGAAGACTTTTGCTTACCTTGTTATGTACTTACCTTGGATGTTAGACAGAGCTATGTTGTAAATATGTGGGAGTGTGTCATTGACCACTCGCCTTCTTTGTGTATGACTTTTGAGACTAGTTGTGTGGACTCGATGCGAGTAACCTTGGAACCTTGACGGATTATTATATGAACAGGATGTTAATGCTTACATTATCATGTAGCCCATACTCAACGACGTAGAGTCAGTGAGACCGGTAATTACTGAACCAAAATTTCCACCTGCATGGCGCACTTGCTATTGCAAGCGCTATGACAGGTAAACTACTGAAATTTCCATCTACCTTGCGCACTTGACAGAGCAAGTGCTACAACTGCAACTACTACTAAATTTTAATCTCTTATTTTATACCATATTTTCATATCAACTTTTTTCCATACAAACCTTAAGATTAGAAATCTGTGAAACTTCGGGAAGACAGTTAGTCCAACCACTTCAACTGAAGGAATTATACAGCCATTGAGTGTGAACCACATCAGTTTAATTGTTCGAGAATTTTCAGACATGGCTTATTAGCCAAATACCATCAGTGTATACCCGCATTTAATGCTAACCACTACTAGTGATGAATGTTTAGTCCTTATGGACAATCATACCCTTTGTAGATGCACCACCGTCAGTGAGGATGGTTGGGAAGTGAAGAGCCAAGTTGCTCAAGCTATTATGCAATCTGCAATATATCCAATTAAACGGATGAGGGAACAAATATGAACTATGGATGAGATATGATCATGATTAAATAAGGAGAATAGGAATATGTGTTGTACTCAATGAGATCGAAATAGAAGGACCAAGTTAGCTGAATATAGCATGAATTTTACTTACACCGAGCTAGAATAACGCCGGCTTATGGCACGAATTACCACTGATGCCACTAGGGCAATAGCACTTACAACAAGATAACCGATAACATGAACTAATAAACAACTAAAAGGATATCCATCAAAGGGAGATTGACAACAGAATACTTCACAATACCCGTGTGACAGACATTACCAGTTTACTAAACGAGACATGGGACGACCGCACTCCGATAGGAGCATGTGGGCCTGACATACTTATTTATGAGTTAGTCGGGTAAGTAGTAATGTATCAGTACGGTACCCCATGTATGTAGACAAGTAGTGTTAGGAACACGAGAAGTAGTCAACTCCATACTAAGGACAGTAAGACAGATTACCTCGAAGATGGACGAGAAGAGCCGCAGTTAAACAAACGGGCTAAAGAAATCAAGAACCTTCAACACAGAACAGTAGACAGTATACAGTGAAGACAAGGAAACCTTTCAAGGACGTAAATACTAAGGATAGAAACATGGGAAAACCCATTATGGATGAATAATATGTAGAACCCTCATAAGGATCGAGCAAATTCTTGTAATCCAGAGGAAATATACCAGATGATGTGAACCTAAACGCGTGACTACGCAATGATGAGAGACAAAGCTAGTATACTAGCAGATACCTTAAGCAAGGAACAAAGTTATGATAACAATGGACTTGGAATGTACCACTCACATGATAATTCATTCATCTTATCTGTTGGACTCGTTAGATATTAGCTGCTGAGAGTTTACGTCTCTGCACTCTGTAGGACTGAGTGTTTTGGTATTGCATTTGGCCAGTTATTAATCTAGTGGGAATACTGAAAGATGTAATGGATATCAACACGAGTGTGTATCAAAGAACTACAATAGTGTGTTACTCCGGAACAAAACCACCAGGAGACACGGATGACAATCATCATCTCCGTGGACATGTAGGCTGGTACGTCTTAGTATTACTAAGACAACTGCAAAGAGCACTAAGTACTAACAATAGCCAATGTCATATTATACCTCAAGCTGAATATCAGTGAGAGAAGACACACGCATATATGCTAGTGATCCAAATTATAGGATACACAGCAATGAAAAGAGGCAAACTGAGCCTATGTTCATGGGTCTGCACCTCAATACGGAGTGAGTGGGCCCATTAGAATGAATCCGGGAGAGAGCACAACAGATCTGTGCCTCACCCTTTATGTATTGTGGAGCCCAGAAGGGCTAGAGTCATACCCGTCTCTCTGATATGAGGATAATCCACGAGTTGGAGAACTCTGTGAGAGCCAAGTATCCAGCGCTCTTTGTTGAGCGGCTATTGTATACTTGTGGGGTACGGGGGCGTAACCCTTTTTAAGGGGGGTAGAGCCTCTTGGTTGTGCACGTGTGTGCACTAAGTTTTGTTGTTTCGTATGCGGGGCATACAGTGAATTGGTGGTATGCGGGGCATACGAGGTTTGTTTGTTTGTTTATTTGTTTGTTTCGTATGCATGGCATACAGTGAATTGGTGGTATGCGGGGCATACGAGGTTTTGTTGGTTATGTTTGGTACGCGGGGGTATGTTGTTGGTTTGTTTGTGTGTGATGTGCACTAGTATGTGTGTATCTTACGAGATACCTGTTTGAATGATGTATATACACCCATGTGTGTAGTACTTTTCTTATGCTACTTGTGATATAAATATTTATATTGCTTTGTGGAATGATTACAAATGGTATCGCCTAGATACGAAATGAATCATTAGATATGGAATGTGGAAGGATGGTATGTTATGGACACCTCGGGGAGGTTGTCAGGGTTTGTAGAATTGATAGGAAATAATGGTGCTGATGGATCACCTATATCCATATATGATTGAATTAACGCCACAAAGTGATGGCTATGTGCTGTATAAGCACAATACGATGTGTGTAAATGATATATCACATAGATATACATTATGGGAATAATGGGTAGTTATATATTTATATACATACCTATTTGATTAAGCGACTTCGGGACGAAGTCTTTTTAAGGGGGGTAGATTGAAATACCCCAAACTAATTAAACATGGATTAAACATCTAATCACATTAATTAAGGCCTAAACATGCCTTAAAAATCAATTGAGAACAACGATGGTCAACACAAAGCAAGATATTGCACCCTTTGACTATTTAGGGTAAATATATACCCAAATGAACTTCTTAGGACCTAAAACTTTGTCCTAAGCATATTAACACATTACTAAACATACTAAAATCGTTGGACAACACTCCAACACAAAGAACAAGCATTTACATGCTTCAAGGTCAAGTAGGGCAAAAATGTGCTCTAAGAAACCTTAAAGGTCTTATGACCTCTAAATGATATAAAATTGGATTACTATGATCAATAATCATGTAAGGAACACAACAAAACTGTTCTCAAAGAAAACTAAGCTCAGAAACACCTTGTGACACAAAATGTGCACTAAAACACCTTAAAGCACGTTTTTATGTATGAGCTCTAAGATAATGACTTTTTGTCACTTTAAAGACAAGATTAAATTCTTTATATCATTTATGTGACATGATAGACTATATTATAAAGTCTAAATCAAAGTTTAAAAATAAAATCAAAATGGGTGATTTTGGGTGAATAGTACCTAAAATAACATTTAATTACTTAGTTGTAACCATGGTCAGATGTCATCCATTGACCATACCACCCATTGCCGCCTTATATTAGCTGTCATACCCACCCATTAAGCAACCTAAATATCTAGCCAATCTAATGAATCATCATTTACTATTACATAAAGTAACATTAATTAACTTAAAAGGCAAAACTAGTTTTCTTTCTCATTTGCCTTGCTTTCCATCCGACACCAAGCATACTCACCCTCTCTTTTGCTTCTCCAAACCGTGGGAACTCATCAAATTCAGAAGAGAACAACAATTGACATAGGTAATATTATTAAGCCATTATATGTTCATTCTCTTCACATTTCTTTCCTCTTTCCATGGAGCTAAGCATAAATCATTTCCATCCATGTTTCTAGCTTGTTTTGGAGTTTAAAAGGAGGGCAAATCTCGGCTGTAACAAGGGAAGGAGGTGGAGAATTCTAAACTTGTTCTTAAGGTATAAAAATGTGCTTTAAGCACTTATCTCTTGATTCCCTTCAATTCCGGTTTGAAAGCTTGATTCCATAGGCTTATAATCTTCATCTTAACATACTTATTCAGTTGGTATATCAAGAGCTTCAAGGTATAGCCAAATCCATGCCAAAAACACCATTTTAGGCATTTTAATCAAGGTGAAAATTAGCCATCTTCTAAGCTGATTTGTTCCGGTTTTAAACCTGGTTTTAGTAGACCTTTTGATGCTCTTTTGCTTCTGTAAATTTAGGCCGAAGATCATCCTTGGTTGCCTTGTTATTCTAAGGTAAATTTTACCTTGAAAATGTACATTAAACACTTATTATGGTTAGCTCTTGCTTGGAGACTAATCATGCCTTAATTGCTGTTTGAAAACATGTAAATAATGCTGTGGAAAATTTATCTCCAAGCAGCCGTGGCCAAACAAGGCCTAAACTTGGCAAAAATAAGGTATAAATCACTTAAACCTATACTTGGTATATTAATATGTGTTTATACATATGTGTATATATATGCCGTGAGTGAACAAGGTTATTAAGGTCTTATTTTGACCTTAAGTGATTAAGGAATGGTTTAGTAAATTTTATAACTAATTAATTAACATAAATGTCAAATTTAAGACATTATGTGGAAAATTGGTAAATATGGAAAACTATGTGGTAAGGCCGAGAGTTTAATGCATTTTTGGGCATTTATGTGTAATTTATTTTATAAGCTAATGTTTGTAATTAGGCCGTGTACTTTAGGCCATTTTATTTATGTATTTATAAGGTTTTAATTAAGTTTAGGTGGTAAAAATATATTACCGCAAGGTATAGGGGTTTAAAGTGTAAATAAATTAAATTTGGGGGCTATATATTAATAAAGCCGAAAATTAGAGGTTTAAATGAGTTTAAATAAAAATTATAAGATTTTATAAAGTTTTGGGGTTAAATTGTAATTTCTGAAAAATATGGGTGCAAACCGTAATATATGGAAGTTGATGGTCAAGGAAATATTAAGGAGGTCAACCTTGACCATATGGTAGGTTTTGACTAGATTAGATAAGTTAAATAACTTATTTAAGGTTTTATAATAAGATAAGTATTTAATTGTAACAATTTTATAACATATGTGGTGAATATGTTATTACCGAAAATAAAGGGTGTAAAATGGTATTATAAACACCCATGGGCTATTAGGAATTTTTAGGAATTTATTTGGTTGATTTTGGAATTAAAATAAACTAAATATGTATAATATATAGTTATTATGTCGTTATGACTCCTTAGGTAAATATATGGGGTGGAAATGTGAAATACCGAAAGTGTATGGTTAATAAGGGTAATTATAACCCTTTGATGGAATTTGGTGATTTTTAGAATTATATAAGAGTATTTAATAAGATATATGTATAATATATAGTTTTAATGATATTATAAAACTATATGTTATAAATTGGGCCAAATGGCAATTATAGAATGTGGAAGGGTTGAAAAATAAATTAGAATAGACATGGGGTCTGTTCGGAAATTTATAGCATATATAACCATAGGTTATATTTATATTAAGGTTTAAAATGTTATAATATATGATATATATTACATAACATTATATATGTGGTCAAATTATAAATTTGGAAAGTTAAAGGGGTTGGAAATAAATTAATAAACACACAAGGTCTGTTCGGTATTTTACAAAAATAAAACCATAGGTTATACCATTTTGTAAGTTAAAAATGTTATATTATATGGTATATATAACATGGTACAAATAAAGGGGTGATTTTGTAAATAAAGGAAACTATGGATTATGGAAAAGAATAAGGTATAAATGTGTATGCCTATGCGGCAATATAATATAGTTTTGTATAAAAACTATAGGTTATAAATCAAAGGTAATAAAAATATCATATTATATGATATTAGTATATGGTATAACATTACATAATGTTATGTGGTCAAAATGAAATTAAAATAAAATAAAGGGCTGTGCCGAATTATAAAGAGATGGAAAATAAATTTTAGACTATGGTCTACAATGTTATAAATGTTATAACAATTACATGGTGTTAATGGTTTTAATGGAATTAATATAAGTAAGGATATCCACATTAAATAATGTGACAAACTATGAATAAATAAGATTTATAAACTAAGGTATTTATTGAATAAACCTTAGGAGTTGTAATTATACAACATAAATTGTTACATAATATTAGGATGATAATCTTAATATAAGTTGTATAATATAATACAACTAATGGAAATAATCATCTAATATAAGATGATAAAATGTAACATAAAATATAAGAGTTATATAACTCATGGAACTTACCTATATTGGTAAATATATACATATACAAGAATAATGTGTATAAGGATGGATATATATTATGGTTGGAAACCATATAATATAATGGTGGTGGTTATTACACAAAAATAGTTACAAACTATAAGTTATAAGTTTTTGAATGGAAATATAGTTTACAAAAGATAATGGATTATATAATACAATGTATAAGATTAAAGAAATATAACGAATCAAACTTAACAGTCGAAACATTTCGACATACGAGTTTTAGTAACAAAGCCGACTGGTTTAGAGAAACCCGTAACAATTAACTGTAGAAATCCGGGGATGAACTGTCGGGGTTACTAGTTATTCGGAAATACCGGATGTAGTTAGTCATGGAGACTGACTTATAGTTTTATTACAGTTTAGATCGTCTTTCAGACGTGCTTGCCTGACGAGCTAGTGGACTACACTACGCATCCTAGGTCTGAGGTGTGCGGTATGTAAAGGGGTTTGATCCGAGTTGTCCTAAGGAATTCCTTGGGCTCGGATTTGGTTGATATCACTTGTGTGTTATGTGTGTGGATATGTGTATGTGATTATGTGTTACTGCATTAATTATTTATGCACGAGCGTCCTACGGGACTAACACTACGTCGACTATAGATCGACTTATATATAAACATACATATACGTTATTGTGATGACAAGATGGTTACTTGATATAATACCATAGTATTAATATCAAGTATATGGCAACCTAAGTAAAACACTTAGGAACGAGTCACGACATTGTCGGTCTCTAGAGCATGGATCTCGAACATGAATATAACCTAGATTACTTCTAGGTATGCGTGACCCATTGGGCAGCTGATTAATAAATTATATTCTCCATAAGACTAAGAGCTTATCTTAAACATTATGAGAGAGATGGTGTGAGTTGAGGTGAGGAATCCAGAGTAGTTTACGAACTACCTGGTTACGCATTTGTGATCACTGAGGGGTTCCCGATCGGGTTCCGCTCCAGGTTTATACCCAACGAGCCCTATTTGGATCGTGGGTCAGGTGGCTACGGCCTCTATATGGACGCCTTACGACGCAAAGAGAATAGTCAGGGGCCTCCGGACCTCTGGCGAAATGAGCACCTTTGTGTGTACAGGAGGACTACTGTCCATGTGAGGTTATCGGGTTGTCCTAACTTGACGCCCAACTGGTAAATTAATAATTTAACATGGTTTGGATGGATGGGGCCTTGAAGGCCAAGGTAAATTAAATATTGAAACTGTTCGCTACGGCAATTGTACATTGTACATTATACTGCAATTATTCGATATGTTCGATATACAATTGTTGTTTGTTACATGTTATGATTGACTGAATTGGATGGATGGTTAAGTGTTTATTAATGTTTGGATGGATGATTAAGTATATTTATGCATGTATATTACAGTTTTGATTATAACTGTAAAATGGTAAAGCATGAAACCAATCTAATAATAAGATGGTTAAAATGACTAAGAGACCATTAGGGTCCAGGCCCGGCATACTCAGCGTTTATCGCTGATACTACACTCATTGCAGGTTGATGATCATTGTCGAAGCCGAAGTGCGGGAACAGGGTAGTTAGGGATTACTTTAATTACCGCACATAGAGTTTGTTTGTATAACAATGTTGTGCTGTGGATTGTTCTATGGTACGGTTATGTATATTCGGGATTGGGTAGACGCTCACTTGTCGATGTTTATGGTGTATGGACTTAGTATGATGTATAGGAATGTTATCGTTATCACAGCGGTTAGCAGTTTGTTTATGTTGGTTGTTGGATAGTTTGGCTTCGTTACTCGCATGGGCGAGTAATGGCCGGTGACACCCGAGTGAGTATTATTGTTGTTATTATTTCTTCCGCTGTAAGACGTTTTATTTATTGCTACGAGAGAGATTATTACGTGTTTAAGGTGAGGGGTGTTACATGATAACTTCCATGTAAGTATAATAGTTTTCCAAGAAAAGTCACACACCCTCTTGCAATCAAGAGGTTATCCAGGCATCCACATTCACAAGGGCTAGACTTATAATTGTTACGATCTACACACATCGATCAAGTCATGCTATTACCTTTTCTTATTGGCCATTCAAGGATCCAACGTATTTATTCATATATCCTTGTCCACCAGAGGTATTTCTATAGTTTTCCTTGTCAATCGGTATCATAACAAATCATAACACACATCCCCTTAGGGCACACACATGGATAGAATTAGGTTTACCTCTTTGGTCGACTTAGCTTGGGTCCAAGCTCTTGTGTCCTAGCTCAATCTCTAGTATTGTCCCCGGACTCTAGGGAAACACACATCATTAAAACAGAACACACAATCAATAACCATTCAACATTTCTTATAATAATGCTAGAATGCACGTTTCTCCATTATCCAAAATCGACACTAAGTCGTCTTTGGCCTTCAACTTACTTCTAAACTTTTTCTTTATATTTCTATTATTCCATTCAAGATTTAAAATATAAAAAATACCTTTATGAATAGAAAACCACAATTTTGAAGTCCATTTTCTGCCATAGAAGGCCATGGAAATAACAAAAAATCCAACTTCTACCAAAACCAATAATAAGTGGTTCAAAATCGAGGTTTTATCATAATGTGAAGCTCTAATGAAGGACTTAAGTTCTAAAAATGACTTCAAGGGTGTTGATGAAAAAAACAAAACACTATTACCAGATGCGACTAGTAACAATGGTGGAGAAGAAGATGGAGATCTCTAGCTCAAGATGGAGCTTGAAGAAGGAGAAAACTAACTCTAGTTGCTAACAACCATTAACACTCAACTTGGAGTGAGAACAAATAGGAAAAAGGGTTATCCTTGCCTTTACTCTTGATGGTCATGATTTGGACAGAGGAGAAGTGCTGGGAGATTTAAAACGTGAGAATGAGGGAGAAGGGGAGAGAGAAGAGGTTTAAGCGGAAAATGGGCATGTGTGTGCACATGCCTCACATATGACTTTGGATAATTACAAAAAACTCTCAAATATTTATAATATCATTTTAAAACTTCATTTAAAATCTTATAATTTTCCAAAAATAGACAAGACACGGGTTTTGCCATTTTAGGCAAAAACGTGCTTTAAACTTTTAAATCTCCAAACATAACCAAAACTTGGCTTTTATTTCAAAATATCTTATCCATAAATTAAAATATAAAAGTATATATTTGGAGGTTAGAACCCACTTTTCAAGGCCAAAGTATTTCAAACCACTCAAAATTACTAAAATACCCCTTAAGGCCAAAATGTGTTTTAAGCGAAATTCTTCATAACTCTTGAGCCCTTGCTCTACAAATAACCTTTTAAAAATAATTTTAAGTACATAAATGGAGATTAAGTCCCTAATATAAACCTTATTAAATCAGGGTATTTTAGAAACCCCATGTTCCCAACACCAAGAAATCGATTGGAAAGAAACCCAATAATATAACTTCCAGTACAATCAACACTCGGGGAAGAAGACCACTCCCAAGTGTACCAAATGCGCCAAACTCGGTCACACTCGAATAAAGTGTTGGTGTATTGTGGTTTTTTCGGAAAATCACCCTCAACAACGTCTGGCTGGTCCTATTGTCGAACAAGACAGTAAGAGCAAAGGCGCAGTCCAAGATCAATCTTCTTCGGTTGCGGGTTTCACCTCCAAACAAGTGGAAACCCTTGTGAGATACTTACAAAGAAATCAAGTATAAACAAGGAGGATACTACAAACAGCTTTGAGAGTTTTTTCTGGTAATTTGTTTCATCCCTACCCTTTTAAGTTTAGATTGTGAATAATTTTCTTGCTGATGAAATAAACTCTCTATGGATTATTGATTCTGGAGCATCTGAGCATGTAACTAGAAATAGAAACTTGATTGGTCATTTAACACATCTCCCGCAAATATAAATTTATCTTTTCCTGATGGAAATGCATGTTTTGTTTATAGTTGTGAAAATGCCAAAATAGGTAGAGATTTCAGTCTAAAAAATGTCTTACTAGTGCTTACCTTCATGTTTACTTTAATCTCTGTTGGAAAATTCACAGACCAACTAAACATGATTGTTATGTTCTCAAATGAATGTTGTTTCTTACAGGATTCTAAAACAAAATTCAGAAGTGTGATTGGGTACCAACATTATGATCTTTATTTTCTTGATGTAGTAGGTTTGAGAACCTTTCTAAAAAAACAAAAGAGATATCATCTACCACTTTTATATCTAAGGGTGATATAGATATTCATGTACCCAATAGGGATCTTTTTTTTTTGTGGCATAGCAAGCTGGGGCATATCCCTTCTAGGAAACTCTTGAGAATGAATATTGGGAAAGATTTTAGACATACAGAGAGTTTACCTTGTACTGTCTGTTTTAAAGCTAAAGCC
Source organism: Limonium bicolor (assembly GCA_023374045.1). Taxonomy (NCBI): domain Eukaryota; kingdom Viridiplantae; phylum Streptophyta; class Magnoliopsida; order Caryophyllales; family Plumbaginaceae; genus Limonium; species Limonium bicolor. The sequence continues at coordinate 258,496,359 of CM041780.1, forward strand.
AAGAGGCTGAGGTTTACAAATTTTGAAATAAGAAGCAGGGATCCTTTTCATATGCTCCATATTGATATATGTGCTCCCATGAGAAAAGAAACTTTAAAGGGATATCGATATTTCTTAACCATAGTCAATGATTTTACAAGGGTACATGGGCTAAACTTCTTAAAAGTAAATCTGAAGCAATGAGATTCATAAAAGGATTCATTCAACTCATTGAAACTCAATTCGAAAGGAAGGTTAAAGTTCTAAGATCTGATAACGCCAAAGAACTGGGCACCTCCCTTGATGAAGTTGAGTACTTTAATCAAATGGATATTGTTCATCAAACAACTTGTCCTCACACACCCCAACAAAATGAGGTGGTTGAAAGAAAACAAGGACATCTCATGGATTTCACTAGGTCTTTTATATTTCAGTCTGGTTTAAGAACTGAATTCTAGGGTTTTTCTTTAAATCACGCTTCATTTATTAACAATGGAATCCCTTCAAAATCCATAGCTCATCTTAACCCCTTTGAAAAATTATATAGTTCTGTTCTTGACTATGATTCTGTTAAAAAATTGGTTGTCGTTGTTTTCCACAATGTTATCCCCAGTAGAGGAAAATTAGATCCTAGATCTCCAGCTTGTGTTTACTTGGGAAATAGAAATAATACTAAAGGCTATTTGATTCTTAACATCGAACAAGTAAGATAAGGTCAGCATATTTCCCTACAAAAAACAAGAATCGTAGGAAGTGTGGCATGATAAATCTTTTGAGACACAACTGGAGATATAGTTGACCTTTTTCCAAATAGCCCTAGAATAGATCATGACTCTAATCATTGACTAGATTATGATTTCCCCACCAGAACACAAAGTGATACAACATCAAGGAAAATTGTCTCATATTCTGCATCAGACAAAGAACACACGATCCTCCCAATCATCCTACCTCGATTAAACAAGGAAAAGGAAGGTAGTCCTCCTAGTGAGTTTGGAGCTAGAACAGAGAGATAATATCATTATCCAAACTGGGCACACAACAAATGACATTATTGACCAAAGTTAAAATTTGTAACACCCTACCGTTAATACTGTCATTACCGTCTAATGTCCTCGTGCTTCCAGATTCACGCAGCGGTACATACTTACACACACGTGGGTGATACAATGCCGTTAGTCACCCACGTGACTAACAAAGCTACTACTATTACATACAGCATCAGTCTGATGGACCGGAATCCCGAGTACTACACATATACAATACATACTCCATTTACCAATCACATACTACTATGCTCCATTCAACACATTACTACTCCATTACAATACCATACGATACAATGTACATAACCGAGTTCACTAAGTTCCAAACACAAATACAATACTCCTTCCAAGTTCATATCTACTCATCAAGAGTCTACGACGACCCACTCCTCACAACTACATACAAGGATCCAAGCCTTTTACGATTCTCTATTAACTACAGTTCATCCTAGCTACCCAAGTATAGTCACCGGTCTCTTACCGTGATCATGTCTGCTTCCAGTACCTGCGCACTAAAATGTTCCCCCTATCAAATACCCCAAACCTTAATGTGTTAATTAATTATGTAATTATAATTTTCTAAGGCTAATTAAGTCCTTAAGATCATTGGTGAAGAAAGGAAAACCAAAAAGAAAGGGAAATGCGTAAAAGTCCCAAAATGTGAAAATACGTATTTAATTATTTTAGGTGGTACATAACCTTTGTGAGGGTTATAAATTATTTTATACCTTAATTAACACTAAGAACGTGTGGGAAAAATTCCGGAAGAAAACGGATCCAACAATGCGTTTAAACGCTAACGGAGTCTTGGAGCGCGTTTTCGAGGAAACCCGAAAACGTGACTTTAAACAGTTAAATGACCCCGTAAAATAATAGTTGATTATACTATACTTAAAAATTAATGGGTTTAATAACCATTAAAATTAAAGGAATGAGAAAATTCCGGAAAACGGTCCCGGTTAGTGAATAGTGCTAAACCGGGTAAATAACGAGCGTTTCCTGTTCAAAAAAAAAACGAAAACGCTGCAGTGTGTATACATTAGTGGGCCGTTTTATTAGTACAGCCCACTCACACAAGACTAGTTAACTAATTAATTAAGTCAAAGCAAAAAAAAATAGAGGGACCACTTATACCCCTCTCTCCCTCTCTCTCCTCTAATTTCTCTCTTTCCTTTTCTCTTTCCTCCCTTTTTCTCCCAGCCGGTTCTTCCTTCCTCCTCCTCTGCCGATGGAGTTCTCCACAAGCTAACAATGGCTTCCTCACCTTCTCTTCATGCCCAAGCTCCATGTGAGCTCCAAATCAAAAATAAATCACATATTCTTCTTCCTCTCATCTTCCTCTATCATCCTCTCTTTTCGAAATTTCAAAATGATGAAGTTACCTCCATGGGTTTTCCCCATTTGAGGAGAAAATGGCACCAATGTGAAGCTTGGAGTCTCCTCTTCCATCTAAGGTAAAAATTCCCAAGAAAAAGTCATTTTTCCTTCATCTCATGGTGTAATCGATTTTTCACCATTTTTGATACCTTGTTTTCTCCTTGTTCTTGAGCTCCAAATTAATCCTTCAATGGTGGAGTAATCCCCTTCTTGATTCAAGGGAGAGAATCCCTCTTAAAAGCTTCAAAAAGGTAAACCCTAACTTGTGTTCTAAGCCCTTTGATTTATTGAGTTTTCTAAGGGTTTAGATAATTAATTGAGTGTGTTTTGTGTTCTTGGATGTTGGGGTGGAGTTTGGAAACTCCATACCCTCTTGACCGATTTTGAAGAGATGAGGAGCAAGAGGTGAATTAAGGAGAGACTTGTGAATTCAAGGTAAGAAAACTACCTTAATAACTATGTTGGTTATTGTAGAACTTGTGATGAGGAAGTTTTGGAAGAAAATCCAAAATAAATAACTCACCTTAAGCTTATGGGGTGTTTTAAGGAAATTTTGTTGTTTTGGTACAATTATAAATGTTGAGTGTAGTGCAGGTGTTGCTAGTGGACTACACTGCGCATCCTAGGTCTGAGGTGTACGGTATGTAAAGGGGTTTGATCCGAGTTGTCCTAAGGAATTCCTTGGGCTCGGATTTGGTTGATATCACTTGTGTGTTATGTGTGTGGATATGTGTATGTGATTATGTGTTACTGTATTAATTATTTATGCACGAGCGTCCTACGGGACTAACACTACGTCGATTATAGATCGGCTTATATATAAACATACATATACGTTATTGTGATGACAAGACGGTTACTTGATATAATACCATAGTATTAATATTAAGTATATGGCAGCCTAAGTAAAACGCTTAGGAACGAGTCACGACATTGTCGGTCTCTAGAGCATGGATCTCGAACATGAATATAACCTAGATTACTTCTAGGTATGCGTGACCCATTGGACAGCTGATTAATAAATTATATTCTCCATAAGACTGAGAGCATATCTTAAACATTATGAAGAGAGATGGTGTGAGTTGAGGTGAGGAATCCAGAGTAGTTTACGAACTACCTGGTTGCGCATTTGTGATCACTGAGGGGTTCCCGATCGGGTTCCGCTCCAGGTTTATACCCAACGAGCCCTATTTGGATCATGGGTCAGGTGGCTACGGCCTTTATATGGACGCCTTACGAGGCAAGAGAATAGTCAGGGGCCTCCGGACCTCTGGCGAAATGAGCACCTTTGTGTGTACGGGAGGACTACTGTCCATGTGAGGTTATCGGGTTGTCCTAACTTGACACTCAACTGGTAAATTAATAATTTAACATGGTTTGGATGGATGGGGCCTTGAAGGCCAAGGGAAATTAAATATAGAAACAGTTCGCTACGGCGATTGTACATTGTACATTATACTGCAATTATTCGATATGTTCGATATACAGTTGTTGTTTGTTACATGATATGATTGATTGAATTGGATGGATGGTTAAGTGTTTATTAATGTTTGGATGGATGATTAAGTATATTTATGCATTTATATTACAGTTTTGATTATAACTGTAAAATGGTAAAGCGTGAAACCAATCTAATAATAAGATGGTTAAAATGACTAAGAGACCATTAGGGTCCCGGCCCGGCATACTCAGCGTTTATCGCTGATACTACACTCATTGCAGGTTGATGATCATTGTCGAAGCCGCAGTGCGGGAACAGGGTAGTTAGGGATTACTTTAATTACCGCACATAGAGTTTTTTGTATAACAATGTTGTGTTGTGGATTGTATTATGGTACGGTTATGTATATTCGGGATTGGGTAGACGCTCACTTGTCGATGTTTATGGTGTATGGACTTAGTATGATGTATAGAAATGTTCTCGTTATTACAGCGGTTAGCAGTTTGTTTATGTTGGTTGTTGGATAATTTGGCTTCGTTACTCGCATGGGCGAGTAATGGCCGGTGACACCCGAGTGAGTATTATTGTTGTTATTATTTCTTCCACTTTTAGATGTTTTATTTATTGCTACGAGAGAGATTATTACGTGTTGAAGGTGAGGAGTGTTACAAAAGTGGTATCAGAGCGGAGTGCTGCTCTGATGACGAGAAAATAGGTTAAGATAGTGAGCTTAGGACTTGGGAAATTACGGGAAACGTCTGTGAGGTACGAGATGACTCGTCTTAAAAGGTGTTGTGTTTAGTAGCGCAAATTGCGTGATATGTTAGCCTTTAAGGAAATTCAATATCTACTGGTTGTGTACGGTAAATTACCGAGTATTTATGTGACATACTGTACTACAGATGTCTGGGGGATTTAGAGGGTGTGGTACTGGTAGAGGTGGAGGCGGTGACCCCGTGATTCCAGGAGTTGCTGAGACGATTGATGCCATTCTCGCACAGCTTGGTACTCAAATTGGTGGAACACCAGCCCACCCGCCATAGCCCAGGGAGACGAACTGGCTGAAGTCAGTTACCGAGACCCGACCACCTACTTATTCAGGGGAGCCAAACCCCATAGCCTTGGAGCGTTTTATAGTTGAACATGAGAAGGCCTACGAAGCTTTGCAAGTACCTGCCGACAAGAAGGTCGTCATTGCTACTTTCCATCTGAAGGATGCAGCCAGCACTTGGTGGAGGTTGGTCAAGGGCCATCACCTGGCTACACCCGACTTTTCGTGGGCTGCCTTTGTCGAGTTACTAAGGGGGAAGTACTACCTGGCACATCTCAAGCAGAAGAAGCGCCGTGAGTTTGAGACATTATCCCTGGGAGGTTTGACCGTGGATGAGTACTACGCTCGATTCATTGGTCTGCTGGACTTCATCCCCGGTGTTGATTACTCAGAGACCGTGAAGGTCGAGAAGTTCCGGGGGGGATTGTCGTTTCGCATCCAGATGGCGATGGGTGCTACCCTCTATCCTACTATCCAGGTATAAACATGAAAGCCATAAATTCTTTACTTACTACATTACCGATTAACTTTGTGAGAACTTACTAATGAGATTCCAGGAGTGTAATGACGTTGCCTCGAGGACGGAGCTAATGCTCCAGACTCGGGAAGAGACTCTCGGGACTAAGAAGAGAAAGAACCCCGAGGGAGAGTCTGAGGGTGGAGGAGCATCTCCAGACGATAGCCAGAAGAAGGGAAAGAAATTCTTTCAGAAGAAAGGGCAGCAGGGTCACCAGGGAGCGAAAGGGAAAGAGCCCGTCCTTCGGTTGACCGGCCCAGCTATAGATGCTCAACCTCTGAGATCTGCGCCTCCTAAGGGTGAGAACACCTACCTCTTTAATTAAATTGTAACCCTAACATTTATATCATCGGATTTTAACTTAAACTAAATGCTACCATTAGGCACCAGACAGCCCCAGCGCCATTTCTATTGCAAGCGTTGTGGGAAGGATCATCCAGGGGTCGACTACAGTGGCCGCAAAGTCGAGTGCCGGTACTGCAAGAAAGAGGGCCACCGGGAGTTCGAGTGTTGGATGAACCCTGAGGGCCGTAACTACAGGCCACCAAGGAATACTCAGAAGACCTCAGTTGGAGGATCTGGAGTACCACGAGGCGGTCAGAATGGCAGACATCTACTAATGCTGGAGCCCATAGAGGCAAGGGAGTCGATAGGGCATGAGTACCCTGAACTCCATGAGACCGCTGGTGGAAGACTTTTGCTTACCTTGTTATGTACTTACCTTGGATGTTAGACAGAGCTATGTTGTAAATATGTGGGAGTGTGTCATTGACCACTCGCCTTCTTTGTGTATGACTTTTGAGACTAGTTGTGTGGACTCGATGCGAGTAACCTTGGAACCTTGACGGATTATATATATGAACAGGATGTTAATGCTTACATTATCATGTAGCCCATACTCAACGACGCAGAGTCAGTGAGACCGGTAATTACTGAACCAAAATTTCCACCTGCATGGCGCACTTGCTATTGCAAGCGCTATGACAGGTAAACTACTGAAATTTCCATCTACCTTGCGCACTTGACAGAGCAAGTGCTACAACTGCAACTACTACTAAATTTTAATCTCTTATTTTATACCATATTTTCATATCAACTTTTTTCCATACAAACCTTAAGATTAGAAATCTGTGAAACTTCGGGAAGACAGTTAGTCCAACCACTTCAACTGAAGGAATTATACAGCCATTGTGAGTGTGAACCACATCAGTTTAATTGTTCGAGAATTTTCAGACATGGCTTATTAGCCAAATACCATCAGTGTATACCCGCATTTAATGCTAACCACTACTAGTGATGAATGTTTAGTCCTTATGGACAATCATACCCTTTGTAGATGCACCACCGTCAGTGAGGATGGTTGGGAAGTGAAGAGCCAAGTTGCTCAAGCTATTATGCAATCTGCAATATATCCAATTAAACGGATGAGGGAACAAATATGAACTATGGATGAGATATGATCATGATTAAATAAGGAGAATAGGAATATGTGTTGTACTCAATGAGATCGAAATAGAAGGACCAAGTTAGCTGAATATAGCATGAATTTTACTTACACCGAGCTAGAATAACGCCGGCTTATGGCACGAATTACCACTGATGCCACTAGGGCAATAGCACTTACAACAAGATAACCGATAACATGAACTAATAAACAACTAAAAGGATATCCATCAAAGGGAGATTGACAACAGAATACTTCACAATACCCGTGTGACAGACATTACCAGTTTACTAAACGAGACATGGGACGACCGCACTCCGATAGGAGCATGTGGGCCTGACATACTTATTTATGAGTTAGTCGGGTAAGTAGTAATGTATCAGTACGGTACCCCATGTATGTAGACAAGTAGTGTTAGGAACACGAGAAGTAGTCAACTCCATACTAAGGACAGTAAGACAGATTACCTCGAAGATGGACGAGAAGAGCCGCAGTTAAACAAACGGGCTAAAGAAATCAAGAACCTTCAACACAGAACAGTAGACAGTATACAGTGAAGACAAGGAAACCTTTCAAGGACGTAAATACTAAGGATAGAAACATGGGAAAACCCATTATGGATGAATAATATGTAGAACCCTCATAAGGATCGAGCAAATTCTTGTAATCCAGAGGAAATATACCAGATGATGTGAACCTAAACGCGTGACTACGCAATGATGAGAGACAAAGCTAGTATACTAGCAGATACCTTAAGCAAGGAACAAAGTTATGATAACAATGGACTTGGAATGTACCACTCACATGATAATTCATTCATCTTATCTGTTGGACTCGTTAGATATTAGCTGCTGAGAGTTTACGTCTCTGCACTCTGTAGGACTGAGTGTTTTGGTATTGCATTTGGCCAGTTATTAATCTAGTGGGAATACTGAAAGATGTAATGGATATCAACACGAGTGTGTATCAAAGAACTACAATAGTGTGTTACTCCGGAACAAAACCACCAGGAGACACGGATGACAATCATCATCTCCGTGGACATGTAGGCTGGTACGTCTTAGTATTACTAAGACAACTGCAAAGAGCACTAAGTACTAACAATAGCCAATGTCATATTATACCTCAAGCTGAATATCAGTGAGAGAAGACACACGCATATATGCTAGTGATCCAAATTATAGGATACACAGCAATGAAAAGAGGCAAACTGAGCCTATGTTCATGGGTCTGCACCTCAATACGGAGTGAGTGGGCCCATTAGAATGAATCCGGGAGAGAGCACAACAGATCTGTGCCTCACCCTTTATGTATTGTGGAGCCCAGAAGGGCTAGAGTCATACCTGTCTCTCTGATATGAGGATAATCCACGAGTTGGAGAACTCTGTGAGAGCCAAGTATCCAGCGCTCTTTGTTGAGCGGCTATTGTATACTTGTGGGGTACGGGGGCGTAACCCTTTTTAAGGGGGGTAGAGCCTCTTGGTTGTGCACGTGTGTGCACTAAGTTTTGTTGTTTCGTATGCGGGGCATACAATGAATTGGTGGTATGCGGGGCATACGAGGTTTGTTTGTTTGTTTATTTGTTTGTTTCGTATGCATGGCATACAGTGAATTGGTGGTATGCGGGGCATACGAGGTTTTGTTGGTTATGTTTGGTACGCGGGGGGTATGTTGTTGGTTTGTTTGTGTGTGATGTGCACTAGTATGTGTGTATCTTACGAGATACCTGTTTGAATGATGTATATACACCCATGTGTGTAGTACTTTTCTTATGCTACTTGTGATATAAATATTTATATTGCTTTGTGGAATGATTACAAATGGTATCGCCTAGATACGAAATGAATCATCTTAACCCCTTTGAAAAATTATATAGTTCTGTTCTTGACTATGATTCTGTTAAAAAATTGGTTGTCGTTGTTTTCCACAATGTTATCCCCAGTAGAGGAAAATTAGATCCTAGATCTCCAGCTTGTGTTTACTTGGGAAATAGAAATAATACTAAAGGCTATTTGATTCTTAACATAGAAACAAGTAAGATAAAGGTCAGCATATTTCCCTTACAAAACAAAGAATCGTAGGAAGTGTGGCATGATAAATCTTTTGAGACACAGACTGGAGATATAGTTGACCTTTTTCCAAATAGCCCTAGAATAGATCATGACTCTAATCATTGACTAGATTATGATTTCCCACCAGAACAACAAAGTGATACAACATCAAGGAAAATTGTCTCATATTCTGCATCAGACAAAGAACACGATCCTCCCAATCATCCTACCTCGATTAACAAGGAAAAGGAAGGTAGTCCTCCTAGTGAGTTGGAGCTAGAACAGAGAGATAATATCATTATCCAAACTGGGCACACAACAAATGACATTATTGACCAAAGTTAAAATTTGTAACACCCCTACCGTTAATACTGTCATTACCGTCTAATGTCCTCGTGCTTCCAGATTCACGCAGCGGTACATACTTACACACGGTGGGTGATACAATGCCGTTAGTCACCCACGTGACTAACAAAGCTACTACTATTACATACAGCATCAGTCTGATGGACCGGAATCCCGAGTACTACACATATACAATACATACTCCATTTACCAATCACATACTACTATGCTCCATTCAACACATTACTCCATTACAATACCATACGATACAATGTACATAACCGAGTTCACTAAGTTCCAAACACAAATACAATACTCCTTCCAAGTTCATATCTACTCATCAAGAGTCTACGACGACCCACTCCTCACAACTACATACAAGGATCCAAGCCTTTTACGATTCTCTATTAACTACAGTTCATCCTAGCTACCCAAGTATAGTCGCCGGTCTCTTACCGTGATCATGTCTGCTTCCAGTACCTGCGCACTAAAAATGTTCCCCCTAGGTCAAATACCCCAAACCTTAATGTGTTAATTAATTATGTAATTATAATTTTCTAAGGCTAATTAAGTCCTTAAGATCATTGGTGAAGAAAGGAAAACCAAAAAGAAAAGGGAAATGCGTAAAAGTCCCAAAATGTGAAAATACGTATTTAATTATTTTAGGTGGTACATAACCTTTGTGAGGGTTATAAATATATTTTTATACCTTAATTACACACTAAGAACGTGTGGGAAAAATTCCGGAAGAAAACGGATCCAAACAATGCGTTTAAACGCTAACGGAGTCTTGGAGCGCGTTTTTCGAGGAAACCCGAAAACGTGACTTTAAACAGTTAAATGACCCCGTAAAAATAATAGTTGATTATATAACTATAATTAAAAATTAATGGGAGTTTAATAACCATTAAAATTAAAGGAATGAGAAAATTCCGGAAAACGGTCCCGGTTAGTGAATAGTGCTAAACCGGGTAAATAAACGAGCGTTTCCTGTTCAAAAAAAAAACGAAAAACGCTGCAGTGTGTATACATTAGTGGGCCGGTTTTATTAATGTAGACAGCCCACTCACACAAGACTAGTTAACTAATTAATTAAGTCAAAAGCAAAAAAAAATAGAGGGACCACTTATACCCCTCTCTCCCTCTCTCTCCTCTCATTTCTCTCTTTCCTTTTCTCTTTCCTCCCTTTTTCTCCCAGCCGGTTTTTCCTTCCTCCTCCTCTGCCGATGGAGTTCTCCACAAGCTAACAATGGCTTCCTCACCTTCTCTTCATGCCCAAGCTCCATGTGAGCTCCAAATCAAAAATAAATCACATATTCTTCTTCCTCTCATCTTCCTCTATCATCCTCTCTTTTCGAAATTTCAAAATGATGAAGTTACCTCCATGGGTTTTCCCCATTTGAGGAGAAAATGGCACCAATGTGAAGCTTGGAGTCTCCTCTTCCATCTAAGGTAAAAATTCCCAAGAAAAAGTCATTTTTCCTTCATCTCATGGTGTAATCGATTTTTCACCATTTTTGATACCTTGTTTTCTCCTTGTTCTTGAGCTCCAAATTAATCCTTCAATGGTGGAGTAATCCCCTTCTTGATTCAAGGGAGAGAATCCCTCTTAAAAGCTTCAAAAAGGTAAACCCTAACTTGTGTTCTAAGCCCTTTGATTTAATTGAGTTTTCTAAGGGTTTAGATAATTAATTGAGTGTGTTTTGTGTTCTTGGATGTTGGGGTGGAGTTTGGAAACTCCATACCCTCTTGACCGATTTTGAAGAGATGAGGAGCAAGAGGTGAATTAAGGAGAGACTTGTGAATTCAAGGTAAGAAAACTACCTTAATAACTATGTTGGTTATTGTAGAACTTGTGATGAGGAAGTTTTGGAAGAAAATCCAAAATAAATAACTCACCTTAAGCTTATGGGGTGTTTTAAGGAAATTTTGTTGTTTTGGTACAATTATAAATGTTGAGTGTAGTGCAGGTGTTGCTAATAATATGAGGAGATTCAGTGTTTAATTTAATGTTGTTTAAAGGCCTAAGAGCCAAGCTTTGAAGGTTTATGAATATTGAGGGTTGTTGTGGTTTAAATGGTGAATTTGGAGATGTTAAGTTTATGGGGAGGTTATGGCGAAATTTCGATAGAAAATAAGTGTTTTAAGGTGACTTAGTAAACCGGAGGAGTTAGGTGTGTATGTGGTTGAGTTGAGATACTTGATGACCTTGTAAGGGTAGATGGGGAATGATGTTGGAAGGGTGCAAAATCTGTAGCGTAATGGTGTTAGGAACTTAGAATTCCAAGAGAAAGAATTTGTGTTTATAGCTTGTGAAACACTTTTGGCATAGGGGTTATCATAATTAAGGAACACCACTTAGAGGAACTAAAGAGAAAACATTGTAAGTGTTTATGGAGTTATAAAATGAGTTTTATGGTTGTGGTCTGAAGGGTAAATGTGCCAAATGATGTTAGAACACATTAGGAGGTTTGTGGAGAAGTTTGGGAAAGATTTGACAATTTTTGGACAGATTCTGGAGGCGTCCGACCCAGGGGTCCGACCCACAGTTGGGTCGGACGGCCTCTGTAGGTCACCCGTAATTGCTTCTGGAATGGTCCGACCCAGAGGACTTGGGTCGGACATGGGTCGGACGGGCGCGTTAGGAAAGACGGAAAGTTTCTGGAATGGTCCGACCCAGTTGGTTGGGTCGGATGTGGGTCAGACATGAGAGAAGTTTCGGAACTGAAGTTACTGGAATGGTCCGACCCAGATGGTTGGGTCGGACATGGGTCGGACTGACCCAAAATTGATATAAAAAAAACTAAAAACTAAGTGTGGTTTAAGTGGTCAACCCTAGTGGGTATAATGATGACAACCAAGTGTAAGTTAAGTATAAAAACATGTTACACAATCATGTAAAATGTTTAGTGAACCGGAATTTAATAAGTAATTAACCAATTATCAATCATGTCTAGGAACGACGTTTGGCGGGACTCGTATGCAGCAGGGACCAAGGTATGGTTTTCTTGCAACCTGTGTCCTACCGGATTACACCGGCTTGTATGCCAATGTGTTTTTCTGTGTGTTTGCCACCTTGCAAGATAAAGCATGAAATGAGTTTATAGTAATTCATTATTGTGGCGTAATTAATTCCGATACCGTTAACCTTAATTATGTGTTAAAATAGTTAACCGACCTAGGTTCACATAAGAGATCGGTATTCGGAATAAACGTCCCAACCCACGGGAACGTTCTAACTACGGCTATCCGTGCGTTTGTATGTTGTGACTATGTATGTATGTGACTTTGTTTTGTGTGTTGTTTATCGGATACAGTTATCCATGTTGTTAAAAAGGGGTGTTACTTCCCTTATGTGTCTAACAGAGTTAGTAACACTATGTGATGTATGTGTGTGTGATAAGTTCCATAAAGGAACCTTTAACTAATATGTATATGTTATGTATGGTGAGGAATCCGGTCGTTCCGGTCGCGCGTGTTGTTTGGGAGTTGATGTATATATGTGAATTAACTCCCATCCTGTTATGTTAGGGTTGTTTTCCTTCATTGGATTTCGACCTCCCATTAGCTTAGCCAAAGCTTACCTACCCAACTTCCAATCGGGTTAGGGGGAAATCATGTGTAATGTTGGTAGGGTGTTGATGCCTAAGTTCGCTTCGACTCCCTCTTTATTATGTTACGGTTGTTTTTCCTCCTTGAATTACAACCACCCACAAGCTTAACCAAGGCTTACCTACCTCATCATTATTGGAGCTAGGGGAAATTGTGCAAGGTGTGATCGGTCCTATATGAGGCCGCCACACCTAAGTAAAGAAAATGTATGTATGTTGTGCTCGGGCTTCTATCACCCCGGCACTCCCTAAGTAAAGTTTATGTTCTCTAAGAAGAATGGAACTAAGTTTGTGTATGTTATCAAGTGAAGTGTATGGTTATGTTGTGTGTGCTAATCTTGTGTTTGTGTCCTACTAATGGATGTTTGCTTTTAAGCATGAAGTATGTGGTAGTTGTGTATGTTTAAATAAAATCAATCGCATGCTAAGACGACAATTAGTTGTGCGTGGCCCGGTAGCATGCGGGCTGCGGGATTACCATACCAGCAAAGGTGCTGAGCCCCTGGGGGCCACCCTTTCTTCTCTTTCCTGTTTCAGGTACAAGGAACTGGAGCCGTTCGAGAGTAGGACGGGGTAGTTGATTGTATGTGGGTAGTCATGAAATTGTGGATGTGTTGTAGGTGTAGTAAGACCGAAATTGTATCGGTGTTAGTTGGTAATTACTCGGTACAGTTGTAATGTAAGTGTATAATGAACGTTGAACATGGAACGGGATTAATGTGTAGTTGCTCGGGAGTTTAGTCCATCAGACCGGTACGATGTATGTATGTTAGCCTTGTTAGTCACGTGGGAAGCTAACGGCGTGTAACACCAAGGAGTTAAGTTATGTTGTGAGTTATGATTTCCGCTGCAAGTGTTGTTAAGTGTGTTGTTTGTAGTTGGGGTGTTACAAAAAGTGGTATCAGAGCGAAGTATCGCTCTGATGACTGAATTACCGAGCTTAGGGAGTACCGAGTTAAGAGTTTAGTGCTTTGGGTTAAGGGTTGAGTGATAGCGTGAGAAGTACGCTAGTTAGGAAATGCCAGTGTGTACTGGATACCTACGATATCCATCCCGCCCTCCACAAACCCTATTTTATAACTTGGGAAGAACGCCAGAGAGATGGAAGCCATCTCTTACTCGGGAAAACCCGATCTGGCAGTTGATATTTACCTCTGTAAGTACGGAGAACCTGTCATACGGTAGATTCTGAAAGATGTGAATCCCGAAGACGGTTTCCATCTGAACAATGTTTGCCGCATTTAATAGCGAAATATGAGAATCTTATGCATAGAGGAATAGAATTTCCGGCAACCTGGGTCGACATGCGAAGCAGTCGAGGACAACCAGCTTGCAAGCACTAACCGTGCAACAGTGGAGAAGTGAAGTAATGAGAACCCGAGACGAGTGTCTACGGGACTACAATGTTGACTAACACCCAACGGTACACCAACCGAGCAAAGAACTACGGCGTAGTACGAGGAGAACAATACTAAGTAAAAGGGGGTCTCCCAGGAAGGGAAACACCCTAGTTAATGGTTAACATGTGGAGACAGTAGATGTACCCAGAAGATTGTTGTTAAGGCTGTAAGATCAAGCAAGGGCCAGCAAGGCCGCTGATATTAGTGCGGATGAAAACAATACCGCAACCAATGTGTATTGAACCGATAACCAGCTAGCATGGCGCACTTGCCATGGCAAGTGCTGCTATGACAAGGCTGTACGGAAAATTTTAAACAACTACCGGTACTTAGTAAAGTACCATGAAGTTAAGTGGGATTATCATAACCGTGGAAGGGCTTAATAGCCTGACCTCAGTACTTGGAAATACACCAGTCAGCAGGAAGCTAGACTCGGTTAAGGCAAGGAAACGTTGTAAAACCAGGAGAATTTTTCTTTCAACTTAAATCCATTTTCAAAACCTTTTTCAAAACCAGATTTTCTTTCAAACCCATTTTATTTCAATTCGACTTTTTCTTTAAACCAAACCAGAAGACCTACACGGGCCTCAGTGCCACATGGTAGGTAAGTTTTACCCAGTTACTTTTAAGATAACCGGATGGAAACCGGTAAACCCAAGGGTAACAACCCGAGGAATGGATTGAGTTCATAATAATACAACAGTGGATACATTTCCCTTGATTAAGTTCGGGAAGCATGGAATGCATATTATCACAGGATAATATAAGAGGAGTTGACAACAGAATACTTCACCTAGGCGTGTGACGGACACTACGAGTGTACCAACAGTAATGTGGGACGACCGCACTCCGATAGGAGCTTGTGGGCCTGACAAACCTTCTTATGGGGTAGTCGGGCAAGTAGCAATGTATCAGTAGGATACCCCATGTATATACGAGTGGAGTCTGGAACACGGGAAGTAGTCGACTCCATACTACGGTCCGAAGTAAAAGTCAGACAAGAGTAATAAACTACCATCGAATGGTTGAAGTAAAGGAACCCAGTTAAGTTAAGAGGACTAAAGGGATTAGTGAGTTATTGCGAGGAAATGTTTAAGAATCTAGAAGTGTGAAGTGCACTGACTAGTAAGTAAAGACATCGCATATGTCTCAAGGATCTGGATGGATGAACACAATAGCTGGAGTAAGTACCCAGCCTATATATGGTGAGGCAGATGCCTACTATGGATATGTTAATGTGCAATGATCGGGATGAGACTCCCGAGATGATCACTAGAGATATCAATCTCACTAAGGAGAATATTCAACCCAGCAAAGAACGCGGGGCGAAGTAGAAATTAAACATACCAATGAGTGCAAGCCAGATGAAAAGGCATAACCTAATAACACCCAGGAGTTATCCTTAAAAGGGTGTTTGGGTCAACAATGGTTGAACAAGATACGTGACAGAAACGCAAAGGCTGAAATTAACACCAGTTTAAACACAAGTCGTCAGAGGGAAGTCTGACATCCTTGAAGGGGCATCCCATGAAAGGAACCGTGATACTACGACCTTGTCATGGAGCCCAATACCAATCTAACCATGTAATGTTACGTGTAAATGGTGTGAACGGCCTACAATGAGCAAGCTCGAGGCAATAAGGCTTATAAGCCACAGGTAGAATGCGTTAAGAAGATGTTATTAATCACAGAAGTTTATGTTATATGAGTAAATAAAGTGGATAACGAACCACTGCTTTAAGAGTTGGGATACCTCTTGATATTGTGAGACCGCCACAGCGGTAGTTATATGAACTAAGTTCAGGGAATGTGTTAAGAGTTGACCATGTTGTTACTACAAAAAGAGTTGCACCAGTTGTGGAGACCGGAAGGGTAGTAAGTCTAATAGCAACCACCATAGTGGGATGCTAAATGTGTAATGAACGACGCTCAAGGAGCATAAAGATTCGAAGGATAGCGTATCCAGCAATCAGCCAATTAAATGGCGAAACACAGCGGAATGGTGGAAGCTAATATAATGGCGGATGCAGTGTAAGTTAATGTTATACAATGAGTAAGAGCACGGTGCGCAGTAAGCGACCGTTGCATAAGTATTGTTAAATAATAATGTGGCAAATAAGACTAGTTATGAGTGAAACTCAATGGGCATACAAGGTAAGTGATAACAAACCGACTGGGCAATAAGCCAATGGTCGGTACTATATGATAAGGAACACAGTGTGAATTCCTATTGCAATCGCATAAGAGATTTACTGTCAAGAGTTTACGCCTCTGCACTCTGTATGACTGAGTGTTTTGGTATTGCACTTGCGCGGTAATGATCGAGTGTGATAGCTAGGAAGTTTGGGTAATGTCAATTGTGATGGAGGAACAAGAATTATGGTGTGGTAAAATAACACGATTGTTAAATATCGGTATGGAATATACCTCAAGTGTTGGAAATAAACGACAGAGTACTACACAATAGGTAGTAGCTCAAACGTAACCGACAGTAAGTCGGAAGAAATTAAGTAAATCAGTGTGGAATACAGTAAATTATCATGGAAGTAAATAGGAAGTTGTAACTCACCGAACTCGCTCTTGGTAAGAAATACCACGCGTCGGTTGAGAAATCGTTATTACCAAGATGATGGTGATAATCGAAGATATACAATACAGTAAGAATAATGAAGGGGGCAAACTAAGCTCGAAGTTATCAAGAGTCGCGCAGCAGAAACTAGTGAGCCAGCGATTCAAGAGTTGGATGTGCGTTGTGAACATGAGTGAATGGCAATTATTAACGCCTAGAAGTTTCACAGGCCAAAATCAAAACTGGTTATGAATTAAATAAGCTCTAAGGAGAATCCTTGGTTAGGGACTAAACCGCCAATATGGCTAAGACCCTCAAACCATAACACATTGTGTAATAAACCGCGTGGAGATAAATCACTTCACGACGGTAGGACGTTACAAACCAGTGTTAAGTGATTGATTACGTGGGCGTAATCCCTTTTAAGGGGGGTAGAGCGCAAAAACCATTTAGTGTTTATTACCGTACAAGTGTACGTGAACTATGGTGTGCATAGCACAAAATGATTTATTTGATGATTGGTGCGTGTGTTACATAAACATACGCATTCATTCATGGTTTAATTATGGTAATTGCGCACAAAAGATGCGAATACCATTGTGATAAGTGTGTTTATTGTGTTAACGGATGTATGTGAAAGTATAAGTATAAGGGAGTAGAAAAACTCCCGGGGAATTAAAACCTCGACAGTATATGTTCAAATGATACAAATGTAATATTGTGTAGCATATTTTGATAAAAATATATAGATATGTGTATATACAGTGTTGTGATTTATGAAGAGGTATGACACCGATATAGAACCTAGTAAGAATTAAAATTCCCTAGGTAACTCGGATTAAGTTGAATTTGGGTGATGATTGATAGACGGAGTTCTATCCCTTGGAGATGTAATGATTACGACTAGATGGATTAAAAGATAGAAAATGGTATATGTTTGAATTAGTTGTTGTTTGAAATTGAAGTGGGAGGTGAAACTTGATTATCATGAGATCAAGGGAAGCCGAACACAAATTGGGGTGGAAAGATAGTTCAACACTGATGCTGATCACATTAGTGTTGGATGATTCTTGAAACTCCCTATAAGTGGTCACAAATAACCACATCAAGAATAAGATGCAGTTAGCAATAATTGGACTTGGAGTTGTATTGTGTTTTCAAAGAATTTTAAGTTGGTGGGTTCAGATTTTCAATTGGTATTTTCAAGACTTCAATTAATATTCTAAGATTCTTAAGTGGTATTTTCAAAGGAAGGACTACTTTTACTTGACCTTGTAAAAAGGATTTTCAACTGGTATTTTCCAATAAAGGATTTCATTCTACTTAACCTCATATAGAGTATTTTCGTATTACTTGCTCACGAGCTGAGGACGTACGAGCCTTTGTCTTCGGACCGGTGACATGAGAAGTATATTTGAAAGATGTATGCAATTGTTTTGATCTCCCAAAAGAACGGGGACCAGAGTGTCCATCGCGACCGGGTTCTGCGGGGTCACAGTGTATATGTACTCAACATGGGTCTCGAACCCATGAAGAGATGGAAAAGGAATTTCTGGTTGTTATACATGCTAAGACATGTTGTGTGGTATATGTAATAAATATTGTTTTGACCTCGAGTCCTAATGTGGTTGAGTTCCGGAAGTGTTATGTTACCTAGACCATGTGTCTAAAGGTCGTTATGTTATCAAAACCTAAGTGTCTAAATGTTGTTATGTTACCCAGACCTAAGAGTCTAAGGGTTGTCATGTAGGTACAATGTTGTTAAGGTACCCGGACCACTAAGTCCGAGGTTACTATGTAAGTATGTTATGTATGTATGGACGTGGATGTGTTACCCGGACCGTTAAGTCCGAGGTTGTGATATAGAGTATGTTGGAGTATGGAAGTTTTGTCATGCAAGTAATCCCTGTGTTCTAATTCAAATGATGCTAGGGAAGTGTGAACTTCGAGGATGAAGTTCTTTTAAGGGGGGTAGATTGAAATACCCCAAACCTTAATGTGTTAATTAATTATGTAATTATAATTTTCTAAGGCTAATTAAGTCCTTAAGATCATTGGTGAAGAAAGGAAAACCAAAAAGAAAAGGGAAATGCGTAAAAGTCCCAAAATGTGAAAATACGTATTTAATTATTTTAGGTGGTACATAACCTTCGTGAGGGTTATAAATATATTTTTATACCTTAATTACACACTAAGAACGTGTGGGAAAAATTCCGGAAGAAAACGGATCCAAACAATGCATTTAAACGCTAACGGAGTCTTGGAGCGCGTTTTTCGAGGAAACCCGAAAACGTGACTTTAAACAGTTAAATGACCCCGTAAAAATAATAGTTGATTATATAACTATAATTAAACATTAATGGGAGTTTAATAACCATTAAAATTAAAGGAATGAGAAAATTCCGGAAAACGGTCCCGGTTAGTGAATAGTGCTAAACCGGGTAAATAAACAAGCGTTTCCTGTTAAAAAAACGAAAAACGCTGCAGCGTGTATACATTAGTGGGCCGGTTTTATTAATGTAGACAGCCCACTCACACAAGACTAGTTAACTAATTCTTAAGTCAAAGCAAAAAAATTAGATTCCACTTATACCCCTCTCTCCCCCTCCTCCTCTCCTCTCATTCTCTCTTTCCTTTTCTCTTCCTCCCTTTTCTCCCAGCCGGTTCTTCCTTCCTCCTCCTCTGCCGATGGAGTCTTCCCAACCAACAATGGCTTCCTCACCTTCTCTTCATGCCCAAGCTCCATGTGAGCTCCAAATCAAAAATAATCACATATTCTTCCTTCTCATCTTCCTCTATCTCCTCTCATCCTCTCTTTTCGAAATTTCAAATGATGAAGTTGACCTCCATGGGTTTTTCCCCATTTGAGGAGAAAATGGCACCAATGTGAAGCTTGGAGTCTCCTCTTCCATCTAAGGTAAAAATTCCCAAGAAAAGTCATTTTTCCTTCATCTCATGGTGTAATCGATTTTTCACACCATTTTTGATACCTTGTTTTCTCCTTGTTCTTGAGCTCCAAATTAATCCTTCAATGGTGGAGTAATCCCCTTCTTGATTCAAGGGAGGAATCCCTCTTAAAAGCTTCAAAAAGGTAAACCCTAACTTGTGTTCTAAGCCCTTTGATTTAATTGAGTTTTCTAAGGGTTTAGATAATATTAAGTGTGTTTTGTGTTCTTGGATGTTGGGGTGGAGTTTGGAAACTCCATACCCCTTGACCGATTTGAAGAGATGAGGAGCAAGAGGTGAATTAAGGAGAGACTTGTGAATTCAAGGTAAGAAAACTACCTTAATAACTGTTGGTTATTTTAGAACTTGTGATGAGAAGTTTTGGAAGAAAATCCAAATAAATAACTCACCTTAAGCTTATGGGGTGTTTTAAGGAAATTTTGTTGTTTTGGTGCAATTATAAATGTTAGTGTAGTGCAGTGTTGCTAATAATATGAGGAGATTCAGTGTTTAATTTAATGTTGTTTAAAGGCCTAAGAGCCAAGCTTTGAAGGTTTGAATATTGAGGGTTGTTGTGGTTTAAATGGTGAATTTGGAGATGTTAAGTTTATGGGGAGGTTATGGTGAAATTTCGATAGAAAATAAGTGTTTTAAGGTGACTTGGTAAACCGGAGGAGTTAGGTGTGTATGTGGTTGAGTTGAGATACTTGATGACCTTGTAAGGGTAGATGGCGAATGATGTTGGAATGGTGCAAAATCTGTAGCGTAATGGTGTTAGGAACTTAGAATTCCAACAGAAAGAATTTGTGTTTATAGCTTGTGAAACACTTTTGGCATAGGGGTTATCATAATTAAGGAACACCACTTAGAGGAACTAAAGAGAAAACATTGTAAGTGTTTATGGAGTTATAAAATGAGTTTTATGGTTGTGGTCTGAAGGGTAAATGTGCCAAATGATGTTAGAACACATTAGGAAGCTTGTGGAGAAGTTTGGGAAAGATTTGACAATTTTTGGACAGATTCTGGAGGCGTCCGACCCAGGGGTCCGACCCACAGTTGGGTCGGACGGCCTCTGTAGGTCACCCGTAATTGCTTCTGGAATGGTCCGACCCAGAGGACTTGGGTCAGACATGGGTCGGACGGGCGCGTTAGGAAAGACGGAAAGTTTCTGGAATGGTCTGACCCAGTTGGTTGGGTCGGACGTGGGTCGGACGTGAGAGAAGTTTCGGAACTGAAGTTACTGGAATGGTCCGACCCAGATGGTTGGGTCGGACATGGGTCGGACTGACCCAAAATTGATATAAAAAAAAACTAAAAACTAAGTGTGGTTTAAGTGGTCAACCCTAGTGGGTATAATGATGACAACCAAGTGTAAGTTAAGTATAAAAACATGTTACACAATCATGTAAAATGTTTAGTGAACCGGAATTTAATAAGTAATTAACCAACATTATCAATCATGTCTAGGAACGACATTTGGCGGGACTCGTATGCAGCAGGGACCAAGGTATGGTTTTCTTGCAACCTGTGTCCTACCGGATTACACCGGCTTGTATGCCAATGTGTTTTTCTGTGTGTTTGCCACCTTGCAAGATAAGGCATGAAATGAGTTTATAGTAATTCATTATTGTGGCGTAATTAATTCCGATACCGTTTAACCTTAATTATGTGTTAAACCATAGCTAACCGACTCTAGGGTCACGTAAGAGACCGGTATTCGGAATAAACGTCCCAACCCACGGGAACGTACTAACTACGGCTATCCGAGCGTATGTGTATGTTGTGACTATGTATGAAGTATGTGACTTTGTTTTGTGTGTTGTTGTTATCGGATACAGTTATCCATGTTTGTTAAAAAGGGGTGTTACTTCCCTTATGTGTCTAACAGAGTTAGTATCACTATGTGAGTGTGTGTGTGATAAGTTCCATAAAGGAACCTTTAACTAATATGTATATGTTATGTATGGTGAGGAATCCAGTCGTCCCGGTCGCGCGTGTTGTTTGGGAGTTGATGTATATATGTGAATTAACTCCCATCCTGTTATGTTAGGGTTGTTTTCCTTCATTGGATTTCGACCTCCCATTAGCTTAGCCAAAGCTTACCTACCCAACTTCCAATCGGGTTAGGGGGAAATCATGTGTAATGTTGGTAGGGTGTTGATGCCTAAGTTCGCTTCGACTCCCTCTTTATTATGTTACGGTTGTTTTTCCTCCTTGAATTACAACCACCCACAAGCTTAACCAAGGCTTACCCTCATCATTATTGGAGCTAGGGGAAATTGTGCAAGGTGTGATTGGTCCTATATGAGGCCGCCACACCTAAGTAAAGAAAATGTATGTACGTTGTGCTCGGGCTTCTATCACCCCGGCACTCCCTAAGTAAAGTTTATGTTCTCTAAGAAGAATGGAACTAAGTTGTGTGTATGTTATCAAGTGAAGTGTATGGTTATGTTGTGTGTGCTAATCTTGTGTTTGTGTCCTACTAATGGATGTTTGCTTTAAGCATGAAGTATGTGCGTAGTTGTGTATGTTTATATAAAATCAATCGCATGCTAAGACGACAATTAGTTGTGCGTGGCCCGGTAGCATGCGGGCTGCGGGATTACCATACCAGCAAAGGTGCTGAGCCCCTGGGGGGCCACCCTTTCTTCTCTTTCCTGTTTCAGGTACAAGGAACTGGAGGCCGTTCGAGAGTAGGACGGGGTAGTTGATTGTATGTGGGTAGTCATGAAAATTGTGGATGTGCTTTAGGTGTAGTAAGACCGAAATTGTATCGGCGTTAGTTGGTAATTACTCGGTACAGTTGTAATGTAAGTGTATAATGAACGTTGAACATGGAACGGGATTAATGTGTAGTTGCTCGGGAGTTTAGTCCATCAGACCGGTACGATGTATGTATGTTAGCCTTGTTAGTCACGTGGGTGGCTAACGGTGTGTAACACCAAGGAGTTAAGTTATGTTGTGAGTTATGATTTCCGCTGCAAGTGTTGTTAAGTGTGTTGTTTGTAGTGGGGTGTTACACTAGGGGGTCAGCTTACGCTGAATATGATAACCGCATACCCCGCGTACTAGTGAGGGTACACCGACCATTTGGTCGAATACATGCAATTCATTTTACAATACATACATACATACATGCTTTCATTCAAGATACTACAATGCTACACAAGGTATACATACATACGCACAGTACAATACATGCTCGGAAGACAATACAAGTCAACCAACACTTACCATCTTCCAGAATACACATACACAATACATACTCATTACATACTCAATACGCAATACGGAGATACACTTCTCCAATTCACACGTAAGGCTTGTTATCTTCTTTACACACCCAGGTTAATCGGGTGTTCAATACTCATTTACTCAAGGTCAATGACTTACAATAGTCAAGACCGATACTCATACAATACTTACTTCTTACTTACTTTACTCATGTTAAGTCGGTATGACCTCCGAGCAGGGATTACTACATCCCACCACCGGGCTTGAAGGTGGCCTACTAATCCAGGATGCTACCCATTCAAGGGATTTGGTCCATGGAAAAGATTACAGCCAGGATTCGGATCCAACCTCTTGTGTTTCCTTATCCTCACGCGTGGCCGAAACTATATCGGACTTCTACTCATTCCATTTACTCATTACTCATGTCCGGAGTTAGATTGTTAGGAATTAATAGAAGTCGGTACTTCATTTCCATACATCCATACAATACACAAGTACACCTTACTTACACATACTCTTCATTTCCATTCATACATTTCATGAATTATACAAACTAAATGTTCAAGAAGATACACAAGAACAAAATAGTTCAAACACAGTTAAGTGCAATATAAGTCCGATTCGTGCATTTTTCTTATTGGTGATCACATAAGCACACAAAGCGGGGTAACCAGGTTAGGATACAGAGCATGAAGAAATCATACCGTTCACCGTCGTATTCGTACTACCGGGTCCCTTCGATGTTCAACTACTTGATCCTATACATACACGAAGTTGCATGATCAATGATCCAACTTACTCTTTCATTAATGCTCCTACTGTATACTTGCTACTCCTTTACCATCATACTTGATTGTTAGACCATTCTTTTCCTTATTACTTCTTAAACTTGCTTCCTTACTCATTTACTTATTTTTTTACCATTACTACTTTATTAATGGTGTTTTACTACATACATATGCATATGTGTGTATAGGCATATATATACATACATATGATTACTATAATCATATAATAGAAATTTTTTTTTTTGACTCGACCGAACTTGCAAGTTCGGTCGCAAGTCTGGTCTATTCCAGAAGGTTTCAGACGGGGGAATTTTTCTGGTTCGACCGAACTTGCATGTCCGGTCGCAAGTCCGGTCCATTCCAGAAGGTTCTCGTCTTTGTGATTCTGGGCTCGACCGACCTTGCAAGTCCGGTCGCAAGTCCGGTCCGGCCCAGTACTTCAGTTTTAAAATCTGTTTTCAGTTGATTTCTTTACCCATTGTTTCCCCAACCTTTACCAATACTTCCCCACATGATTTAGCACTAATTAAGCCCTCTAAATCACCTTGGTTCATCCACCAAACTTACTACTCAATTCCTACATTCACTTATACACAGGGGCGGAGCCAGCCTGTGAAAATCGGAGGGGCCATGTACAAATATTAGAGGGGCATAAGTATAAAACATCTTATATTATAAATATTTTTCAATTGATTTTTTTTTATTTGGGGGGGCCAAGCCCACCCAATGGAGCACATAGCTCCGCCACTGCTTATACATTCCTCCTCACTCCAATCCAACACTTATACTAGTTTTTGCTCCCACCGATGCTACAGATTTTTGTTCCAACTTTTACCATTCAATACTCCTACTACCAATACCATTACTAGCATCCTTATTACATTATCTTTTCATCCTAGTTCTTCCCATTACCTAAATCCTTTTTAATTTGTTTCCGAGGTATTAAACACCCACCTCAAGTTCTCCAAATACACTTAATTCCTCCTAGTTTCTCCAATGCATTCCTAGCATTCTTTGCTACAGATTTTACATCCTTGTATCCTCATACTACAACTACCATTCCATGGTTACTAAATATCTCTACTAACTCCAATACACACCTTGGTTCTCCCATTCACCAAGTCATCCTTAAATGTACATTTTCTACCAAAATTTTGCCATAGTTCACCTGCAATTTCTACTTCTCCACATACTTACTTTTTCATCAAATTCATTCCTAAACTAGCCACACCCATACAATGGTCCTACCAGCAATCGCTACAATATGCATTCACCAATACTTCCTCAATCCACAATACCAATACATATACACAATTCATTTGGCTCTAAGGCCTCCAATTCAAATACTTGCTCTTTAATACTCAAACTTCTACAATTTCAATACTAATAAAATGTTTGGGTTCTTTAAATTGGTTCACCCATCCCCATTACTCTAATGCATTAAAATGTAGCATTAGGAGAAAGCTCTTACCTTGAGGTTATAATTCCTTCATCCCTTTTCCAATTCTCCTCTTCCTCTTTCTTGCACAAATCGGTTTTGTGGGGAATGGAGTTGCCAAGCTCCATTCCCATCACCCAAAGCATACAAAACAAGTATAATTAATATACTAACCCTTAGATTTATACTAACTCATTGAAGTGTTTAGAACACAAATTCTAGGGTTTACCTTTAGAGTGTTTTAGGAGGGGTTTTAGCCCTTGGTTCAAGAAGGTGAATCCACCACCATTGCAAGGTGAAATTGATGCTCAAAAGAGAGAAAGAAAACAAGGCATTACTATGGGCAAAATCGGTTACCAAAAAGGAGATGAAGAAAACTTAAGGTTCTCATGGAGATTTTTACCTTAATGGAGAGAGAGGACTCCAAGCTACACATTGATGCTATTTTCTTCACCAATGGGGTATACCCATGAAAATGAGCTTCCTCATTTTTGGATTTTGAAAAGAGAGAAGTGTAGAGGGTGATGAGGGGATTACAAATATGTAATTATTTTTACATTTGGAGCTCAAATGAAGGTGGAGCATGGAGAAGAAGATGAGGTTGCCATTGTTGTTGTTGAAGCTCTCAAAATCGCCCAGCATAGGAGGGAGAAGAGAGAGAGATCGGTGGAGGGAAGAAGAGGGATAGGAGAGAGATGAGGGAAGTGAGAGGTGAGAGAGTGTGGGGTTGCTTTTTACTTTATTTTTGTGTCCTTTAGCATATTAGAGAAATAGAGAGGGTGTGAGGGGAAGGGGCTGCCGACCACACACACACACTCACTCAAATTTTTGCTTTTTATTTACAAAAGTGGACACACTAGTTTTATTTTATTACACTCTCACCCCACTACTTCCTGGTTGTTACAATTTTTACTAACCGGAACCCGTTTTCTGGAATTTCCTCGTTTAATTAATTTTATTGACTATTAAGCTTCCATAATTGCTTAATGATTGTTATTTAATGATTTATAATTTTTACGGGTCCGTTTGACCACTTAAAGTCACGTTTTCGGGTTTTCTCGAAAAACGTGCTCTAAAGCTCTATTAGCGTTTTAATTCATTATTTGGATCTGTTTTCTTCGGGAGTTGTTCCCATATAATATTTAGGTCTTATTAAACCTTTAGAATCCATATAATACGCTAACCGAGGTCTCATACCTCCTATGGTTGTTTAACGCTTATTTAGCGTTTTTCACTTTTTAAGCATTTCTTCATTTCTTTTGGATTTATTTTCCCTCACCAATATTACTTAGGCATTATTAGGCTCTTAAATCAGGATTATAATAATCTTAATCGCCATATTTAAGTTCGGGGTATTTCAAAATTTGACTGAGACCACAAATTCGGCTAGGAGTGAGGATAATTTCCAGCTTAAAAGGTCCACTAGAACTCATTAACCTCCCACTAGATTCCAAGACTACATCTGCACAACTAATGGTCACACTGAGGAGATTTTCTCAAAAATCCTCACACAAAGACTACATGACAAGTCTTATACTCATTTATCTCAAACTCTTTTCCCATTTATAGTCGTCTTACAAACATAATGCCTAACAAGAGTATAACTTCCTTTTCACTCATCCACTGCTCAAACAGAAGTCTAAATCAAGTTCAGTCCCTAGAGGAACCTACTACCTTTGAAGAAGCTAGTAAGGATCCAAAGTGGACTGAAGCTATGAATTTAAAGTTCCAACCTCTAAAAGATAATAGAACTTGGTCCATATTTGATCTTCTTCATGGGAAGAAACCTATTACTTGTAATTGGGTTTACAAACTAAACTTAGGGCCGATAGTAGTCTTGAGTGATTTAAGGCTAGACTTGTTTTAGGGGGTTTCATGCAGAGATATGGTTTTGACTACGAAGAAGCTTTTTCACCAGTTGTGAAACTTACAATGGTTATAGCTTTAGTCATCATTGCCACAAAGGGTAGAGTATTGACCAACTAGATGTCAATAACTATTTCTTTCATGGGGACTTGAAGGAAGATGGTTATATGAATATCCCTCAAGGTTTATCTATTTCTGGTGTAAATAAAGTTTGTAAGTTACATAAGTCCTTGTATGGCCTTAAACAAGCCTCAAGGCAATGGTATGACAAACTTGGAATTTTTCTTTAAAATCTAGGTTATAAACAGTCTAAGTATGATATTCTTTATTCTCAAAGAAAATGAATGGGCATTGCACTTTTCTCTAAGGCTGCCCATGGTAGGTTAACCGCCTTATTCGGTTAACCGCATTCGGTTAACCGGGTCTTCGGTTTTCTAAAATCCAATTCCATTCCATTTAGATCGGTTAACCGGATTCGGTTAACCGTTTAATTTGGTTTCTAAAATCTGATTCCATTACCATTCCGTTTAGACCGGTAACCTTTAGTTCGGTTCGGTTTTATCGGTTAACCTATAGCCGTGTATTTTTTTATTAATAAGACCCATACCATTAATATTATAGTACAACATTGATCATTCACCTAAATCATGAGTGACAAATCAAACACATGTGACAAAAAATATAATATTGTGCATATTCCCCCAATAGCTAACATTAATCATTATTTAAGGTGAACATTAATATTGAAGATTTTAATTGTTTATATAATCGGTTAACCACGGTTAACCGAGCGGTTAACCGTTCTGAAAAATTCAATACCGTTACCGAAACTGAAACCGATCAATTTACACGGTTCGGTTAACCGTACCACAAGAACCGGTACGGTTAACCTGAAAACAGGTACGGTTCACTTCGGTTTCGGTCGGATACCGCGGTTTCGGAAATTTTTGGGCAGCCCTACTTTTCTCGGTGTGTATGTTGATGACATTGTGCAAACAAGAATTTTGATGTACTAAAAACGAAGAAAAAAACCTAGAAATTAATAAAGCAAAAAGTCTTCGAGTTACAAATAATCTCGGTCAATGTAGTATAGAAGTGTAGCAACCAGGTATCGAATCCACGGGACTTGAAGAAAATAAGCCTAATCCTAAAAACAAGAAATCAAAGGTTGATCGTTTTGATTGGAAATTTATAAGCAAAGATAAAATAAAAAGACAAACATTAAATAAAAACTGGAAAGGTGATATGAATGAGTGGAACACCGGGTCAAGCTGTTTTTCACTAGTCGGATTATGCGAACTTCTACAAATCGATAAGAGATATAGATCGGCTAATTCTTCAAAAAAAATTCCAGAATTAAATCATAATCTCAGGAAAGCTCACCTAGTATAACACACAAGGTCTAATCTAGAATCTAGTGCAGCACACATAGATGAATGAAGCTTAAAGATTTACGACGCACCTAAGGGAAAATCTAATCAATCCGATCTAATTTTCCACATGCTAACAAATTAATATGACCATCCTGTTAATCACCGATTTGACCATAACAAGATTCGTAAGGTTTTTTTAAGAAATTCGCAAGATTAATTATAAAGTACAACTTTTATATTAATCTGAAATATATTAATCTGAAACAATCCAAAAATAAAATCTCAGATCATAATTGTAGAAGTACTTGCGACAGGCTAGGGTTCTTTTGTGTGGTTTGTGTCTTGTGAAAGTGGTGTTGAGTGGATCGATGGAGGGATTGTAAGATGATTTTTTCTGCCAAAGTCTTCCTTATTTATAAGTCTAACTCAAGACTATTTACTTGCTCTTTGATGACTCATTTTAATTTCTTTCAGTGTTGCAAAGTAAATGAAGACCCTTCAGTTAATTCAAAATTTAAGTTACTCTCTCCAATTTACTTTTGTCATCAATAAGTTTTGGAAGACTCTAGAGTTACTATCTTCAACTAACTTCCTTCATCAATAACTTTTGGAGCTACCTGCACATAAATATGGATTTATTGTAAGCATTTAAATTATTTACCCCCTTCACAAAATACCAAATTCCTATAAATCCATCCTAAGTCATTTAAACGTCAAAATAACTCATTTTCTGACAGTTTCTTTAGATATAGAAATAGACTTCAACTAAATACAAAATCAAAGGAAATGTGGTAATAAAGACAAGAGGTTTCAGTAGTAAAATTTGCACAAAATAACAGCATATCACATTGTCATAACAGGAAACTGTAAAACTAAAATTAAAATTTTGAAACACAAGTTACACCAGGAGTTCAGAATTAAAGATTTGGGGAAGCTTAGTTTCTTTCTTGGTATAAAATTCATTGAAATAGCTGACAGTTTGATCATGACACAACACAATTATGCTAAACATATTCTTTCATAATATGATATGCAAGATTGCAGAGCCTTAGTTTCACGACTCCAGCTCAATTGGAAATAGACAAAGACACAGGCGAGTACCTTGAACATCCAACAGTTTACAGGCGACTGATAGGGAAGTTAATCTTTCTTACTAACATCCACCCTGATTTATCATACAATGTTCAATTCTTAAGTCAATTCTGTGAATAGCCAACCACTAGACATTTAAATGATGTTCATCACACTTTATCTTATATTAATGGCACCCTGGGTTTCAGTATTTGTTTCAATAAGAAAGACAACCTTGATTTATTAGCTTTTCACGATTCTAATTGAGCTTCATGTCCCATAACGAGATAATCTGTTTCAGGTTACTCCATTCTCCTGGAGGTTCCCCTCTTAGTTGGAAGTCTAAAAGCAAGTCTCCATCACTCTCTCTTCAACTGAAGCCGAATATAGAGCCATGAGGCAAGTTACAAGTGAGCTGAGCTGGCTTACTCACCTTCTGCATGAATTGGAAGTCAAGAACATCCTACTTGTTCCATTGAAGTGTGATAACTTGGCTGCATTACATATAGCCAAGAATCCAGTCTCACATGAGAGGCCAAAACATGTTGAGCTAGATTGTCATTTTGTACTGGATCAGATCAAACCGGGTTGATTCAAGTTCAACACATTCCAAGCTCGAAGCAGTTGGCATACATTCTAATAAAGCCTCTTACCAGGAAGATTTACAGAGAAACCCTTCCTAAATTGGGCATGTTATCCAGCGACAACCGGACTTATTTTTGTAGACAAACTAAGTCTGAGGGTGTATTGGAGTATAATGTAGCAGTATCATATTGTATAGCAACAGTATGATATTGTACATTAATATCCAATTCTGTTACAGAGTTAGTGTGTTTATGCACATAACAGAATAGAAAATAGTACACCTTTATAGCAATACACTTCAGTAACTCATAAGCATATCTCTTCTCTCTCTCTCTCTCTCTCTCTCTCTCTCGAGATATGCCTCCTTCTACAGATTAATGAAATTCCTCCGTTCTTCTTTTTTTGTCTTCTCTATCTTCACTAGCTCTTAGTTTGACTGATTTACACACCAGCTTCGATGTATCTGAGCATTCTTTTTTGCAGTCAGCTTTTTGGTTTCTGCAGTCAGATTAAGGTCCCGTTTGTTAAGCGCCTTTATGGTGCTTTTCCATATAAACCAGCTTTTTTTAAAAAAAAGCATCAAGATGAAGGTATGATAAATACTCAAAAAGACCTTTATGATAAATGTTGGTTTTGCTGCTTTTCAAACATTAAGGTGTTTTTGGAATTTATGACTCTGTCCAAAGTATTATATTACCCTCTCATTATTTTCATAATTTTCAAGTTATACCCATAACCTCCATTATTTCCCTCACTACGCCATAGCCCAAATACCTCTCTGCTACATATTTTTGTCTGTGTCTGATAAAATTTCCCACTACACAACACTTAGCATTTCTTTATCCACTACAAAACACGTCTGCAAAACGGACCGTACAAAACACGTCCGTAAAACGGACCAATTGATCCGTCTGTAAAACGGACGACCAGGCTCAGCGTCCGTTTAATGTCGTCCGTTACGGACCGTCTGAAACGGACGCTGAGGCTGACGGACCGTTTTACGGACGGATCTGCGGATCCATTTTTTTATTATTTTTATGCTCGATTTAACTTCCGATTGTCGTAAATCAGTACTAAAACTAATCCTATCATACAATAACATAAAACAATAAAAGATGCGGGATTTTTTTTACCTTAAACAGGGAAATAGAGTTCGGCCGGAGTAGAGTGTTTGAGAGGTTATGAAATGAGATTTTTCGCGTGAAATAAGAAATGAGAGCGTGAGGAGAGATAGGGTGTCTCAAGGGTATATATACTCGTTTTTTTAAAAAAAAAAATACGACTGTGAACTCTGGAATACTGACTGTATACTGATGACTGCGAAATTTAAAAACTTGACTGTATTTTTTATAAACTAACTGCGAAAATAAAAAAATTGACTGTAAAACACAAACGAGTATCTTTTTACCCTCGATTAGTGGATTTCAAAGCGTCATGCCTTCCCCTTATTCAGTCATTATCGTTCAATTAAGATATAGATGAGATACTTATCAACGTTTATTTTTTACCACTTACGAGCTATAGATGAGATACTTATCAACGTTCACGGATAGTAAACCTTTCAGTCTATATTATTAGCTATCAACCATTAGGAATGATCAACATCCTTGTAAAAAATGTTACTAGATGAATTTAATAATTGTTGTCAATCAATCCAAAATAAATATATCTCAGCTTTTTCTTGACTTCTTAATTTATATTTGAATTTACTCGTAATTTATTCTTAACTGTAACTATTGTTATGTAATTTCTTAAAAGTTACTTTCTTTGGTTATTAGTATGTAATGTGCTAGAAATAAATGAGTACCAATTTTCGGTATAGATTGTTCGAAATCAAACAAGAACAAAGAATGCTTCTATTGATTGAGAAGGAAGAAACTGCGATGGAGAGTTTTACAGAGAAAGAGAGGAGTTATAGGGTTACAACTTACTGAATGTCAAACAATGAACAAGGGGAAAAGAAAAACAGTAGTCTAGACCGGCTAGCCCCCAACCCTGCATATTAGATCCGGTTCTGTAATATCAATGTAGTGTAAGTAGAACCGGGCTCATTATTGCAATCATTCCCTAAGAATACAAACTAGTTTTACAGGAGACATATTTGACTAATACATACCTAGACATTACATATAATACCTAGATACACACTAGTCTAATATAGATTCATCTCTAAATGTTATGAATTGAAAAACTGAAAGGAGTATAGAGTATTGCGCATATATTTAAACATCACATTACAGCTAGCTAACTGGGATGTCACTTAAATATTACTTACTTTCTTGCAACTGCTGTGTAACTTCCTTGTAATCCGTTTTCATAACATAATTGAACTCCACATTAATACAATTAGTTTTTTTTTTCAAAAATAAGATTAATACAATAGCTAACACTTCAATTAATGTAATGTAATAACATTAACTCTGTCTGAATTAGCTACTTCTTCGATTGTTCCCAGGGCACCTGTATCCAAACGCGTCACATTATTATCGTATTTGTTTTTCAGCAACAACTCAAACGGCGTGATTATGGGCTTGATTATGCCGGACCTGTTCTAAAGAATGTGATTTTTCTATGTACAATGTGAGGATATAGCTACCTTTTATCTCACTGCCGTCTTGTTGTCGATTAGTCTCAAACATGGAAGAGTCATGCCGGAGTTGGGATTCCCCGGGTTCAGACAAGCCTCAAATATTCATCCTCGAAAGTATTATTTGGTTTCTCGCGACACGCCATAAACAAAAAGAAGAGATAATTGGAGTAGTTGAATGCTTATAAGAGTGGCCGTAAGATATTATATTGTATGCGACCGTGTGTATAAGGAAAGATAATTGAACAAGGAAACTAATTGCAAAGGGCAGATGCACATTTGTCATTACTCTCTTACGGATCAGGGTTTTTCAACTTGTATGACTCTAGGGTGGTTTTGTTACAAGTGTTTCGTCATCAAGAGTTGATTGTTACATATTAATTCTTGTTACTTTCTACAGCCAGAGCATAAGAATAACAAATAATCTCTTTCACTGATAGTTTATGGCCTTGTTCGTGTTGACATATATTAGAATACATATTATAACATATTGTAGTGGTCCTTGATTGGATTCCGTGTGGGTTTTCCTGAATAGGTTGTCCATACGGTTTAATTAATTTGGTCATGATTGAAAACTGATTTTCTTTTTGTTTTTTCACCATTATTTGTAACTGTTTTTTTTTATTACTTGGTTTTTAGACTTGTATTTCAATTTGGTTCTTTTATTATAGAAAAAATATTTTGGTTATTTGGTCGACCAAATTATTTTTTTCAAAATTACAAATTAAAATTTTCAAAAATATATTCATATTAATAAAATCATTATTTTTCTTTATAAAAAATTAAGTTAACCAAAATTAAATCATTTTGGTTCAATTTTTTGGTTAGTGAAGGAGACATTTGGTTTTCGATTAATTAGATTATCGAACTAAATTTCAGTTATAACAAAAAACTAACAAGTTTTTCAAAATCCGGTTTTCGGTTAACTGAATAAACACCTCTTGTTCCACGTAGGTCATGTGTTCTTCTTCAATCATATATTGTTACATATAAAACAGCCAAAACAAAAACAGTCACTAATATGGCATGCCGAATATAGCCTATAAGAGGCATCTTCAAGTGCATACAAGTGATATACTTGTCCCCTATTGGTTTTGCCTTTGCATTTGTTATTCTCTCTATCTCTCTATGAGTTTCATTCACACATACAACAAGAAGGACTGAAAACACTCTTCTTTAACACAAGACTACCCCCAGTATAGTGTTAGGGGTTAAGTGGAATTGGTTTTGAGGTGTTTCAGCTCATGGAGTAAGTTATATAGGATAAAAAAATTCTAAGCCTTTGTGTTCCTTTATCGGGAAATAACATTTCATGAACCTTCATTTTAACTTTTCAAGGATTTCCTTTATGATATTGCATGAAACACACATGTTGTAAATGCATGAACAACTATGCTTACAAAGTTGTATGAATTAATGCAACCTACTAATGGTAACAATTTTTTTCTTACACATAAATAAATATTTATTACAACAAAGCAAATGCAATGTTGTGTAATAATTTTACAGGGATGTAATGTTTAAGAATAGTTGAAAAAAGCTTAAGAAATAACAAGAGTTGACACTGGGTGGAACTACCCTAAACCTAGACATTGAGCCCTGATTACACTATAAGCCTTTTTCTTGGTGGACTTTATCTTAAACATCTTCTCTTACTTTTGTGTTCTTCAATATCTTTCTTTCGATGTTGTAGCCACCTTAAGTAGGCCCTGGTGAGCTCAACATATCTGGGCTTTAAAGGAACCATAGTAATATCTTCTAGGTGCCTTGTGCTTCCTCGATTTCCATCCCAGTTGAGGCTGAGGAAACACAAGGACTTAAACCTGATGATGCTGCCATTGAATTATTGTACGAGTTCATGAATGAGGCTGACAATGAAGATTGAGAGATGAAGAATATTTCCCATACCAAAGTGTACAACCAATGTGCGGAAGAGTATCGGTAGAACAAGGCTTAGCTATATCATGTGACATAAGTAAGAGATAAAAGGGCCCTCACCAGTGTAAGATTGTAAAAAACGGTACAGAGCTTCAATATGGGCCATCAAATAGTACGCAATACGGATGTAACCATACTAATTATATGGGTTAATGATACAGGTGACTCATTCTAGTCACACACAATATTAATAATTACATCGATCTATGTAGTTAGGTATAGTCATGACCAGCCTTAAGCGGTATATCTCCTATATATCATAATGCATATAAAATTTGATAAGTGTCTAAATGAGCATGTTTTATGGGTGTATTTCATATATCATATCAGCACTTTTCTGCTCATTTCTCACTTATCGTATGTTTTTCCTCTAGTTTATGTTTATTGATTATCTCACAAATTTATTGGTTTAAACATGAGGAAAAGCCAAGCTAGGAGTAAAGTAGACGAAGAGACGAACACATAGACGCAAACGGCTCAGAAAACGGAGTCCGAACGAAGAATCTAGAGCCGGTCAAAAATAAGCCTGTACGTCGTGAAAACAGGCGGACAAGAGACAAGTTAGTACGTCGTGATAACAGGCGGACAACACACAAGTACAACCTCCTGTTTTCAGGCGGACACACAC
This sequence comes from Limonium bicolor, assembly GCA_023374045.1. Taxonomy (NCBI): domain Eukaryota; kingdom Viridiplantae; phylum Streptophyta; class Magnoliopsida; order Caryophyllales; family Plumbaginaceae; genus Limonium; species Limonium bicolor. The sequence continues at coordinate 258,531,644 of CM041780.1, forward strand.
AAGTGCAACCTCCTTTTCAGGCGGACACACACAAGTGCAACCTCCTGTTTTCAGGCGGACACACACAAGTACAACCTCCTGTTTGGAGGCGGACGAACCACAAGGCTACCGCCTATTAGGAGGCGGACATCACACAGCAGAGGCAATAGGCGGACGTCTCACACACCAAGGCAACCGCCTATTAGCATGCGGACGGGAGGCGGACGTGAGTAAAACCAGTCGCGAAATAGTTTTCTTCTTCGCCGTCTGCAACTTGCCTCCGCTATCCATCTACTCCCGCACCGCCTACCTTATTTCCTCACGCGTCTCCAGCTCCTGTCCCCTGCAATTAATGAGCAATCAACGAGAGCAATCAACCGGCAATCAAATTCGTACGGATCTTCTTCTCCTCTGCCTCTATATAAACTCACTCCAACAGCACCATAAACACACCACGCACACCACGCACGACGGGAGTCTGAAGAAACCATTCACCACACTCACCCATTCGCTTCCACTTATTTTCCTCCCGTAACACCACAACATTCCACACTCAGCAGAACAAAAGAAATAGAAGAGCATCAGACGAGCGAGAGCAGACCAGTTCTTCCTATTAATGTTCTGTGCTATCTTCTATCTCCGTTAATGGGAGTAATTTCTTTTGTATCCTAGGATGGGGATTTACGTACGTAAACAATATTTATCACCTGTCTCACTTGTTAACTTGTTTTAATTCCTTTTAACTAATATTGTTAAATGCTTATTCTGACAAAATACTGCATTTATTTGGTAACTATCAACACATGATTTTGAGATAGTCTAAGTACCACAAAGGAATTAATCTTAGTATTTACACTCCGGACTGAGCAGGAAAATATTAAGGCTATTATTAAGAGTTCGTAACTGACAATTGTTAACTCTAATAGGTAATAAATAATTGAGACAGGGTTATAAATCTGTTTAAGTAATTTAGGAAATTCCCCCGCTATCCTAGGATACATTTTTCCATCCACATCACTTAATTCACCTTTTTACTGTTTTTATTATATTTGCACTGATCAAACAGCAAATCAAGCTTGCCTCCGGCTAAACCCCTTTTTACAGTTTTTAAGTAACTGCCAAGACTAGGATAAATTGAACAATCTCCCTGTGGATACGACACTTGTTTTACTACTACGACCGGGATTTGTTTGCAGCCCGACGTTTATAATTTGAGTTTTTAATTTCTTTTCTTTTAATTTTACACCAGTTTAACCACTCAGAAGATAACTTGTGATAAGTGTCTAAATGAGCGTGTTTTATGGGTGTATTTCATATATCATATCAGCACTTTTCTGCTCATTTCTCACTTATCGTATGTTTTTCCTCTAGTTTATGTTTTATTGATTATCTCACAAATTTATTGGTTTAAACATGAGGAAAAGCCAAGCTAGGAGTAAAGTAGACGAAGAGAGAACACATAGACGCAAACGGCTCAGAAAACGGAGTCCGAACGAAGAATCTAGAGCCGGTCAAAAAATAAGCCTGTACGTCGTGAAAACAGGCGGACAAGAGACAAGTTAGTACGTCGTGATAACAAGCGGACAACACACAAGTACAACCTCCTGTTTTCAGGCGGACACACACATGCAAGTTTTCAGGCGGACACACTGCATGTTTTCAGGCGGACACACACAAGTACAACCTCCTGTTTGGAGGCGGACGAACCACAAGGCTACCGCCTATTAGGAGGCGGACATCACACAGCAGAGGCAATAGGCGGACGTCTCACACACCAAGGCAACCGCCTATTAGCATGCGGATGGGAGGCGTACGTGAGTAAAACCAGTCGCGAAATAGTTTTCTTCTTCGCCGTCTGCAACTTGCCTCCGCTATCCATCTACTCCCGCACCGCCTACCTTATTTCCTCACGCGTCTCCAGCTCCTGTCCCCTGCAATTAATGAGCAATCAACGAGAGCAATCAACCGGCAATCAAATTCGTACGGATCTTTCTTCTCCTCTGCCTCTATATAAACTCACTCCAACAGCACCATAAACACACCACGCACACCACACCACGCACGACGGGAGTCTGAAGAAACCACATTCACCACACTCACCCATTCGCTTCCACTTATTTTCCTCCCGTAACACCACAAACATTCCACACTCACGCAGTAACAAAAGAAATAGAAGAGCAGCAGTACGAGCGAGAGCAGACCAGTTCTTCCTCTGAATTAATGTCAAAATCTGTCTGTGCTATCTTCTTATCTCCGTTAATGTCTGAGTAATTTTCTTTTGTATCCTAGGATGGGGATTTATTTCTAATATTACGTAAACAATATTTATCACCTGTCTCACTTGTTAACTTGTTTTAATTCCTTTTAACTAATATTGTTAAATGCTTATTCTGACAAATACTGCATTTATTTGGTAACTATCACACATGATTTGAGATAGTCTAAGTACCACAAAGGAATTAATCTTAGTATTTACACTCCGGACTGAGCAGGAAAATATTAAGGCTATATTAAGAGTTCGTAACTGACAATTGTTAACTCTAATAGGCAATAAATAATTGAGACAGGGTTATAAATCTGTTTAAGTAATTTAGGAAATTCCCCCGCTATCCTAGGATACATTTTTCCATCCACATCACTTAATTCACCTTTTTACTGTTGTTTTTATATATTTGCACTGATCAAACAGCAAATCAAGCTTGCCTCCGGCTAAACCCCTTTTTACAGTTTTTAAGTAACTGCCAAGACTAGGATAAATTGAACAATCTCCCTGTGGATACGACACTTGTTTTACTACTACGACCGGGATTTGTTTGCAGCCCGACGTTTATAATTTGAGTTTTTAATTTCTTTTCTTTTAATTTTACACCAGTTTAACCACTCAGAAAATAACCCTCTGCAAATTGGCGCCGTTGCCGGGGAGATTGATTCCATCAATTTCCCTAGTTTCCGGTAGTTCACTCGCTATATTGTAATAATCTCTTAATACTATTAAATTGTTAATCTCGGACATCTGACTTGGACATCTGACTGGACATCTGACTTGGACATCTAACTTCGGACATCTTAATATTATTGTTATTATTTCTGTCATTTCTTTCCATTGTCATTTCTTTCCATTGTCCCTAACTACTAACTTAAAATTTCCTGTCATTTCTTTCCATTGTCCTTAACATTTAATTTCCATTGTCCTTAACATTTCATTTCCATTGTCCTAAACATTTCATTTCCATTGTCCTTCAAATTTCTGTATACTAACTACTAACTTATAATTTCCAGTATACTAACTCCTAACTTTAATTTTCTGTCATTTTACTCTTGTTAAAAAAATAATACAAAAAAATATATCAGTGTTGTTTAACTAACGTTTATCAGCCTAACCAATATATTTGCTTTTCTTTATCTATTTACTAATTTAATTTTGCAGTTTCTCACAAACCACAAGTTATCTTCTGTGCATGCCAAATACTCGAACCCGAGGTTCTCCACCGATCAGTCCGAGACCCGAACCCGAGCGCACCTTATTACAAGCGCAGAGAAACCTGAGAAACCAAGCCATGGCCAATAACGAAGTTATAAATGAAATAGACCATGCAAATCAACCAGAACACCGTGCTCTCTCTGACTACCACCAACCTAATACCGAAGGAAGAGCATCAGCCATAGTTCTCCCCTGAACTAACACCAGAAGAAGCCGGACGATGGGTTTTCAAAACCCACTACATCACCGCCGTCCGGGATCTAGGCAAGTTTAGTGGAGCAAACCCAGATGAAGCCCCAAATCATCTGAGTCTCTTCCTAGACTTCTGCAATTCCTTTGGTCAGACCGGCAACGTCAAAGAAAGAATCCGTCTACAACTATTTCCTCACTCATTATCGGATTCAGCAAACAGGTGGTACCGAAGCCTTCCCTCCCGATCAATCACCACATGGCTGCAAATGGCCCAAAAATTTCTTGCCAAATACTACCCAACCAGTAGAACGAGGCAATTGATCGGTGAGATCAACACTTTCTGTCAGGAGCCGGGAGAAACATTATACGACGCATGGGACAGATTCAAAGATATGCTAATGAAATGTTCCCACCATGGTCTTGACGATCAATCCCTCTGCCTGTCATTCTTCAACGGTCTGGATGATGGGAACCGACTACTCGTCAATTCCTCTGCAGGAGGAAGTTTCATGATGAAATCTCCTAAAGAAGGAATGGACCTTCTCGAAACCATGACGAGCAATACAAGACAGTGGACGAGATCCAAAGGAAGAACGCCACGAGCAGCAGGCCTACTCCACGTTGAGCCTACGGATCATTTATCAGCCCAGATCTCGTCCCTTGCAAAGATGGTGGAAAAGCTAACAACGTCTCAAAACGAAATCGTAAAAACAATAGCTTCCCCACCTGCAAGTTCACCACCAGCTCCACCTACAGAAGGATGTGTCATATGCGCCGGTCCTCATGAAACTCATCAATGCGAAGGCAAATGCCAGTACGAGGAAGTACAATTCATAGGAAATCGCCCCGGTAATTCCTACAACAACAACATAACATCACAACAACTATCCATGGAGAAATCACCCGAATTTCTCATGGAAAAACAATGATCAGAACCAAGGAGGGCAGAACAACAATTCCAATACCTATCAGGGGAACAGACCCCAACCAAATTCTAATATTATGGGTTATAGAGCACTAGGTGCCATCCAGTTTCGACAACAACAAACAAACATTCATCCTCTGGTGATCCAAATGCAGAAACTTAAAGAGATGATATGAAAGGATTCATGTCCATAACTCAGAACCAGCTCTCTGCACAAGAAGCCTTCAAACCAGAAAATCGAAGGTAAATTCAATCAACTTGCAGACATCTTGCTCGAAGACCGCCAGGGGCTCTCCCCAGCCAAAATGAACCAAATCCAAGAGAGCAAGCCAAATGCATCTATGTGAAGGAGCACGATGAAGAAGAAAAGATGGAGGTGGCTAAAACAGTTACGGTTCTAGAACTACACCCTTCCCTCCAAGAGTGGGTTGTAGCAATCGAAACTTCCAAAAGGAATGTAGCTGAACTTGAAAGCACCGCCAAAGTCTATAATAATCGCATTCAATCTGAGAATACCTACCTTGAGCACTTGGTGGCCGGTTATGAAAATGAAAAGCTCGACTTTGAAGAAGAAGAAGAAGAGGTTAAGACGATAACCTTGAGAAGCGGTAAGAAAACCGACGAGATTCACATCCCGCAAAGATCAGAAGAATCCAAAGAGGATAGTGAAGAAAAAGTTGAGGTTCCAACAGAAAAGACATCTCCCACCATCCTCACTATTCCATCAGCTTCAAAACCTTCTTCACAAGAACCGCCTATACCATTTCCCCACCGACTCCAGAAGCAGAAATTGGATAATGAATATGGTAAGTTTCTGGCAATGCTGAAGCAACTAAACGTCAACATACAGTTTGTAGACCTCATTGCCAAAATGCCAAACTATGCCAAATTCCTCAAACACCTCATATCCAACAAAACTAAATTGGCCGAAGTCGGTACGGTACCTCTCAATGTAGCTTGCTCAGCTATTCTGCAACAACCACTACCTTCCAAATGCAATGATCCGGGCAGCTTCACCATTCCAGTCACAATTGGTAGCACCTCATTTCCATACTCCCTATGCGATCTGGGTGCCTCCATAAATTTGATGCCCCTCTCCACTTCAAAAAGCTGGGAATTGGAGAGATGAAAACGACCAAGATGACCCTGCAACTGGTAGATGGTTCAGTAGCATACCCAAGCGGAGTGGTGGAGGATGTTATCATTAAAGTGGAGCACTTATACTTCCCATGCGATTTTGTCATTCTGGACATCGAAGAGAACTCCACTACACCTCTCATCCTTGGACGACCATTCCTTGCCACAGCCGATGTGCACATTTGTAGCCCAGGGGACAATCACCCTTCAAGCTTATAACGAAAAGCTGGAGTTTGCATCAGGAAGATCTCCAGATAGCAAATCCAAAGATCTCAAGTTCGTAAGGGATACTCAATCATCATCATCCCCACTTCTGTTTATCACCCTTCCAGACGGCATGTCTATTACAGAGATACCACCACCAATCCCGGATGAAGAGCGGGATAAGAAAATAAAACATGCATCCCGGTGGACACTCAAAAATACCATCGAGTCATGCTTTGGATCTCCTCCTCATAACCACCCCTCAGGATCGATCTAACGACAAAGCGTCTAGCCAAAGACGTTAAAGAAGGGCAGCTTTCCGGGAGGCAACCCGGACGAACTTATCTTTTATATGCTTTATGCTGTTTTAATTTTCAGGTTCCCTTTAAATTTTATTTTTGCTAACTCTTAACCCCGTTTTTAGTATGGTTGCTTCTAGTGTCTTATGCAGGTGCAATTTCATGACTACACCGCAACCAAGCTACGCTACTTGAGGCTGAAACTCAAGTGTGGGGAATTCCTTTAACAGCAAGCAAAAATAATATCAGGGGAGTACCAGTTTCTTTAATTATGCTTTTATTTAAATAAATCTGCAGAGGAGAGTTTATGTGCTTAAATGATTATTCGTGAGCTTCGTGTTCTCTCTATTTTATCTACTTACCGAAAAGGCCTTCTGAAACTTTCCCTTGTTTTTCTGGTGAACAATGAGGACATTGTTCAATTTAAGTGTGGGGGAGTGTGCCCTTTCGGTGACATTTTATGCTAAAATGCCTAATCTATCTGCTTATCTTGCGTTTGTTCAAATTCAATATCGTGGACCCTTTTATGTGGGTTGTTCTCTTTAAGAATAAAACTGTTATGAATTGTGGGATAAATGGTATTAAATGTTCAAAAATTTTAAAATTTTGATTACTTTTGAGGAGCATTTTTATGCGGTGTGACCAAATGATCTGAAATGGATGAATTTTTATTACTCAGGGGTTCTTTCCGTCTTCTTTCGTAGGGATTGCTAAGGGGTGCTTCTCTGTCAAAAAAGAAAAAAAATAATAAATAAGGGACTTGCGAGACACCATTGGTAACCAACAAAGAGAGTTGAGTGTTCTTAAATACAAAGCTTGATGCTTATCTATTATCTTCTCATCCCTTATGCAAAAGTGAAACAAATGCATAAATCTATTTTTCCTTTTGTTTTCTCCTCAATGCCCATTCTTGAGAGAAGTTGGCCATGGTAAAAGTTCTCAAAGTCACCTTAAATCAAGAAGCATTGAAGTACTCCGGATCATACCCCGAAACTCTATTTTTATTATTGCCTGAGTACACCTATGCCACCAGTAGGTGATGGATCACACTCCTCTAAAAAGTTTAAGATCATGTACTATTGACTTCTTTATCCTACCCTTCATAATAGTATTGTTAATATTGAGCATTCCCTACTTGCTTGGGTACATGGTTTTGCTTGAGGACAAGCAAAAGGTAAGTGTGGGGGTGTGATAAGTGTCTAAATGAGCGTGTTGGGTGTGTATTTCATATATCATATCAGCACTTTTCTGCTCATTTCTCTTATCGTATGTTTTTCCTCTAGTTTATGTTTTATTGATTATCTCACAAATTTATTGGGTTTAAACATGAGGAAAAGCCAAGCTAGGAGTAAAGTAGACGAAGAGACGAACGCATAGACGCAAACGGCTCAGAAAACAGAGTCCGAACGAAGAATCTAGAGCCGGTCAAAAAATAAGCCTGTACGTCGTGAAAACAGGCGGACAAGAGACAAGTTAGTACGTCGTGATAACAGGCGGACAACACACAAGTACAACCTCCTGTTTTCAGGCGGACACACACAAGTGCAACCTCCTGTTTTCAGGCGGACACACAAACAAGTGCAACCTCCTGTTTTCAGGCGGACACACACAAATGCAACCTCCTGTTTGGAGGCGGACGAACCACAAGGCTACCGCCTATTAGGAGGGGACATCACACAGCAGAGGCAATAGGCGGAGTCTCACACACCAAGGCAACCGCCTATTAGCATGCGGACGGGGGGGACGTGAGTAAAACCAGTCGCGAAATAGTTTTCTTCTTCGCCGTCTGCAACTTGCCTCCGCTATCCATCTACTCCCGCACCGCCTACCTTATTTCCTCACGCGTCTCCAGCTCCTGTCCCCTGCAATAATGAGCAATCAACGAGAGCAATCAACCGGCAATCAAATTCGTACGGATCTTCTTCTCCTCTGCCTCTATATAAACTCACTCCAACAGCACTAATAACACACCACGCACACCACGCACGACGGGAGTCTGAAGAAACCATTCACCACACTCACCCATTCGCTTCCACTTATTTCCTCCCGTAACACCACAACATTCCACACTCACGCAGTAACAAAAGAAATAAAAGAGCAGCAGTACGAGCGAGAGCAGACCAGTTCTTCCTCTGAATTAATGTCAAAATCTGTCTGTGCTATCTTCTTATCTCCGTAATGTCTGAGTAATTTCTTTTGTATCCTAGGATGGGGATTATTTCTAATATTACGTAAACAATATTTATCACCTGTCTCACTTGTTAACTTGTTTTAATTCCTTTTAACTAATATTGTTAAATGCTTATTCTGACAAAATACTGCATTATTTGGTAACTATAAAACACATGATTTTGAGATAGTCTAAGTGCCACAAAGGAATTAATCTTAGTATTTACACTCCGGACTGAGCAGGAAAATATTAAGGCTATTATTAAGAGTTCGTAACTGACAATTGTTAACTCTAATAGGCAATAAATAATTGAGACAGGGTTATAAATCTGTTTAAGTAATTTAGGAAATTCCCCCGCTATCCTAGGATACATTTTTCCATCCACATCACTTAATTCACCTTTTTACTGTTTTTATTATATTTGCACTGATCAAACAGCAAATCAAGCTTGCCTCCGGCTAAACTCCTTTTTACAGTTTTTAAGTAACTACCAAGACTAGGATAAATTGAACAATCTCCCTGTGGATACGACACTTGTTTTACTACTACGACCGGGATTTGTTTGCAGCCCGACGTTTATAATTTGAGTTTTTAATTTCTTTTCTTTTAATTTTACACCAGTTTAACCACTCAGAAAATAACCCTCTGCAAAATTGCAAGTCTACACTTTGTTGTATTATAAATCATATGAATATAAACAATAAGTGTATAAATGAGCATATTTTAAGGATTATTTTACGTGCTTTACCAATGTTTATCGTGCTCATCTTTACACTTTAACTAATTTTCCTTAAGTCTTTGTTTATTTGTACTCTTACACAGTTATTTTTTAAACATGAGGATAAATTAGCGAGGATCAACGTAGACAAAAAGATAAGTGTTTGGGAACAAACGGATATGAAATTGGAGTAAAAACAAATAAGTTATGTTCTATTGTATAATTGTCCGGACATGTGTCCGATCTGCGGACCCCTGGATGATGCAATGGTCATATTTTGAGACAGGTCCAGGTTTGTATCCAGGTAAATCAACCTGTAACAATTGCGCGAGGAAGATATTGCCTTTTTTTTTAAGTTTGTTTCGGGTATCTATTCAAGTAAGGACACCCGGACCACCCTAAGGGGGTGCTTGTTTGGGCGGAGGAAACATAATGGAATTGGGAAAGGGAAAGAAGGGGAACGGAAAAGAATTCCCTTTAATTTCCTACTATTTGTTTGTGTAGGGGAAATAAAATTGAATAACAAGTCAACGACCGCTGGCTAATGGTCAACGGCTTCGGCTGCCGGTCAACGGCCTTTAATTGTCAGTCAACCATCCACTGGTCACCAGTCAATGGTGTTGTTGGTCAAGGTCAATGGCCATATGTCACCAGTCAAAGTGTACTAGGGAAAGGGAATCTCATTCACTATAAATGGTGGGGAATCAAGTTAAAGGGATCTATGGTAATCTCATTCCCTTTTCCGTTTCCTGAAAGTAAGAAAAATTGGCTAAACAAACAGCATGAAACAAAATCATTATGATTCCCTTTCTTGATTGCCCTAAAACAAACACCCTTAAGACCTGTCAGGGGATACAATTCCGGATGAAACAAATAAATCACCCAAAGCACACCATGAAAGTCTAGTTCGGGTGTGTGCGGTCGGACACAGACTTGGATAAGACATAAAACTCACAAAATCAAGCAGAATGAGAAAGGAAAAGATAATGAAAAAGGGGATTAAGTAGAGTCGCGCGAAACCAGAAGAAGAAAGAATGGAAAAAAAGAGGACAAGAAACCTCACCACCTTGGAAGCTCTTCTTCAACCTCTCATGACTATTTATTCTCTCTCTTATTTATGCTCTAATGGAGGAATAACCTCCTTGTACATAGGGATGAGGGTTTTCCCCCTAAATCCCAAAAAACTCCATTGTTGATTCTTGAACTATTCGTAGTTTTATTTTATTTTTTGCTCTTAATGAATGATGAGATTGAGTATTTATAGTTCTTAAGCTTGCCAACTCATGATTTGTGAGATTCACTTAGGGTTTCGCTTAATCTATGATTTATATGTTGGATTATGTTGGCTTTACTTTGAATCCATCAATATGTGCTCTTGAGATAGATTTATAGTGCCAATTAGTCTAGCATTAATGTGATTTTCTATCAACAAGAGATCCCGGGATAGAAACCTAAACCAAGGGAACTAAATCAATGTAATTTGTCTTCATGTGATTATGAGGTAGATTTCATTGCAACAATCAATTCAATCCGGGTATTTAAATGATCTGTTTAGTCCAGACCCGGGGTACATCTATCTGAGTTAGTTAGTATAGTTTAAAGCTTTTATTTATTTCAGTATATCTCAAAACACCAACAACCCCTTAATTTACGGCCATATACACTTTTGTATATCTATGTACATTTACAAAACCATTAATCAGTTAAATAGACTTCAGATCCCGGTGGAATAACACAACCCACTCACCACCATACTCACCATACAAAATCATTTTCGTCAATGACACCGATGCCGAGGACTTGAGCTTAACTATTTAGCTCATTATTAGTTTTAGTTTTGTACATATTGCTTATTTCTTTTATTTTCTCACTTGTGTATATAAATTTTGTTTCTTTTTCTTATAAGGTACCTTTTTTGATGTTTGGATACCACAATCAAGTAGAAGGATGGTGTTGTGAAAAAAATATATAAATATACTTTGTAAACTATGGGCAAGTGCACCTAATCAAAGTAGTACAACAAGTGTCGTATCCACAAGAACATTGGAAACTCCTAGCTTCACATCAGCTTAGTAATGTGCATAAGATATTTACAAAAAGATGTAAACTGCGTTAAATTGGGGTTTTTTTGGTTTTGGTAGATAAAAAAGATAATATGGAAAAAAATGAGAAACTAAACTATCTAATCTAGGATGGTGTACCCCGAGATGAATATTTGTCCCCTTCACCCTTTACTACTGATTTCCGATTCATGAACTCACAGTTAAAACAATGTGAACAGTTAAGCACAATTCTAACAAATACTGGCCTACCAATTCTAACCAATTGAGTTAGGAACCGCAAACTAGCCAAGCACCTAATCAATTGATAACATTACACACAAGTTTCCCTAAGTTGAAATGGAACTATCTCAAATACTTGAGATCTGATTACATCAATTTAGTCCCCACAGTTTTGGTTTTTTACTTCCGATACCCATTCATAGAAGCCCACACAAAAAACAAATTGATCAAACTCTAAGCAAGAACTAAAATAAAGCCATAAATGAGTTGAACAATCAATAATAAAGTTTTAGGGGATTTGGGGGCAAAATCCCCAACCATAGGTAGACGAAGGTTATTCATCCACTAGAGCATAAATAAGATAGAAAGAGGAAGAATTAACCATATGATAGGTTGAGAAAGAGCTTCAATAGTGGGGAGGCTTCTCAACAAATAAAAGGATGACCTGACAAACAACATACGAATTCATTTGAGGCCAAATTAGAACAAGTTCGAGGTGAGCCAACTGCGACTCAAGTGCTACTGAAGGAAGTGCACCATTTGAGAGGAGAAGCGAAGCTTCAAGTTATCGACATCGAAGCAAAACTAAAAGCCTTGCAAGACTAGGGTGGACACCGAAAAGTCACCTCTTGGGACCTTGCCATGAGGATTAATAATAATGAGTAACTACCATTCCCCTGAGAATAACACGGTAATCTTTTTAAGTATGGTTAGGTGTGAATGTTAATTTTTTACACAAGTTAAGAGATTGATGCTAGTGCTGCTTGAGAGAAGGAAGTTAACCTTGAACGGTCGTTTCTTGACCCGAAGTGCATAGTAGCGGAATCCAAAGTTCAAGTAAATTCATACAAATCCCAACCTAGAGGTAGCCCCTACTGACAATTAACGTGATTTGGTCAAAACTGGCTATGGACAAGAGGAAAGATCTAATGATAATCATCCCATCAAATCTACTTAGGGAGATGAAGCTAGGAAGCCTTATAAAATATCTCATCCTTTTTGTGCATATCGATCTTTCAACTTTGTAATCATGTCAATTTTTGTAATTTTGAAGAATTAGTGAACTTTCAATTGTGTTAAACTTCACACTTATGATTCCAAAGCTATGTAGCTCCAAGATTATCAATTTAAAACATGATTCAATTTAAAGAAATTACACTTTGAGTCGGCGCGGTCTTTCTTTAGGAGATGTCAATTCCCCTAACCAAACCAAGCAACATATTAATCTGGGGAATTATAACTATAGTAAGGGTCTCAGAGGGCAATTAATTGAGATTACTCATGCCGAAGTGATGCCCCATACAATATCAAATGAAATTGAGAGAAAAATGATTTGTATTAGGCAAAAAGCTGATGAAAAAAATATATTTGATTCCATTTAACTAAGGCCTCATTCTTTTAAGCTGAATTAAGAGCTGATGTCAGTTGTCAGCTGAAGTTAGAAAAAGTAGAGAGAAAAAATAAATAAGAGAAAATGTAAAAATTGATATGACAATTGATGTATGTGACATATTTAAGACAAAAATGAGTTGATTAAGTAAACTCGTTTTGATAATACGGTAAAAGAATGGGCCTAAGTGAAATAAAGCTTAAGGATAATATATTTTTAGCCGCTTAACTTGTCAAGAGTGGAAAATAATCCGTTAAAATACCCTAAATTTGGTAATAGATTCTAGTAATGTCATTTGCAATGCATCTCGGCCCCATTCTTTTGCCTGGCTGAATTGAGAGCTGATGTCAATTGTCAGCTGAAATTAGAAAACATAGAGTGAAAAAATAGCTGATATGACAATTGATGTATATGACATACAGAAAGAACAAACTAGCTGATCAAATATACCAGCTTATAATACAGACAAAAGAACGGGCCCTCATCGTTTTAAGCGAGCTATTAAAAATATGATTTTAAAAGCATAGCTTTTTTGTTTGAAGGCCATTTTTAAAAGCATAGCTATACTAAGGCCCATTCGGTAAGAGGATTTATCTTTAATGTCCAGATAAATGTGCCTTTATTTTTTTTTGAAAAACACCACCTTTATATCATGAGTGTTCGACAGAACCAAAATATAAAAACTACCTCTATTTGGTAGTATTCCCAAAACACCCTTGTCATCTTCCCCTCACTTTCATCTTCCTTTTCTCCAGTTAGGTTGCAAAATTACCGTATGCAAAGAAGGTGTGTTCATCAGTCAAGTTACAAATTATAGTGTTTAAGAGAATAAAGAAAGCGCAGTGCAACTATGTTCCTTGTCGCCAGTGGAATTTGCAAAAATGCTGTGAGTGAAAGAATGGAGAAAAGGTAGAACAGTATACTCCTTGTTCGTCGGGTGGATTGCAAAATTACTTTTGTTGGAGAGAAAACAACAGAGAGGAGCATATTGTTCCTTCTGGGTTTGCAAAATTACCGTCAGTGTGCACCTTGAATTTGCAAATTATTGTTTGGATTTTAACGTGCAAAAAAATTGAGCGATGTCGATGTTTGTTGAGGGTAATCTGTGTAAATTGTGGAAAAGGACAAAGGGTAAACTTGTACTTTGGATTGAAAATTCCAAAAACACCTTAATGTCCACAATGCAGCAAAAAACCAACATTATTATAAATGTCACCTTTATGTTACTGTTTTTTAACAAAATAAATGTGTTTTTTTTTGGGAAAGCAGCGAATGCACCCTAACTAAAGCGCGCCCCATGCAGTTCTCTATGGTCGGTCCACCTGATCAACAGTTCAACACACACCGTTGGATGAAAACTGAACAACCTCACCCGTCCCCTTACTGAAACAGATCCGGGCCCCACATACCTCTTCCCGGTTCAATCTTTCCGAGCAATATGCACCGTTCGATCAAACAGAAAAAACCTCACGCGCATTATCACTACAATACAGATCTTTCTCGTATCGTATCCACCATGGCTGATCTTGGAATTTACGCCCCTCTTTCGTCATGAAATTTTCCCAAACAGCCCTTACCTTACCAACACGAACGTTTCGACTGAAGTCACGCTTACTATTCTTTGGTCTTTTTTGTAAATAGAGTAAATAATTCAGGGCAAAAAAGTACTACACAAAGGTGCAAGATTTAATTATTATTAGTTCGAACAAAATTGACGAAACTGAATTGCCTTGCCTCGAGAGAGACACAGCCCATTCTTCTCCCTCCCGTTATTTTCCACTTTTTTTAATTCCCAAGGGCAAGCAGCAAGGCCCCCCCGTCCTCTCCTCTCCTTCCCCGGTTTCCTACCCTTTCCTCTGTCGGAGATCATTTCAATTCCCCAATACCTACCGTCTCCTTCCTCCCGCCTTCTTCTTCCGGTGCCGTTCCTCTCCTAACAAACCTCCTCTCTTTTCGTTCCTTTCTTTACTGTTTTTGGGAAATCAGTACTACTATTTACACACTCTCTCTCTCTACACCTTACTCCGCTTCGTAGTTCCCTCCCGTGCTTTGTTCCGAGCTCTCGCTTTCGTTGTTCAGGTGGAGCTTTCAGCAAGTGCTGCTGGTATTTGAAATCGACTGTGAGTGGGAGGATTTTTAAGGCAACGCTAGGGTTTTTGGAGTTTGGTGTGGAGCTCGTATTCATCATCTCTGTCGACTTTTGATCTCCTTCTAACTCCTTTATACCGTTTCTTCATCTTCCCTGCTGCTTCACTTAGCTGATCGCTCTAACTTCCAGCATCAGACGACAAGCCTCAAAATCATCCCTGCTGGTAAGATAAACACCGTTACTTTTCTTCTTCGTATTCTCTCACTGTTCGTAGCTTCAAATAACGTTTCCGCACGTAGTGCTGTCCTGTCTTATATTTTCCTTACCTTTTTTAATCCAAAATTTCTTTGAATGTCATGGAAAAAGTAAAATTTCTTTTCAACTTTTTGATATTTATCATCTTCTGTTCATCTTTAAAGCGCCGTGAAATGGTATTTACTTCAATTAGAAACTAATTTGATAACGAGTTGGGAAAACAGAAAGTCGCCGTGATTTCCATTTGAAATGTGAAGTATTTACCACGAGATACCAGTTTGTTTTCCAATCGTCTATCTAATTTCCGTATTTCCCATTTTACCTTGCCATTTCTGTCGTCTTTGGACGCGCGGTCGACCTCCCCTTCTTGCAGAAAATTAAACTCATTGATGACATTTGCTGTTTAATTATATGGAGCATCATTGTCCATTACAAAGGACGTACGTTTGCGTCAGAATGGTGTGAGAAAAGAGGCACTCATCACCAACGTCTCTGGTTTTGTTGATGCTGGCAAAGGAAGAAAGGAGAAGGGAGGTAGAAAAGGAAAAGAAAACAATCAAAAAGCTAGAAAGAAAGGTAAAGAGAAGACAGACGGACTGCAAAAAAGTGAATTCATCATCAATCAGAAACCTTTTCTGCGGGATATTGACAAACCAAGTATGTCTCATCTAGTAACTCATTTTTTTACTCAGCCCATTCGCATTGAATAGTTCTTTTTCTACTATTACTAGGTGTGGACCATTGCAGTAAGAATGAGCTGTAGTTCATTATCGTTCATTTAAGGCTACTTGATTTTGATATCTAATCTGACATGCTCAATACATTACTTATTTCCAGTTTACGATCTCATTTTTTCTACTATATCTCATTTATATTGTTCCCATTTTTTAGCTCTCTTATTGTATAATACATGAATGCTTAGCTTTAAATATTTCTGATGACATTCATTTCTGTTACTCATCATTGTTTACTAGCTTGGTTTGCATTGCATGGCTGTTACGTAACTTCTATGGGTCTATTCAGCCGTCCACGTGTCAAATCACTCGTTTCATACTTTTTCCATTTTTAATATTTCTTCTTAATTTTCAACGTAGTACTATAGTTATCTGTTAAATTCAATAGTCGGTGTCTTCTCTCTTGACTTGTATGTTTGTGTGAGGGAGAGGTAATTGATTTTTATATTCGCCTGCCACGTCTGAGCAAAACCCGCATTAATTCTTTTCTTACGTGGCGACAATCAAAGCCGTTTATCTAGGTGCGAGAAGATGGGGTACTTTCTCTTGAATGGAATTCGGGCCCACATAGTAGTAGTGAGTGCGTATTCGAATTGGAAATTGGATGGGGACTGGGGAGGTCGTAATTTTTGGTGGGGTCACGTTTTCGCTGACGTGAAATTTGCTGAATAGTACTACTCTGTTGCTCGTGTATTATAGTCTGGTCGCGCTGAGTCAGAGAATCCCTCTGTTACAAAAGCGAGGGTCCCATAGTCTCTTTTATTAATCGAGTATGATGACTAGGTAAATTATCTTTACCTCACTCTGTTGCTATCTTACTGTATTAATTGACTGCAGAAGAAGATTTGTGAGTGCTTTTGGGGTTGTTTATTTGGGAAAGGTAGATGGGGTCGTCATTTGGCATAAAGGTGTTTGACAACTTCTGATTATTTTCACTCTGTTGTCCAATTTGGTATCTCCTAATTTAGCCAGTTTACTTCCTCAAAATACTAAGAACTGACCCCCATTATATTCATCAGCAAAAATTGAGTCTGTTCACATTCGTTAACCTTCGAGGAAACTGGGTTCATTTATAGATGTTTCAAAACACTTTTACTGAAAGATTGTTCTGTGAATTATCTGCAGTAGCTAGTACAGTAGCGTAGAAGCATTAACTGAGCTTCATTAAATTCGTCATGCCCTAACTTTGACTTTCGACACCCATTTTGCTGAATTTTGTGTGGGAATTTGTTTTATCTAGATGCTGCTCCATGATTGTTTCTGGTGTGGCATCTCATAATTTTTTTTAACATTATTCAATCTTTAGACAAAAATAGGTTGAGAAATTTAAATCTTGCAGTATTGTTTGGTTTCTGTTGACAAGTGAAAACAAAAGGCCAAGGTCGGTCGGGGTGATGGTTGGCTTTAGCCTTAAATGTTAGTGCTACTATTCTATATATCTTTAGTGTTACGCGGTGCATTGAATATGGAGCTTGGCTCACTGGTCGGAAGATGATATTGCAATGAATATACTAATTATTTGGTGTATCCGGAAAACTGCGGCCTTTTATTTTTTTTAATTCATTTTCTTATTTTTTGGGGCGGTGGAGGTTCTGGAGAAGTGAGAATGGTCTGGTATGGTTCCATTTCTTATTACGATTATTACTGTTTTGTTCTATCCGCTTCAAACATGCATCGTGGTGGACCATTTCTGCTTCAAGTCTCTATCGCTCTTATAAATCTTAGAGGGAGATGTTGGTGTTCATCATTGTGATAATTTAAAGGTCTGGTATGGTTTCAATTGTGTGTCTGATCTCTAATTTGATGTCTCTTCATTCAGCTAGTGTGGTGATAGGGGGGAAACTAGTTTAGATGATTTTGCCGTAGGACCGATTAACATGCGTAAATTTGTTTTGTAATATATCACATGTGGTATTTGCTTTTATAAGCTGAAGATAACCGTAAACAATAGTTCTTGAGTCGACGGTAAGAAATGTTTGGACGATTAAAAGCTGTCTGCCTGTTATTAATGATTTGGGTAGTAGGATATGTATCCTTTATTTATTCTCGGGTTAATATTATATTTGTGATCTTTTAATTTCCTTGTTTTATCACGCGGTTTTTTTCTATCTGGTAGTTGGCTGTACCAATAATCTTAGTTTTGATGTTTGAAAAGAATATGTAGTGGATTATACACAGATGACATTCACTGTCGACATCAATTATATTTTGTTTAATGGTAATGCTTTACAAGTTGTGTTTTGAATATTTAGGTTGCAACTTGTTTTTTTTTTTGGCTCTTTCTGCAATATGCGTTAAAGAATTTTTGCCGAATCCTTGTAGTATGATCGTCTTTATTCTTCCACAAGATGTATGCACCCTTTGACCGAGCAAGTGGGGATGAGACATATTCCGTCACTCTTGATATATATATATAAATACAGATATCATATATAGGAGTTTGTCCAAGTACCTGAGCTCATACCTCTTTTTTCAATTTCGCCTGGAATTTCATTTCTGTAGTCATTTCGCTTACAAAAAGGCAATGCCGTGTATATAATGAATGGGTTGCAATCTAGGTACTATTGCTCTCAAACGTCTATTTCATGCTTTTTTACCTTTCTTGATTATGATGCCCTGGTCCATTCTACACCTAATCAATTAGGTATGGAAATTCCCACACACCAAAGTTATTAGTATAGTACTCTTATCTTTTACTATTATTCCCTCGATTTCGGCGCTGACGGATCTTACATTTTTTTTATATATTTGTGATATATTCTCATAATTGACATCGGAGCTGCTTACTTTATTTTTTCAAGACCCACTGCCCTTTGAAATGTATCTGTATCTGCCTTTCTTCCTTTTCATTGAATCGTCTGTTACAATTATTTCTATTCTCCGCCTTTTTTCAGATGGATTCCTCCAATAAACGGAAATCAGTGACCCCAAGCAAGAGCAGACTTGCTCGAACATTTGCAAGGGTCCTTCACATCCGTGCTGCGACAGGGATCACACCGGTCGATGGACTTCAGAAGCCAAAATCGGCAGCAGAGACTCCTATCAGTGAAGAATTTAAAACCCAGAAACCAAAATCATCTGAGATATCCGCCACAAGAGAAACCAAAATCTCTCAGAAGGCCAAATCTGAAGAATTCATCATCAGAGAATCATCCAAACTTCGCCACAAGCTTATGATTGGTGAAGATAGTTATGAAGATGGTCATCTTGAGCAACAACCCAAGGTAGATTCTCAGACAAAGGACAAACACAAAAAGAACAAGAAAGCACTGGCTACAGAAGCTTTCGTAGCTAAGGTGTTTGCAAGCATCTCATCCATCAAGGCTGCATATGCCCAGCTACAGCTTGCTCAGTCACCCTACGATGAAGTGGGAATTCAAGCTTCAGATCGTGAAGTGGTCTCTCAACTGAAAACACTATCTGAGCTGAAGCGCTGCTACGTCAAGAAACAGTTGAATGATCCTTTCCCAGAGGAGACGCTGATTTCTTCCGAGATTCAAGAGCTGAAAAGCGTGTCAAAAACATACGAGATAACGTGTAGAAAGTTGGAGGCTCAAGCACAGTTCAAAAACTCAGAAATAACTTTCCTGAAACAGAAGCTGGAGGAAAGGAAGAAGAGTAACAAGTTAATTGAAAAAAGATTGAACTCCAGCGGTCAGTTATCTTCATCAGTCCCTGACAATCTCCATCTCTCTGGTTTAAGTCCTACCCACTTCATTCCTGTTCTAAGACACGGGGTGAGATCAATCAGAACCTTTGTTAAGCACTTGATCGGTGAGATGCATTCTTCCGGGTGGGACATGGATGGAGCTGTTGGTGCAATTCAACCCGGTGTGAAGTATTTGAAGGCGGATCACAAATGTTTTGCTTTTGAATCCTTTGTATGTCGGATGATGTTTGATTGCTTCCAGCACCCAAACTTCTCATTACCAAATGAGTCTGTTCCCGACCCAAAGCATCGACGGAGGCTTTTCTTTGAGAGGTTTCTTGAGCTGAAATCTGTCAGGGTGGAGGATTATCTGCTGCAGAAGCCAAAGTCGACATTCGGGAAGTATTGCAGGACCAAGTACCTGAAGCTTGTTCATCCGAAGATGGAATTGTCTTTTTTCGGGAGGAGGTTAATTTGAGGTCCCGACTGAGTGCTGGTGAGTACCCGGTGGAGAGTGAGTTCTTTGTGGCGTATGCGGAGATGGCGAAATGGGTTTGGTTGCTGCATTGTTTGGCATTTTCATTTGAGGTCCCGGCTATGATATTCCAGATAAAGAAGAATTGCCGATTCTCTGAAGTGTTCATGGAAAGCGTGGCTGATGAACATTTAGTAGATGATGGTAGTGGTGATAGTCCGGGGAATGAGCTATCAGTTGCATTCTCGGTGGTTCCTGGATTCAAGATGGGTAAAACTGTTGTACAATCTCAGGTATATCTTTCAAGATCATGATGGGTGAATTAGGAGGGTCCACAAGGTTAATTTGGGTAAGAGTAAAACTGCTTTTGGGGGGTTAGAATGTATTATATTTTGTGTGAGGGGCTAGTATCAACAACCATGGGAAGGAGGAAACAAAATACTACTACTCTAGTAATTGTTTGTTTTTGGATGACTGACTGATGGTTGGATTGGATGTTGGGGCGGTGATTCTCGGACCTAGGTATGTCCCGTCTGTTGATCAATTGGTTTCTTCTTATTTTTGTCTCTTTTTTCTCTGGAAAAGTTGGAAATTGAGTTATTGGAACGTTGTGAGGACAGTCTTCTTGGGATACTAACGAGTTGCAGAAGAGGGGCTTTGGGGGTTGTGCTTTTCAAGAAAACAGAGGAGAAAAAAAACTGTTAATACATGTTTCTGTCGTTTAGGTAGGATGGCAAACTAGCTTGGCTTTGTACAATATTTACTAATATAATTTGCCATATCTAGTAGTGTAGTGTAGCGAATCCCTCTTGCCTTTCCCATTTATGAAAAGCATAATCTTTTGCATCATATCTGTACTAGTATCTTTTGGTAGCATCGTGCTTGGGACTGACTAGTTATTTTCGATAGATATGTATATTGGTGGACAGCTGGTGTTAGTAGAATATTGCATGGTTGTTTGTCTTGTCTATGTATACCAGCTAAGTCATAGAAAACTTCCCTCTGAATGACGAAAAAGCTGATTTTGGAAAAGTGCACATCTCTTGGAGGTTCATCCTCGAGAATAAGCAAATTTGGGAAAGAATAAGTAATTTTTCCCAACTCGTGGTATGTCATTTTATGAAAGAAAAGGTAAGTAAGGGTGTACATTGTAAGATTAAGACTCCATTAATTATCAAAAAGAACTTTAACAGTCCTTAATAGTGACATCGAGTTTGGTTCTTAAAACCTGTTTTTCCTAGGCATAACCTAGTTTTGGTTAGTCCGAGACATGCCCATTTTTTTATAATTCGGTCTGATGAGAAGAAGACAGCTTGCATAAATGGGAAAAACACTTTCGACGTAGGACATGATAATGCCTTGCTAATGCTAATCCGAGGTTTTAGTTTGTCTCCAACAACTGTTATCTGTATTATTAATGCCACTTTCCCTTCAAATCTACGGGTCTCATTATTTGCTTTCTCTCGTTTCTGTTGCATACAGAGACTTCAATTATGGGAGTTGGTTTTGTCTCTCATAAAATAAATAAAATTTAGATTTCAGTTGTTTAATACTCCTCCGGTCTCTATTTACGTTAAGCCATTTTATTTACTATTTGAACATGTGGTTTGATCATAATATAATACAATTTTAAATTTTACAATGAAATCCTTATATAAAAAACTATATACTCTACGGATGAAGTAAATTTGTAGTTACTGTTACTGTTTTGGCTCTGTGAAAATATATTATTCAAGAAAGAACATAAGATTTAAGAGGAGCTAAAACAAACGCATGCTTTAATATGCTATAAATGTATGATTAAATATGTCATAATATTGTGATATGATTGAGGTTATCTTTTAGGTTTTTCTAAGTGGACAAAACCGAGCTAGTTAAACATGCTGGAGATGGTACCCTAAGGGCTAAGGTTCCGTTCGCTGGTGGCATCTCAAATATTAAGCTCTTTTGGGAGCCATGTGTCATCTATTGATTGGCTAAAATCTAAACTCAACAGTATAAAGTATATGTGTGTTTAACTGTTATTGGTTAACTCAAGGGACGTTTATGATAACGCAGCTTTGGCTGCGTTTCATTGCGAGCTTCGAACGCCCCCTAAAGCTCTATACAGCTACTACCACCCTCCTTTCTACCTGCAACACTAAAAACTTGTTCCTTACTCTTTGGTTACCACGCATATTATGATTAGTTCTCTTTACGGTTATCAACCCGAAATCCATCCTAAAAACTGACACGTTAAAATACAGGTTTTAGTTGTAATTTTAGCCCGAAAATATTTACGTGTCAAGTTTGAGTTGGGTACTAAAAATTTGGGTCGGTTTCGCGTTCGACATGCCAATCTCAAACAGGGGACCATGCCCGTGGGTAAAAGTTTGGGCATATGCTCAAACAATTTCTAGCCATTAGATTATAATTTATTTAAAAAGCATTAATCTTAACCGTATATGTATTTATTTATTTAATAATTAGTTTTATAGAAAATAAAAACAATCAAATAATAATAATAAGGGTATAATAGACTTTTTCAATTATGACCAACTCTCACCTAACTTCCTCTTGTCCATCTTAAAAAAAATCACGCTCTCCACTAATTTATCTCTCTTCACCCACCAATCCTTCCAAATAGAACGTGAAGATTGAGAAAGTAATTAGTATTTTAATAATTATTCGACTAGTAACTTCCCTAAATATACGACATTGACA
This sequence comes from Limonium bicolor, assembly GCA_023374045.1. Classification (NCBI taxonomy): domain Eukaryota; kingdom Viridiplantae; phylum Streptophyta; class Magnoliopsida; order Caryophyllales; family Plumbaginaceae; genus Limonium; species Limonium bicolor. Next base: position 258,554,326 of record CM041780.1, read on the forward strand.
TTGTGGAAATTTCTTTCTCACATCCATTAATGCTACAAAGTTTATGTCAAAAGATTTTTTTAATTTGTTATTTTTAAATAAAGTAAGTTGCTTAAAATGTGGGATATTTATTAGAATTGATGGTTTATAGTTTTCTTTTCAAATTAGATATTTAAATAAAATTATACAATTTTCAAATGCAAATGTAGATATGTTTGCTCATTTAAGAAAAAGTGTAGATATTTAGGTAAAAGGATAGATTTTTTGAAACGAAGGTGTAGATTTTTATGATGGAAGTGTAGATTTTTAGTATTTTCTAAAAATGTAAGTAAAAGTGTAGATATTCAGATAAAATGATAGATTTTTCAAAATGAAGGTGTAGATTTATTTGATAGAATTGTAATTTTTAGTAATTGCTCATCTAAGTAAAAGTGTAGTTATTTAAGTAAAAGGATAGATTTTGTAAAATGTAGGTGTAGATTTGTTTGATAAAAGTGTAGATTTTTTATTTGAAAAATACAATGTTAAAAGAATGAGTGAAATTATTTTAATAAGTAATAAATAAGACAACCTAGAATTTCACTTGTGATCTTATATTTATTTTAAAGGGTTCATGTCAAATTATTTTCTAATTGCTTCTTTCAAAACAATTTGTTTTAAATGTACATCTTACTTTCTCTTTTTTCTAACTAGATCGGCTATATTCCCCCACTTTAATACTCCATCCGTCCTGAATTGACCGTCCTGTTTGCTTTATGGCACGTTTTTCCACTTCAATATTAAGCATATAAGATAAAATAATTTTATAAAACTAATTTTTTGTAACATATAGTTTATCATGTAAGGATTCATATGCAAAACTTAAATTTTTAAAATTAATTTATCTTATATGTTAAAAGTTGAAGTCAAACGACATGTCCAAATAGTAAACAGGACGGTCAATTCAGGACGGAGGGAGTAAATATAATGCTTTATCATTTTTTTTTCAAATTAGATTGTTGCAATATACAAACTCATCTAAAATTACATTCTTATTTAGATATTTTAGTAAAATGTCAGATTTTTAAAATGCAAGTGTGGATTTTTTTAGGAGTGTGAATTTTAATTAATTCCTAATTCAAGTAAAAGTGTAGATATTTAGGTAAAGTAATAGTTGTTTCAAAATATAATTCTTTGATTTATTTTTGTTTGATTGTAATGTTTTATTAGTAATAAATAAATTTAAAGTTGTTCTTATACATTTCGAGTCTTGTCAATTAAATTTCTAATTTGTTATTTTTTAAATAATATTTTTTTTGCGTAAAAGTGGGACTTTTGATTTTTTCAGATCACTACTCAACTTCTATTACAGTTAAAAAAATTATAACTGCCAATTGTTGGAATATTTATAGAATTGTTTTTATTCTTTCTCCGTAAACTAGATCGTGCATCTTACATTTTTTTTCCTTTATTTCTTAAAACTAAAGTTAAATTTGACATCTATACCTCTATAATAAACAATAAAATCTAAACCTTTAATTCATTTATTATAAATTCAACGGTCATGATTTAATTGAGCACCATGCTCAAAATTTGTTTTGAACACCTTCCCCTCATTGATGCCAATCTAGTTTCAACCTACAACCTGAAAATATTTTTAAAGTTGGAACTACTGGCTCAAATTCTTAACCGGTGAACAAGAACATACACGTTTGTGTGTATCTTCATTCTCTTCATGTATCTGCGTTTCTGCAATGGAATTCATTGGATTGTTGCATCTCACCTCACACTAGATCAAACCGATTCCCGTTCTGTGATTTTCTTCTAGATCTGGAATCCAAACCAAAACCCAACCTCATGTCTACTCTCTTACTCCTTTCAGTTGTTAAAGAAAAAAACGAATTCTGGGAGTGGAAATAGGAGCGGTGCTCCATTTGGTTTAGACTGAAAAGGATTGTGAGGTAAGGACTTCTAACCCTTGCGATTTTTGTTCTGGTTTTTTATTCAAATCTGCCATAACTTTCTCCTCTGCATTCTTCCTTTCTTTGTGTGTTTAAGAGCTCCGATCTTGGTGGAGTATTGGTCAGGAACTGGGAACCGAGAAGGTTTCCTTGTTTGGTCCGGAAAATCTGAAGGTAAACCATCTTCAAAATCTAACCATAATCCGCGCAGTTGTGAGTTAAATGTCCTTGAACAAACTCTAATTACTATTTACCTTCTGGTTTGTGGAGGTTTTCTGTCCAAAGAAGGAGATTAAAGGATTACTTCTATTAATCCCACGGTAAACTCTACATTCCTAGCTTTTTGTTTCGAAAACGGAGCGTTTCAACGTTGTAATGTATATATAAATCAATTAACTAAATCCTAATCTCTTGTTCATCGCTTTTTCAATATTGTTTCTATACTCAATAATGCGTGTGAGCATAATCGAAGACATTAGTAAATTTGTCTCGTTCCTGTGAATTGAGAGGCTTCCCTCCATCATGGCCAATTGATCCTTGTCGGTTTGTATCTGAATTTGACTTACAAATTCTCTCTTTTGTGCTCATTCTTCGGAAAAAAATTCCTAAAATACTAACCACAATCTAAGGTGTTTGGTGGCTGTGGAGGTCGGTAAAATATTGGTGATGATTTAAGGATTTAGGGGTTTTTTTTTTGATAATTATAGGCACATGGCCTAGGGTGCCACAAGGACAAATCAAACAACACCGACTCAACTCTTACATAACCTTTCTAGTCCTACCTTACACAGACATTACACGAGGAACATCTTACAATAAAGCCTAGAGATTTGTCATAGGGACCTTCCTTGACCACTTCTTAATGACGGACATGCTCGTCTTGGGACCGTCCTACACGCCATCCAAGCTGGGTAATCGGAGAGTAAACTCCTTTCCCCACCACCATCCTTCACGACGCACCTCTGCCTTTTGTTCGTTGACAAATATTGCTTGAACTGAAATTAATTATGTTCTAATAATACCTAAGACCTATCTTATGTGCTAATGAGTTCCACCTTATTATAAGAAGAGTTATAAATAATAGAAATCAGTAGACAAGTGAGTAAGCGGTTGTAATAATGATTAAACGTAATCGGTTTGGTTAGGGAACTTAAGATAAAATGTGTACGTAGTTGGCTAAAGCGAAACAATCTCCTGACATCAAAGTAGAGCAAGTTTGATAAAGTAAAAATGAATAAACCTATTATGATAGCATACTAATTAATATGACCGACTAAGTTATCGGTTGAGGTAAGGTAATTTAAATTGATTGTATCATGGATAGTAGGTATGAGATTGGAATTTAACACGGGTTCAGACTTGAAAATTAGAGTTTAAAGAAATAAAAATATTACTTGTGATCTTAGAGTCAGGAATTTTTGTAAGGTTAAGATAGTTTAATAAAATATTAATTAATAATTCAATACATTGTGAATTGATAAAGAAAAGAGTACTTAATAATGAATTATTAAGTGGCTGAAAAGGAAGGGTGGTCATAGGATTTATGATACATATATATAAGTGTATGTATATTAAATAGTTTAACAAAATAAGTTGAAATAAATAGAAGAATAGTAATGTGAGAGTAAAATATTAAGTTGGTAAGCTAAAACTTGGTGGGTTGAAGAATGAGTAAGGAAACGATAGGTTTGATAGTATGATAACATTGGGTTGAACCAAGTGCAAATAAATATTTTTATGGAATAAAGTTAAATTAGAAAAAAATAGATATAAGATAAGATATATTGGCTAGATTAGTAATAAAAAAACTATATTCTAGTGGCATATTCGTAGGGGCCAATTAAATAGGAGTGGGTAATGAAATGAGTTGGGGAAATAAGATTTGGGACAAGGTTACCGCCATAGTTGGAGTTAAGTTGGAAGCGATTTATTATCATACTTGACACTTGCGAAGATGAAGCTGGAATAGTAAGTGGGATAATAGTAACACATAAGAAGGTGATGTTATAAGTTAATTTGTAGAAATTATAAGTTAAGTATGTTGTACACATCTAAAATATGATATCAATATCATATTTTGATTTAGGGTTAGTATCATATGCATTGTAAAATATTTAGAGTTGGAACGAAATTGTAAAGATGGAAAATATTTTGAGGAATAATGTAATATTAATGGTAACATTGAAACTGATAAGAACATATGTGTATATAGTTGGTAAGTTTAACATAGAGGGAAACGTATACGAGAGAAACGTAATACGAGAAACCGTTGTAACGAGTGTAATAAATAAATGACACACTTGGTTGATCCAATTATAGGATCGGGATAGACGGGATGATAGTCGAGACGATAGCGGGGGTTAGACGATGTTGATGTTATTTTGATCGGCAAACTCAGCTCCATACTGATGAGTATAAAGAGACAATACCGGGAGCTATGCACCAGTCCTAAACCAGGAAATGAAAGAAATAAAGAAAGAAGATAGAATATCTTAAATAGGATTTTATATATCTGTTAAAGATAAATAAAATCTATGTTTATGAGCTGTAATCTGAAGTCTCGGTATCTATATATGAGACAGTAACTCCAGGGTTAGAGTTAGGGTTTTCGAACGAGAAAAATAGAAAGGAAAAGAAAGAAGAAACTAGTGAGATTAAAAAGGCTCTACGCCGCAGAGGGTTGAGCCTTAGGGATTGATGTGAGTGAGGTTATTTCCACATTGGAACGTCATTAGTGATGCGAAGCTAATCCTAAGTGCTAAGAGGAGTTGTAGGTGTAAGAGTGGATTGTACTCTAACGTGTTGAGAGTTTAGAACTCGTGTATAGGTGGTGAGGTGAATACACTACGTGCCCATTGTGTATCGAGTGTGATACGTGTTTCTGAGTTATAGTCCGAGTTTCAGTTTTTCTTCTATTGTCGCTATATTGTCTCATTTCACATCTTACACACAGTAGGATTCTTCAATTGGTATCAGAGCTAGGTTACCCTTAATTCAGAGGAAACTTTCTCAGGGTAGGTCGAGATGAATACTTACTGTGTCAAACCGCCAAAGTTGACCAAATTCAACTATACTAGTTGGTGTGAACAGATGGAGGATCAACTAATTTCCATTGATCTTCAACTTTGGAATGTGGTGACTGAAGGTGATCTGAAGCCGAAATTCGTGGAAGAAGGAGTCACCAAGGATAAGCCAAAGTCAAGCTGGAGTGAGAATGATAACAAACTGATAAGCAAGAATCGACAAGCTCGGAGAGTTATAATGTCTTCTCTATCAGACTCAGACCAACAGAAAGTTTTGGGTTTACGCACTGCAAAAGAGGTTGGGAATTCCTTAAGACAGCTTACGCATGGACAGATTCAGTCAAGAAAGCAAAGGGAAAGCAACTCAAGAGGCAGCTTGATAATTTCAAGATGAATGAAAGCGAGACGATTTCGGAGGCACTTGAAAAGTTTGATAAGATTTTATGTGAGCTCAAGGCTGTTGGAGTTACTCTGGATAATGCTCAAATAAATGAGAGGTTTCTGGATAGTTTGTGCAAAGAATGGCTGAACTTCACAACAGTTTTGGAGTCAACAAAGGATCTGTCGAAATTATCTTTTGAAGAACTGGGTTCTGAACTAACAGTGTACGAAGGAAAGATGAAAGGTGGACTAGTTAGTCTGAGTGTTAATAAGGACTTGGCCCTAAAGGCGAAAAAGACATCAAGTGATAAAGAAGATGATGACGCAAATGAGGATGAAGAAATTACGATGATAGCTAACGGCATCAGGAAGATTTTTGGCGGAAGAAGAGGGTCTGGGTCCAGAACTGATTGATTCAAGTCTAAGAAGGAGCAAATTATTTGTTTCCGATGCAACAAGCCTGGACATGTGGTGAAGGACTGTATGCTAAAGTCAAAGGATGACTTTCGTGATAAAATCAAGAAATTCACAGAGGCGGCAACAGCAGCATGGGGACAGGAGGAGTCAGATGCAGACTCAGAGGTAGAAGAAACCGCACAAGTGTGCATGACTGCTGTGGTTGAAGATGACGAAAGGATCAGTATGACGTCAGATAGGAACTTCTGCATGATGGCTAGAGACGGATGGCAAGAGGTCCTAGAAGCAGACGAGGTAAGTCCTGAACTCATAGAAGACGCTTTCAATTCCTTGTCAAAGAAAGAAATTTTTGGCTGTTAACAACTGCTGTTGCTAAGATTAAACTGCTTGAGTCTAGACTGTCAAGAATAGATATTCCTATAGAGTCTAATACTGAATCTCAGGTTAAAGAAAAATCTACTATTAAGTTTGTCAAACCAATAAAAGAGAGAGTTGCATGTTTACCTGCTTGGGTTCAATCTGAATTTAGGACACTACCAGAGAGGCATGAGAACTTAAGAAAGCAAAATGAGGTGTTAGAGGATAACCTGTCTAAAGTTAAGAGGGAGAAAGAAATAGCAATGCCACGGAATCCAGTTTGGTACACTGGAAAGGCAAATTTAACTCATATGCTAACCGGGAAGAAGAAAAGTGTCACATCCGTTTATACACCAGTGAGAAAGGTCTCAAATGCTAATTATACAAAGTCAGCGTATTTCTGTCAATACTGCCATAGACACGGTCATATTATCGGTTTTTGTAGGAGTCTATACTATAGAAAATCTTTCGCTAACAATTTACGTCAGTCTAGAGCTCATACAAACAACAATCATTCTCACTTTAACCATAAAACAGGACCTAAGCTAGTTTGGGTACCTAAAGCTAAACAGTGATTGGGTGTGTTTAGGCATTGGCTACTTCGTTATGTGAGAACTGGTGGCTGATGGACAGTGGGTACTCAAGACATATGAGTGGAGACAAGAAGAAGTTCAATACTTTGGTTGAACATCGAGGAGGAGAAAAGTAACATTTGGAAACAATGGCAAAGGGAAAATAATAGGAATAGGAACGATTGGCAAGAGAACTGCATTGATCAAGTTAGTTTGGTGGAAGGTCTCGGTCATGATCTGTTAAGCGTCTCACAAGTGTGTGACAAGGGTCCCTCAGAGGTTGTTTTTTATTCAAATGGATTTCAAATACGTAACAAGGTTACACAGGAGGTTCTGTTACAAGATTGCAGAGTAGGAAATCTCTACATGGTAGATGTGAATGACCAGGAAGATCTAACTTGCCTTACGGTTAAAGATGATGAAGAGATATTGTGGCATCGAAGGTTAGGGCATGCTCATCATCGATTAATTACAAATTGAGGCTAAAGGAGTTAGTCAATGAGTTACCACAAAGGAGGATAGGTCATGATATAATCTGTGCCGATTGTGCTCTGAATAAACAAACAGGATTTCGCATGCTCCAACCCATGTGGTCAGTAGTACCAAGATTTTAGATTTGATTCATATGGATTTAATGGGACCGGTGAGCATACAAAGCAGGTCAGGCAAGAGATATATATTGGTGGTGGTTGACAATTTTTCGAGATACACATGGGTGATTCTACTTCATAGTAAGGATCAAACATTTGGTGAGATTGTGTGTCTGTTTACTAAGATTCAGACTCAAACAGAGAATAAGGTCAAGACAATTCGAACGGATCAGGGGACTGAGTTTATCAATCAGAGGATGTCTCAGTTCTGTACTAAAAATGGAATCACTCATACTTATTCTGCAGCCAGAACTCCTCAGCAAAATGGGGTGGTTGAACGTAAGAATAGGACACTTCAAGAAATGGCTCATACAATGTTGAATGGTAGTGGTCTTGCACCAAGTGTCTGGGGGGAGGCTATAAACACAGCGTGTTATATTCTTAATAGAGCCTTGATTCGCCCAATTCTAATCAAGACTCTCTACGAACTGTACAAAGGGCGCAAACCATCTATATCACATTTCAGGGTGTTTGGGTGTACATGCTACATCCTTAATCATGGAAATGATCAACTAGGAAAGTTTGATAAAAGAAGTGATGAAGGAGTATTTCTCGGTTATGCAATGAGCAGCAAAGCATATCGTGTTTTTAACAAACGCACCTTGATTGTTGAGGAGTCCGCAAATGTCAAGTTTGACGAGACTAGCTTTGGTGGACGAGTAAGTCATAAGGAGATAGAAGATCTCTTTCGTTATAAGGATGAAGATATAACCATAGATGATGGTTCTGGAGCTGAATCAGAAGAGGAAATTGTGCGAACTTCTCCCATCATCAGTACAGAACTCAGAAGCTACACCACTAGAACAAACCAATTTGACTCCAGCAGTTAACCAGGAAGCCGGGGTCACACATCGTCTGACATCTCGGAATGCCCCAGGTATAGAGATCAACAACGTTTTATCAGATTTAAACTCAAGAGTCCAAACCCGGTCAAATGCACAAACGTTTTGTGCTTTCTTCGGTTTTGTGTCGACAGTAGAGCCAAAGACTGTGAAGAAGGCGTTAGAACATGAAAGTTGGATTAATGCTATGCATGAGGAGTTGAATGAATTTGTAAGAAATGAGGTATGGGAACTTGTTGAGAAACCCAAAAATCAGAACGTCATAGGAACCAAGTGGGTTTATCGTAATAAGCTAGACTCCCATGGTCAGATATCCAGGAATAAAGCTCGACTAGTTGCCAAAGGGTATAATCAACAGGAGGGATTGGACTTTGATGAAACCTATGCCCCAGTAGCACGACTTGAAGCTATTCGCTTGCTTATTGCCTTTGCAACTTTACATAGGTTCACACTCTACCGGATGGATGTCAAGTGTGCTTTATTAAATGGACATCTCAAGGAAGAGGTATATGTTTCTCAGCCACCGGGCTTTGAAGATCCCACCTATCCTACTCATGTCTATCGGTTGAAAAAGCTTTATATGGTCTTAAGCAAGCACCAAGGGTGTGGTATGAAAGATTGACCTCATTTCTGGTTAGACAACAGTTTGTACGGGGACATGTTGATCGCACGTTGTTTATCAAACAATGTGGAATGGATAAGCTTCTGGTACAGATATATGTTGATGACATTGTCTTCGGGTCCACTAGTCCACAAATGACAACAGAATTTGAGTCCATGATGACAAAAGAGTTCCAAATGAGTAACATGGGTGAGTTAACATTCTTTCTTGGTTTGCAGATTCGCCAAACAGCTGATGGCACATTTGTCAGCCAAACTAAATACACCTTGGAACTTTTGACCAAGTATAAGTTCAATGAGTGTAAACCAATGTCCACTCCGATGTCAACTACTCTCAGACTCGGACTGGAATCCACTGCAGAGTCTACAGATCCTACTGTTTATAGGGGGATGATAGGGTATCTTCTCTATCTTACTGTGAGTCGTCCTGACATTATGCAAAGTGTGTGTTTCTGTGCTCGATTCCAATCTAATCCCAAAATACCCCATGTAAAGGCTGTCAAATGAATTTTCCGGTATCTACAAGGGACATCGTCACTTGGACTTCTATACACGGCTACTTCTTTACCTACTCTTGCTGGATATACTGATGCAGATTTTGGTGGTTCCCTTACTAATCGGAAGAGTACAACGGGTACGGCTCAATTCTTGGGTTCTAATCTAATAGCTTGGTCTTCTAGGAAACAAGCTTCGGTTGCTCTGTCTACGACTGAAGCTGAGTATGTGGCTGCGGCGGCGGCGTGTTGTGCCCAGATATTATGGCTTCATCAGCAGCTTGAGGATTTTGGTCTATTCTTCATTCCAATTCCTATCTATTATGACTATACTAGTGCAATTGAGCTAACCAAAAATCCAGTTCATCAGTCACGTTCCAAACACATTGATATCCGTCATCATTTCATTCGTGATCATGTTGAACATGGCAGCGTTATTCTTATTCATTGTCCCACAGAAAAACAGTTGGCTGACATATTCACCAAGCCATTACCCAGAGAAGCCTTTGAGAAACTTCGTTTTGAGATTGGCATGGTAGATACCAAGTGAGAGACGGATCAGATTTCTTTTAAGTTTTTTTTAGTTCTTTGCATTTCCTTAACCAAGATTGATTCCTAACATTTTGTACTCATCGGTTCTGAACCGAATTTTTTTTATTTTATCCTTTATGTTATTTCAAATAAAATGTCTCCAATTGCTATACATGGTTGATAGTGTCCTATACTGAGTCTCTCTATGAATAAAATGTTACGAAGGTTACTAATGAGTCTATTGTTTACTTGAGCACTTCTTCCTAATATAACTAAGTTAGGTGACTAAACTTCTTATCTCTCTTCGTATAAATTTCCTTGATGTGTATCACAAGCACCATGTCTGGATTTGAAATAAAAATTAATGATATAACATTCAACTGGTTATTTAATATAATGGAATGAACACGACAAGAGATTCCACTGCTCACAGCACAAACAACACGTATTTGGCCTCTTTCATTCGACAATTAAGTCTTATAGGATGCTTCATCATCTAACTTCCTAAGGGTAACTACTCTGGGCAAGTTGACCCAACGTCGTTACATGGATGGAGAGAAAAAGTCAAGGTGTTGTTTTCATAAATACAGAAAATGTTATCTTTATACTCCAATAAGCTGTGAGTATGAGTCTGTGGTGATGAAAGGTATAATGGAATATGATTGTACTTCTCACCTCTTTTCGTTTCAGAGGAAAGTTACGGTTGTGAATAAGATTAAATAAAATAAAAAAACCACATGTACTGATTGTTGTATGTTCATTTTAGGAGATTTAACAATGAAAGGAGACTGAAGACAACGTCTACTTAGGAATATTGGTTGATATCTCTGTGGATAATAGTGCTTAACTTCCTAATTTCTTGAATGTTCTATTCTGACACACTCAGTCTAGACCTATTAACTGTTGTTGGGGTAAAACCTAACGGTAAATTGTGCTGGGGGTTTAACCTAACGGCAAGTGTACCGGTCGATTATAGCAAGTTTTAATTCTCGGAGTATTCCCTGAGTATCGAATCCAAGGAGGCAGCGGCTAGTTTAATTTCTACTTACACACAAAACAAGAATAAAAAAATAACAGGAAACTAGGGGTTTTTGTATGTGACGGTGAATGTTGTAAAAGAGTTCAATGAGCAATAAATAACAAGTAAATAATTGTTTTGGTTTTGTTTGATAAGGGAAATTCCGGTTTACTACTTCTCTCTAGATTGCAATTTCTTCCCCTAAGTGATTTCTACAGTATTCTGAATAAAACCCTAGAATAATGATAACTCGTATTCGGTATCCCGCTCCACGAATTCTAATTAGCAAAGACCGAATCCTAACTCTCGTTATGAATCCCCTGTTTACTAATTACTTTAAGTGTAGTCTAGATTAATGGTCAGCTAGCGTTTAGAGGAATTACCATCTCTATACTAACTGGTTCTTTCCCTGTAGTCAATTGATAGCCGTAGTTCTCACTTATAAGCTAACAAACTGATAGACTTATTTAATTGATCAGATTAATAAGTCTAGGAATTTGTAAGGGAAAAGAACTTTATTCTATTGTACTGCAGAAAATCACAAAGGTTCAGAAATAATTATTCTAGAGATACATAGTAAACCGAAATTAAAAGCGACTACTCAGCCATGGACAAAATAATAATGCTCAATATAAACAGCATAAGGATAGAGGGATTTAGCAAAAACTGATTTTAGAAGCCGTGGTCGAGTCTGCAATTTCCCCAAATGTCTGAGTCACGTCCGGCTGTCTTGGGTCGGACGCTGATCCGGACACGTTGTCCTGGTGCTGTCCGGATCCGGACGTCAATCCGGACGCGGGTAAATGAAGCGCTGCGAGCAGGTTTTGTCTGTGAGTGAGGGTGAAGAGCTACGGAGAAAGATTTATGACTGGAGATGGAGCGAGTCGTGAGAGGTTTATGTGTAGAGAGGAGGAAGAGAGGATTAGACTCTGAGAGTCTGGGACGATTTGAACTGAAGGCTGAAGCTGGTTTGTATAGGCTTAGAAAGGAAAACAAAAGTTAGTTGAAGTTTGGTGTGTTTTGAGTAATTGAGCATGGGTGCTGCTTAATATACGGGAAGTATGGGCTTAACTTGCTTTCGGATGATAATTGCGCCGAAAGCGATTATCAGCGCGATTGCATTTTTATTTTTCAGCTCTGTGTGACGTCCGGATCTGTGTCCGGATCCGGACGTGAGACAACGGTTCTGGATCTGAAACTCGCAATATGTCCGGATCGCTGTCTGGATCCGGACAAGCTACAAAATTCTCGATTGGGTCACGTCCGGCTAAGTTGCTTCGGACAGAGATCCAGACGTGAGACGTCCGGTTCTGCGTCCGGCCACATTGACCCGGACACGACCAATTTTTGTGTCTCTTTCCCTGATTTTTTCCCCGTTTGTTGCGTTGCAATCCTTATGATGAAAAATCTTCCTTTCTCAGGGTTTTCCTATATTTAGCATATAAAATGCATCAGTTCATATCAAAACATCAATCTTAGGAAAAACATAGAATAAGTGAGAAACATTGCTTAAATTGTAGCAGATTATAAGGTAATTAAGCCCTTAAAAAGCCTATATGTTTCACACTTATCAACTTCCTCACACTTAAGCTTTTGCTTGTCCTCAAGAAAATATAAGGAATAAGAATATCTCTAAAACTATCACATAATCTCAAGATTAAACAGGTGCAGAGGGAAATCAAGCAAAGTGACAAATGAAAGAATAATCTTGCTCTTTAGAGGTAGTTTTCATAAACAGTGAAAGAAGAACAATTTGTAAAAGCATAGAGAAACTAGATTGTAGAAAACAAGTTAACTTAGCTTGGGACTTTCCACCAATTTTCATTCCTCTAACCTTTGGATGACAAGGAGTGTGAAGTAATGCCTTATTCCGCAATACCTTTCAACACCACGCACTCATGATCAAAAGCACAATTTTAACTGCAATCATCTCTTCTGTAAGCAAAAGCATTCTTCTTCAAGAATTATGTATAAAGCAAGCTAATATTGAAAATTTTTGCAGAGTTCTTCCGTAACCCAGACTTTTCTCTCTATCCTTGTAACGGTGTTGGGTCAACTATCCCAGATCTCGAGACCTTAGGTAGATAGGTGTTAAAGCACCCTTAAGACTTAATAACCGGATAGACGAGGCCTGTTATTGTTAGGAAAAAGTTTTAATCAGCGGAGTACCTTGCCTTACCCTTTTCATTCCAAACATTCTCTTCATTTCCAAAATCCCAAGCTAAAATAATCTGATTTCCACAACTAGCTAATCCACCTGGTTTCAGTGAAAATAGAGTATTTTTGAAATAAAATTATTTATCAAACCTCATCAAGCAAAACGATTCTTACGGTTGTCACTTGGATTAATTTCAAATGCTCCTTTAAAAAAAATTTATTGGTGTGCATAGACATTAGAGCAGCAAAAAGCAAGTGTGGCATTAAAGAACAACTAGCATGTTTTCAGGGAAAGGTCTTTCCTTCCTCACACTTAAGAGGAGCAATGTCCTCATTGTTCATAGAAAGAGCAGTGAAAAGAGCTTTCAAAACATGCTAGAATCATAACAGACGCATATGCAATAAATAACCCTCAACGCAAGAAAAGTGGAACATCAATAAGTTAAATTAGGAACTGAGACTCCCCTGGTGTTATAGATTGAGGAAGATGTTCTTCCTCACACTTGAAGTTTGGCAGGGGTCGAGATATTCCTCATGAGTCACAGACAGTATGTGTGTTGTCCAGAGCAAAAGTTGTGAGTTTCCCAAACCATTCGTTTCGCAGTAGATAGGACATGTAAATAAATCAGTGATGAATGCGGTACTGCTCAGAGAAACATGAAATTTAGCAATTAAGAATTTAAGCAATGCCAAATATAACACCATTACTTCACCTATCAGTCTCGTGTTGCATCGTTAGTTGAACAGACAAAAAGTTAAAGCAATTTAGAAAAATAGAAAAGTACGGAAAAACAAATAAAATAATAGAAAGCAGTAAAGATATGATGGCTGTCACTGAGGCGGCGGTGGTGGAGGTCTCATCTGGGCCATGAGCATCTGTAAGAGCTGGGTGGTGGTCTGGATGAGAGCGGCTGTCTCCCTCTGCAAAGCATCACTGCGCTCCATGCGCGCCGGCAAGCATAGTCTGTGTGTCGCGGATAGAAGTCTGCTCTGCCTGGAGGTGCTCCTACGTCTGGCGGATGTCATCGATATGTCCCTCCATGCGCACCTGGCGCTGCTGGACATCCCCAAACTGCTGCTCCATGCTCCCAAAGCGCTGCTCCATCCGCTGCTGCTGCTGAAGTAGGGAGTCCAGCATGGCCTGCATCTCTGGTGGGATGCTCATCACTGGGGCCGTAGGGGGTGCCATGGTAGCCGTGGCCGTCAGAGCAGAGCTGGAGCTCGCAGAGGTGCATGTGGACCCTAGACCTGAGCTGCCCCTCACCCAGTTGCCGTCATCGAGGCGTAAGAAGCCCCATCTCCTGAAGGTCCCAAGGGAGATGGGCGTCTCACCCTCCCTCACCGCCATATCAGTGAAGATGTCCTCGGGGAGGGTAGAGATAAGAAGATGCTGGATGAAAATGGGAAAGATAGGGGTGATCTTCTTCTTCTTCATCCACAGATAGGTCACCACCTTATGCAGCTGCCGAAACATGACGAAAGGGAGCGAGATCTGCTCAGCTGGTGGATGTGGTGAGCCCAGGAGGTAGTCGAGGAGGACACAATCCTCGTCAGAAGCATCATTCCCAGCCTGAGGCCGGATCTGATGACTGAGGATCTCTACTAGGGTCCTCTAGGGAAGGGAAGGAAGGATAGCATATGGGAGGACAGTCTTATTCTCCTCACCCCGTCGGCGAGTAGTACTCCCGACCTCTCGTAACCACCTAGTCTTACTCTCCCTAAGTGACTCCTCCGTAAACTCTAAATGCATATCATGGTTGTCCGGGAGGAGTAAAAGATGAGCAAAAGTGTCAGGGTTACCTCCACCTGGAACTGGCGTACGTAGGAGGTAATGCTGTGTGTCGTGTCCGACGCCACAGCATTGGCGTAGAACTCGCGTACTAGCTCCGGAGAGAAGACCCCCACGCCCATGCGCAGGATGCTGCTGGCGCCAATGCCCGCAAATAACTCTGTAATCCTGGCGGCAGCTGATGCCTCATCGCTGATGCGCCTCTCAATGACGAAGGCCCCGCCCTGCTCATACCAAGCCCGGGCTCTAGCAGATCTGAATCCGTCATCTCGTAGTGGGGCCGGCTCTGGCTGGTCATCAGGTCGTGGGTTCCTCGAAGAGGACCCCGTGTGTGCTCCTCTAGTGCGAGCCATCTAAATGATAAACAAAGCAGTAAGAAATCTAAACAGCGAAAAGAAGAAAGAGAAGCAAAAGACACACCAAAACCCGAAACCGATCGAGCAGTAAGTTCTATTTGAACATATTTTGGCACACAGTTAATTGATGAGTATCAAGGCATTAAAACAGCCAAACATAGCAAACAATATCAGTAAACAACAGAACATTAACCTAGAAACTAATTGTAGAAAAATGGCAAATTTTCAAATGTCCGGATCCACGTCCGGGTCAACTTAGCCGGACGCAGATCCGGACGCCCTATAAAATCCCTAAATTCGCGCCGCAAAATCACACATTCGAATTTCACCAAAATCTAACCTAAAATCATATAAATTTTACAGAATATCCCATTGTTTTCACATTGCAAATAAATCGACATCACAAACACCAAATACTACCTAATCTACTCGATTTTGACAGAATTAAAACTGAAAGCGTTAAAAATCGAAAAACCTGTTTGGATATCGGTTTCTGTTTCGAAATCAGAAAAAGGGGAGAAGGGTGAGCGACTGGGCGGTGTGGTGGCAACGGGTCGGTGTTCCGGTGGTGCCTGGTGGTTTCCGGTGGTGCAGTGGTGGGTGGTGAGCGGCGAAAATGGAGGTTGAGAATTTTTGGAGTTTTCTGAGTTGTGTTTGTCGGGAGGAAGAAGAAAGCAGAGTTGAGAAAAGAAAGAAAGAAAGTAAGGAAAGAAATTCTCGCGCGCGACGTTTTGAGTCACGTCCGGATGAGAGGTCCGGATCCGGACGGTTAGGGTTTGAGGCTGTCCGCTTTTGCGTCCGGCTGAGTTGAGCCGGACGCGTTGAAATATTCTTTTTATATATATATATATATATATCTATTAAATTAATTTAAAAACCATTAATCTAAAAACACCTCATTTAAATTAAAAACATTTCCACAAATAATTAAACAAAAATAAAACAAACGCAAGAAATGCAGAAATTAAAAATAGCAAGAGTGTTAAGGGCTCCCTGTTCCGTGATGAATGCTGCCATGGTATTTCCTCACACTTGAGTTCAGTTTATCATTAGAATGAAGTACCTGAAAGAGTAAATCTGCAAAACCAGGAGAACTCAAGTGGAACCAGGCAGAGTTTATTTATTAAAATCGGGGAGTCGGGGGCTCATTGCTAAAAATTATTAAACTCAAAAAGTGAAGTATATTAGGTAAAAGGAAAGTGTAAAAAGAAAGTAGAGAGAAGTTTTATACTGGTGGGCTGCCTCCCACCAAGCTGCCCGTCTTTTCGGTCTTTGGCTAGACCTTGGTGCATCAATTTGAAGAGTCAGGATCCCGGAGCCAAAGCGTTGAATGAACCATATCAACATCGCTCCCTTGGTACAACTTCACCTGTGATCCATTAACCTTGAATGCTTCCCCTTTCTCGTTGACCACACCAATGACTCCATAAGGGGAAACATCTGTAACTGTGAATGGACCGGACCAGCGAGATTTCAGTTTCCCCGGAAATAGTTTCAGTCTTGAATTGAACATTAGCACTCGGTCACCAATTTGAAATTCTCGTTTCACAAGCAATTTGTCATGCCATCTCTTAGTTCGTTCCTTGTAAATCTTGGCATTTTCATAGGCCTCTTCTCTGAATTCATCTAGTTCACACAACTGTAGTTTCCTTTCCTCACCGGCCTTCTGAAGATCACAATTCAGAACTTTAAGTGCCCAAAAAGATTTATGTTCCAGTTCCACCGGAAGATGACATGCTTTTCCAAATACCAACTTGTAAGGAGACATTCCCAAAGGTGTCTTATAAGCTGTCCGGTAGGCCCACAAGGCATCATCCAATTTCATAGACCAATCCTTACGGGATGAACTAACAGATTTCTCCTGTGTAGAATCCACTTAATATCCCTGTTAGTTACCTCATCTTGCCCATTGGTCTGTGGATGATAGGGTAAGGATCCCTTATGTCTCACTCCATACTTTTGCAGCAAGGCTTCAAACTGCTTGTTACAAAAGTGCGATCCTCCATCACTTATGATTGCCCGTGTACCCCAAACCTAGTGAAAATATTTTTCTTCAAAATCTCAGCACAACCTTTGCATCATTAGTAGGTGCAGCCACTGCTTCAGCCCATTTGGTAACATAATCTACAGCTACCAAAATATAGAGGTTCGAATGTGAAGAAGGAAATGGCCCCATGAAGTCAATCCCCCATAAATCAAATGGCTCAACCTCCAAGATGTAATTCAAGGGCATCTCAAGCTTACGTGAAAGGTTACCTTGGCGCTGGACAGCTATCACATGTGGACACAATGTATGGCAGTCTTTATGAAGCGTCTTCCAAAAGAAACCTCTCCAATACCTTAGCTGCTGTCTTGGCTGGCCCGAAGTGTCCTCCAGCTTCTCTTGAATGACAGTGGATAAGGATGTCACGAATCTCAGTCTCTGGGACACACCGACGAATAATTCCATCACCACAAACTTTGAATAAGAATGGGTCATCCCACCGGTATTGCTTAACAGTAGAAAAGATTTCTTTCGCTGCTGATACGACATTCTTGTGGCAAAATCTGCTTAGAAGGTAATTTGCAATATCGGCATACCAAGGGTCCTCCTTAAAACCAATTGCATATACTAGTTCATGAGGAAAATATTCATTAATTGGTATACCGTTATCAGGAACTTGCATCCGTGATAAATGATCAGCAACTCCGTTCTGTACTCCGGGCTTGTCTCTCACCTCAATGTCGAACTCCTGTAAGAGTAGGATCCATCTGATCAACCGGGGTTTAGCATCAGCTTTCTGGAACAAACTACCTCAAAGCAAATGATCAGTATGTATGATGACTTTGCTCCGATGATATATGGTCTGAACTTGTCACAGGCAAATATAATGGCCAACAACTCCTTTTCTGTGGTGGCATATTTTTCTGAGCGTCATTGAGTGTTTTGCTGGCATATAATAGACACTCTCTCAGTACCTTCTCGTGCCTTTGACGAGGACCGCTCCCACAGCAAAGTCGCTCCGCATCACACATGATCTCGAAGGGTAAGGACCAATCAGGAGCAATAACTACAGGGGCAGTCACCAACTTTTCCTTTATTGTGTTGAATGCGTCAAGACAGACCTGCGTAAACTCAAACTTTGCATCTTTCATTAGTAAATCACACAGAGGTTTGAGATTTTCGAAAAGTCCTTTATGAATCTTCTATAGAACCATGATGCATGACCGAGGAAGCTTATAACATATACTTTGACGGAGCTGGTGGTGGTGTAACTTCTCAATGACCTCAATTTTGGCTTTATCGACCTCAATACCTTTGCTTGATATCTTGTGACCCAACACAATGCCCTCTTGCACCATGAAGTGGCACTTCTCCCAGTTCAGTACTAGATGAGTCTCTCTGCACCTGGCTAGAATTTGATCTAAATTTTCCAAACATGAATCAAACGTTAGTCCAAACACAGAGAAATCATCCATAATACCTCGATACATTTCTCAAGGTAATAAGAGAATATGGCAGTCATGCATCGCTGGAAGGTAGCTGGCGCATTGCACAATCCAAAAGGCATGCGTCAGTAGGCATATGTTCCATAGGGGCATGTAAACGTGGTCTTCTCCTGGTCCTCTATAGCAATAGGAATTTAAAAATAACCAGAGTATCCGTCCAAGAAACAATAATACTTATGCCCTGAAAGCCTTTCAACAATTTGGTCAATGAAAGGAAGTGGAAATGGTCTTTCCTAGTTGCAGCATTTAATTTCCTGTAATCTATACATACCCTATGCCCTGTAATAGTCCTTTGAGGGACTAGTTCACCTTTTCATTGGGGATGACAGTAAATCCCCCTTTCTTTGGTACAACCTGTGTAGGACTCACCCCTTCACTATCTGAAATAGCATAGATGATACCTGACCCATCACAAAGTTTGATTACACTCTTCTTCTCTACCACTTCTTCTTACGATTCTGTTGTAACCATCCGTCGATATACAGTTCCTCCATAGTGAACCTTGGTACTCCTTGAGATCTCCCATCCAAGTGAATGTGGTGGTTGCAGGAACTTCATGATATCCCCTTGATATCAGCAACAGACCATCCAATTGCTTCCTGTTCTTCCTGAGTACCTGCAAAAGTTGCTCCTCCTGTGAATGTGTTAGATCTGCAGAGATAATTACAGGTAAACCAGAGGGCTCAACTAAAAAGACATATTTTAATGACTAGGAAGAGGTTTCAGCTCTAAGGTGGGGTGGTGCTTTGATGGAAGGAATCAACTCTTTAGGTTCTCGCTCTAATCTCTCCTTCTCCATATGAGCACCCCTGCGAAATGGCCTACCAGCTGATAAATGGAATGCGACCTCAACAATCTTTGGATCCTCATGAGCTCCATCAAAAGAATTAATTATAAACACTTTTCTAAACTCATCTAATTCAGTTGCACCAAAAATATATTCCTGCATCAAAGAATCAATAGCATCTAGACTAAAACAGGCATGTACGTCAGAAGGATGTTTAGTAACCTTGGACATGTCAAAAACTAGCTGCTCATCATGCATTCTCAAAATAATCTTACCACCCTCAACATCAATGAGGGTCCTAGCTGTCCGCATGAAAGGGCGTCCAAGAATTAAGGGTACTTCCTTGTCTTCCTCCATATCTAGAATCATAAAATCAGCGGGAAAAACAAAAGTACCAACAGAAACAACCAAATCTCTAACCACACCCTTTGGAAAGATAAATCTATCTGCTAATTGTAAAGTAATGCGAGTAGGATTACACTCTCCAATCCAAGCTTAAGATACATGGATAAAGGCATCAAATAATGCTAGCTCCCAAATCACAGAGACCCTTACCACAATCGACATTACCTATTGAGCATGGGATGGTTGGTAAGCCGGGATCGTCGAGCTTTGGTGGAAGGTTCTTGCTAAGCACTGCAGAAACTTTTTCTGTCAATTGTACCGTCTCCTTCTCAACTAATGACCTTCTATTTGAAAGGATGTCCTTCAAGAACTTCGCATAGATAGGCATCTGCGTCAAAGCATCTGAAAAGGGAATATTAATTGTTAGTTTCTTAAAATGCTAAGGAACTTACCAAACTGCGTCGTCGAGGTCTCTTTTTCAATCGATTTGGGAATGGTACTGGGAGCTCAGGGACCGCCCGTCGTGATGGTCTAGAAGACTGGGCAGCTTCATCGGTCAGCCCACTATCTTTCCGTGCACTGTTATCAGCTGGAGTATTTTTTGACACTGGTCCTTCAATGATCTCTACCTCTTGACTAACAACTTTGTCTTTTTCAGCTGGAGTGTTCTCAGCTTCAGGGATCGAAGGGTCAAGCTGCTTACAACTCCTCAAAGTTACTGCTTAGCATATTCGCGAGGATTCTTCTCTGGCTGGCTAGGTAGAGCCCCTGCAGGCCTATCAGAAAGTTTTTCACTTAGTTGGGCAATCTGAGTCTCAAGATGTTTGTTGAAGGCTTTCTGCTCCAAGATAATGTCTTGTTCTCATGGTTGGTGTTTTCTTGCTGTTCGAGTTTCCTATTGGTCGACAGGATAAACTCTCGCATCATATCTTCTAAACCTGAACTCACACCAGCTGGCTGTTTCTGTGCCTGCTGGTTCTGCATTTGCTGATTTTGATGAGGTCTCTGAAAATGCTGAGTGTTCTGCTGTGGAGGCCTATGACTGTAGTTATTTCCCTGGAACCTCTGCTACTGATATCCTTGATTGTTTTGGTTGTTGTAGAAATTCCCTTGCCTGTTTCCCAGATAGTTTACCTCTTCATTTTGCTGAGAAGTACACTGGCACATTTGGAACTTCTACCACAATACTCACACTGTGGGAAAGAATTGGTCACAACAGCGGCACTTGACTGAGGGTTCATCATTGCACACATCTTCTCAAATTGTTTAGACATCGCTTCCATCTTGGCAGCCAGAAAAGTATTCGAATCTACTTCATAAACTCCAGCAGTTTTCTTTGGTGCAGCTTCTCCGGTTCTCGCACCTCCCCATTGATTGGACGCATTGGCAATGGTCTCCAATAATTCCTTGATTCTAGCTATTGGTAGCTCCATGAGGCTTCCTCCTGCACAAGTGTCTACCAACAAACGACTTGAATGATCCAAATCTTTGTAAAAGGACTGTAAAATTACCTCCTCTCCCAATCCATGATGTGGTACTCTGCGCACAATCCCTTTGAAACGCTCCCAAGCCTCAGATAATGTCTCACCGGTGAACTGTTAGAAGTTGGTAATCTCTCCTCTCATAGTCAGCATTCGAGAAGGAGGGAAATACTTTGCCAAGAATACATTTGCTAACTCCGTCCAGCTAGTGATACTGTTGGGCGTTAATGAGTTTAACCATTCTGCAGCTCTATCCCTCAGGGAGAATGGAAAGAGAGTCAATCTAGCAACCTCTTGTGAGGCTGATGTAGAGCATGCTCCTACCAATCTCAAGAAAGTGGTGAGATGGACATTGGGATCTTCGGTGATTGTCCCGCTGAACTGGGGTGCGTTCATGACCATAGTAACATAGTGTGTCTTGAACTGCCACTGTACTCCGGCTGGTAGCGCAGGAATTACTATCGGTGAAATAAGCCCTTCGACGCTCGGGCGGGTATAATCCCTCATATGCTTCTCCGTATTCAAATTTTCCATATTGGCTCCCGAGGGGTTGTTTGGAATCTCTTCTTCAACTAGTAACTCAGAAACAATCTCCTCTGCTGGTGAATCTTTTGGAGGCACTTCCTGCTCAATTGGAGGATCCAGCACTAACCTTTTTCGGGTCCTTCTTGTTACTCTGTCTATTTCTGGTTCAATTTCGAATTCAGGGTTTCCTTCAGAACGAGTTTTAACCATAAACCAAAATTAGATAATTGACAGTAATGTGGTTGTAAAAGTAAACTCAATCAAGTAAAACCAAATAATACTGGAACCAAAGATAAGAGACAAATTGCACAAAGCTAAGAAAAAAATAAAGGAACAAAAAAAATAATAAAAAAAACAAAAAAATAAACTAAACTAAAAAGCAAAAACAAAACAATATAAAAAATTAAAATACCAATATAAAAATTAAACTAAGCAACCGTGCCTCCCCGGCAACGGCGCCATAAACTTGTGGGGGTAAAACCTAACGGTAAATTGTGCTGGGGGTTTAACCTAACGGCAAGTATACCGGTCGATTATAGCAAGTTTTAATTCTCGGAGTATTCCCTGAGTATCGAATCCAAGGAGGCAGCGGCTAGTTTAATTTCTACTTACACACAAAACAAGAATAATAAAAATAACAGGAAACTGGGGGTTTTTGTATGTGATGGTGAATGTTGTAAAAGAGTTCAATGAGCAATAAATAACAGGTAAATAATTGTTTTGGTTTTGTTTGATAAGGGAAATTCCGGTTTACTACTTCTCTCTAGATTGCAATTTCTTCCCCTAAGTGATTTCTACAGTATTCTGAATAAAACCCTAGAATAATGATAACTCGTATTCAGTCTCCCGCTCCACGAATTCTAATTAGCAAAGACCAAATCCTAACTCTCGTTATGAATCCACTGTTTACTAATTGCTTTAAGTGTAGTCTAGATTAATGGTCAGCTAGCGTTTAGAGGAATTACCATCTCTATACTAACTGGTTCTTTCCCTGTAGTCAATTGATAGCCGCAGTTCTCACTTATAAGCTAACAAACTGATAGACTTATTTAATTGATCAGATTAATAAGTCTAGGAATTCGTAAGGGAAAAGAACTTTATTCTATTGTACTGCAGAAAATCACAAAGGTTCAGAAATAATTATTCTAGAGATACATAGTAAACCGAAATTAAAAGCGACTACTCAGCCATGGACAAAATAACAATGCTCAATATAAACAGCATAAGGATAGAGGGATTTAGCAGAAAAACTGATTTTAGAAGCTGTGGTCAAGTCTGCAATTTCCCAAATGTCTGAGTCACGTCCGGTTGTCTTGGGTCGGACGCTGATCCGGACACGTTGTCCTGGTGCTGTCCGGATCCGGACGTCAATCCGGACGCGGGTAAATGAAGCGCTGCGAGCAGGGTTTTGTCTGTGAGTGAGGGTGAAGAGCTACGGAGAAAGATTTATGACTGGAGATGGAGCGAGTCGTGAGAGGTTTATGTGTAGAGAGGAGGAAGAGAGGATTAGACTCTGAGAGTCTGGGACGATTTGAACTGAAGGCTGAAGCTGGTTTATATAGGCTTAGAAAGGAAAACAAAAGTTAGTTGAAGTTTGTTGTGTTTTTGAGTAATTGAGCATGGGTGTTGCTTAATATACGGGAAGTATGGGCTTAACTTGCTTTCGGCTGATAATTGCGTCGAAAGCGATTATCAGCGCGATTGCATTTTTATTTTTCAGCTCTGTGTGGCGTCCGGATCTGTGTCCGGATCCGGACGTGAGACAACGGTTCTGGATCTGAAACTCGCAATATGTCCGGATCGCTGTCCGGATCCGGACAAGCTACAAAATTCTCGGTGGGTCACGTCGGCTAAGTTGCTCGGACAGAGATCCGGACGTGAGACGTCCGGTTCTGCGTCCGGCCACATTGACCCGGACACGACCAATTTTTGTGTCTCTTTCCCTGATTTTTTCCCTGTTTGTTGCGTTGCAATCCTTATGATGAAAAATCTTCCTTTCTCAGGGTTTTTCCTATATTTAGCATATAAAATGCATCAGTTCATATCAAAACATCAATCTAGGAAAAACATAGAATAAGTGGGAAACATTGCTTAAATTGTAGCAGATTATAAGGTAATTAAGCCCTTAAAAGCCTATATGTTTCACACTTATCAACTGTGCTTTGCAAACTGAGAAGTTTTTTTCTTTTATTTATTTTGACATATTTTTTTTAAAAAAAGAAAACAACTCAACACTGATTCATCTTCTAATTCTTCCTATATTTACGAAATTTCCCATTTACTCACTTGGTTACGCCTTGTCCCGGAGTTTCTCAGCAGCGCCAACTCTTCTTCTTCCCTCGCTTTGTTCTTGAGCTTTCTTCAATACCTTCCGAATTCGGCCATGGATTCTTTCGAACAGCTCATCTACAAAGATGTTGTCCCTCTTGCTACTGAGAAACCAGCTGACTTCAGCCAACAAACCATAGTTCCTGACTCAATTTCCAAACCCTCACCTGACGTCAAATCACCAACTCCAAAGAAACCACCATTGTAAGCGACGAAGACTCCTCTGCTGTTCCAACAGAGGACGACATTCCACTGGCCAAATCTCGCCGCTGGTTGCGTACACCTGCCAAGAAAGCCGCTCAGGGGGTCGAAGATGCTTCATCGGCGAACCCAAAGTGCAAAGAGGGTGATTCTCCAGTTACGAATCAGCGATCGTCGAAAAGACTGAAGTCCGTGGCATGCCGTCCGTCAGCATTAAAGGCCAAGGAGTTTCATCAAGAAGAACGGTCGTAAAACCCAAGTCGTACTTTTCCACAGAAACCTATTTTTAATCGTGTGATGCTTGAATCCGACATTATTCCTGGCAAGTTGGTAGATTGTGAATGGCTAGGAAAGAACTCCTTGGAATCTTTAATGGAGATTGTGAAATTTCAAGGTTGGGAAAAATTATTTAACTCTGAAACCACATACTACCCGGAGCTACTATTTCCGTTTGTTCTAAACTTAGAATTGTCTCTCCATACGAGTTTAAAACTGAGGTTGCTGGAATCAAGATGATAATCTCTCCGGCATGGCTTGCTATGATTCTTGAGGTACCTCTTGACGGGTTAGCTGAGTTCAATGCTCAGAAAGTGGATGTCGCACCGCATTCTGACGTGGTGCAACATTTTGGTTTGACCCGTGCTAGTTCTAGACTGAAGCACTATCTACAAAGGGACATGGGTGTGTTATTGAGACTATTACATTTGCTTGCTTATCAAACAATTTTTCCGCGTTCTGATATGCGTGATAAGGTTACACCCGTTGATTTAGGATTAATGTGGTGCTTAGACAAAAAGATTCATCTTTCCTTGCCCAGAATTATTATCTCTCATTTGCGGTCCATTGTGAATAGCTCCAAGCCTTCCATTCCTTACCCTTTCTGGATTACAAAGGTTCTTCGTCATTTTAAGCTTGTTCAAGATGATGCTTATTTCATTGCTGCTCAACCGACTAATTATCTAGCTGTCGCGACTCTCTCCAAGATGGGTTTGGAACTGACAACAACAGGCTGGCAATTCAAACAGGCGGGGCAACATGAGGAGAAGACTGACCATGCTACCGCTTCCACTTCCTCTCTGTTGCAGTCAGTCCTAGACTCAATGGTGGCGATGGAAAAGCGATTAATGGATAGGCTGCAGCTTCTGGAGGGCAAGATAGATTTCTTGATGTCTGCGACTAACTCTTCATCAGAGCAATCAGAGAAATTCTAGTTTTTAGTTGGATTGTATCCTACCCCTCCCCTACTTGATACTTACTATTTCTGCTATATCTTGTCTCTTTTTGATGTGGCAAAA
Organism: Limonium bicolor; assembly: GCA_023374045.1. Taxonomy (NCBI): domain Eukaryota; kingdom Viridiplantae; phylum Streptophyta; class Magnoliopsida; order Caryophyllales; family Plumbaginaceae; genus Limonium; species Limonium bicolor. The sequence goes on from CM041780.1 coordinate 258,579,904, forward strand.
GGGGGAAGTGTATTTGGAAGTCTTTGAATTTCTTGCGTTTTGGTTTTAGACAAATGGGTTGGTGCACAAATAGTTGGTGCATGTTTAGACTAGTGGTTCGCTTATGGTTAGCGTGTGATGATTTGGGTTTGAGCTACATTTTTATTATCCTTTTTGCTAATACTCTGGTTCGAGTTGGTTTATGGTGCAAATGTTTATGTAGAGATTTTGGTCTATTGTTTTTTCTTAATACTTTTTGCTTGCTGTCATATCACACTTAATGCACAAAAGGTTGTGAGTTTTACACTGAGTACATGATGAGCAGAAGGGGATGTGAGATTGAGGGGGAACAACCGACAGTTGATTGAAACTTCATGCCAAGTTACCATAATATAAGATTCAGGGGGAATCAATACAAAGTGTTCAAGACTTCAACAGTTTGCCGCATCAAAAAGGGGGAAACTGTTGATGTTATTTTGATTGGCAAACTCACGCTCCATACTAATGAGTATAAAGATACCACACCGGGAGTTGTGCACCAGTCCTAACTGAGGAAATAAAGAAAGAAGACGGAATATCTTAAATAGGATTTTTTATACTGTTAAAGATAAATAAAATCTATGTTTATGAGCTGTAATCTGAAGTCTCGGTATTTATATATGAGACAGTACTCTAGGGTTAGAGTTAGGGTTTTCGAACGAGAAAAATAGAAAAAAAGAAAGAAGAACTAGTGAGATTAAAAAGGCCTCTACGCCGCAGAGGGTTGAGCCTTAGGGATTGATGTGAGTAAGGTTATTTCCACATTGGAACATCATTATGATGCGAAGCTAATCCTAAGTGCTAAGAGGAGTGTAGGTGTTAAGAGTGGATTGTACTCTTAACGTGTTGAGAGTTTAGAACTCGTGTATAGGTGGTGAGTGAATACACTACGTGCCCATTGTGTATCGAGTGTGATACGTGTTTCTGAGTTATAGTCCGAGTTTCAGTTTTTCTTCTATTGTCGCTATATTGTCTCAGTTCACGTCTTACACACAGTAGGATTCTTCAGACGAGCTCCTTCTCTGGCGTACGGTATGGTTTCTTGCAGCTTGTTTGCTACTGAGTATCACTCGGCTTGTGTGCTACTTGTTGTTTGAAAGGACCTAAGATAAATGTGTGGCCTCGATTTTTGAACTCTATCCTATGTTGATTCAAGTTGATTAGGATCTGGTCGGGTTCTAGGTCCACTTATAACCTAAGTTTAATAACTATGTCATAAACACTAATTATTAATCCTATATTAGCTCATTATAACCTATTACGAGTCACCACCTAATTTTTACCTAGGGTAAATTAGGAAAGGTAGAGTTCGGGTTCAGGGGCTTGGTATTCGACTTATTTAGGGTTCAAATTACTTTCATTACCCCTCCTAGGTTGTTTTTCCTCTACTTAGTTTAATTACGGCTTATTACGAGTCATTTTAACCTAAGTGCGTGAACTTCTGATTTCCTTTATTTTTTAACATTTTTTGACAGAACATTAAAGTGAAAGTTGAAATTACCTGAACTAGGGTTTTTGAGGCAGAATTAAGTCGAATTTGTTTCCGTTTCCGTCCCGGACCTAATGTCTGAACCCATGGACCCTAGTTAACCTAAGTGAAAATAAAAGTCGAAATTAAACAAAAACACAAAAATTGAAAAGTCTGAGGCCACGGACAAGGCGTTTGTGGGCCTGGACATGCTTTATAAAACCCTAACTTTTGAAAATTTGAAAATCCCGTCGTCGTTCGAGTGTGTCGAGGCCACGGACAGGCTGTCTAGGATCTCGGACAGGCTGTCCGCAAGCTCGGACTTGCCACAGACGGCGGCTTTTTGGTGGTTCTCGGTGGTGTTTTTGGTAAAAAATTATGGGTACGTAGCCTGAAATATTTTCAATATGTTAGTAATCAAAAGAGTTCGGTTTGAATTTGAATTTAACACGAAACTTAGCAAAAAGTTATTAGGCAGAAACAAAAGGAAACGACGATTCAAAAGCTGTAAAAGGTCGGTTCGCACCCAAAATTCAAAAGAATACTTATGAAGGTGATGTGAATTAAGGAATCAAGTTTCTAACCTTTTTTTTTTACTTTCGGGATTGAATTGAAACTTCACAACGGGATACTTCGGGAGCTCGTTGGGACTGGTTTCGGTTTGGGTTCGAAACCAGCTTCTGACTATTGGTTGTTGGTGATGTTCTTCACGTTTGGGGTAGTTTGTTGTTGATGCTTTTATGATTGTTGAAGTGTTGGGAGTTGAAAAGTGTGTTTATGTGGTGATTCCGGGAGGATTTCTGAAACACCCTGGAAAATCCTAGTTATAAAATATACCTTCCTTGTTATTTTATGTGTGTATGTGTTTACTTGAAATTGATATAAGTAAATACAAATGAAAATTGTAGACATGTATACATGTTTATAACAGCTATAGATACCGACTGTATTTTTACAGTGACATGTTGAGTTTATATTACCAGCTATAATGTACATAGTTAGCCATCATTATCACAAGTAACTTGCTAGCACAGTACATTACTAAACCGTTATATATATATATATATATATATATATACTATATATATATTATATATATGTATATTTATATATATATATATATATATATAGCTTACTAAATCACGCATATATATATGTATACGTTGCTTACTAAATCGTTTATATATTTATATGTACGTTGCTTAGCTAATCTCCTATGTATACGTATACCTTGTATGTTAAATCAATTATGTATGTAATAGCTTGTTTAGTTATTTTAGTCTTATCCATTACTATTATATCTTAGCTTATTGGTAAAGTGATCGGCTATATATAATAAAACGTGTCATTTTACAGTGATGTTAAATTTATATTACCGACTGTAATGTTAAAATGTGTCGTTTTTACAGTGACATGTTAAAATGCGTCATTGTTACAATGGCGAGCTAAGTTTATAATATCGGTTGTAAATATATATATATATAGTTAACTAGTTTATTGTCTTGTCATCACTACCTATTTTATACCATGATATAGACAGCAAACTAGGCTTTCTTCATCGTTAAGTACCCTTTCTCCTAGCAAAAAAACAAAGCCCAAATATAGCTTTGTATTACGGCCAGCAACTTGTTATTTTCAGCATATATAAATAACCGTACTATGCATATACCAATTAGTTACTTCGTACCTATACTAATCTTTAGCAACAGCATATTGCCGTCCTTACATGTTTAGTTATAGGATTGGTTTTCTTAATTTTATAAAGTAAACAATTAGTATGTTTCAGCCATAAGCATCACCGATGTCGTATACAATTAGTTATTTTGTCTTTTGTGATCATTCCCTATTTAATTAGTTATTTGTCATATGTTTTTTTTTTTTTTGAAATAGCATATGTTATCATTACTGTTCTATACAATATCTTATCAGCCTAAATAGCCGACCTCCTTACTGTTATCCATATGCAAGAAAACAATTTAGGAAATCAACCCATTCAATACCAAGAGTACCGTTTTCAACAGCTTATAACAATTAAGTGAATAAGTTATTTGTACTCATATGATTATTACCGAGCCAAGATTGAATTCCATCCAGCAGCACATTGCCGCCTCATTCTTTCTTAATCACCGTGTATGTGGTTTCACCTAGTACAACCAATCATTCAGCCAATGAAAAATAAACACCATCCTATGCTAGGTGTCATTACCTTACCGAAGGAAATTGTATTTGTTGTTTAATGGAATTATTCCCTTGCCTAGTCAATTGACAATCGTTCAGATATTTTCCCCAAAACAAGAGCCCGTTCCTTCCTCTTCAGTCACGTAAGCCAAGGGATAGATAGTAGGCTGGAACCAGGAGAAAACAAACAACAAAGGTGAAGTGGTGCAAACCGAGAGCAAGTGTTGATTGCTGCTGCAGTTTGTCTTGTCTTGCGCAAGTTTTCAAGGAGAGGGATTTAACCCCAGGTGCTGGAGAAATTTAGGAGAAGGTAGAAGGGCCTTGAAGCTGTAGAAATCTTAAGAAAAATAGCAAGAAATGGCAAGGAGAAACAAGGTAACTACCTTGATCAACAAGTTTGCAAAATCTGATTTTTCCATGGTGCTGTTTGCGGTTCTAAATGGAATGGGTTTGTTGCTGTATTTCTTTGGTTGATTGAGCTTGTAACTAGCTGAATTATAGGGGCTTAAACTCTCTGTTTAAGGTGGATAAATTCTTAGCTAAGCACAGGTAGTGAGCTAGACAAGTAGAACAAAGAAAAGTGACAAAACATGCTACAAGGAACTGCTGTAAAACGGTTCTGTATACTGGGGTTTGGGATTGTTTTCCCTCTGTATTTTGGGTTGATTTTCTGGGAAAAGATGATACTTGAGTATTGAACGTCCATGAAGAAGTGGGGAGCAAAACAGATGGGTCCCAGAGGCTAGAAAAGCAAGAGAATTCAAATCTGTCCAATTGTTGTACTGCTGATAACCGGTTCTGTATAATCAATTTAGAGTTTTTTTTCTGTATTGGTTGTAATTTGTATGTGTGTATTAAAAAGATGATAATTAAGTGTATATCCAATAAAAGTGGAAGCAGGTTTGATGAGTTTCTTAGGCTATAATGACATGAACACTTAAATCTGTCCAAGAATGTTACTGTTGTTGTTTTAGTTGAAATCGGTGGGGATCATTGAGTAGTTTAGGTTGTATTTCTTGGATTTTACAGAAAATGAGGTTGGTATATCTTATAGTGAGTTAGGAAACAATTATATTGATTAGATCTAGTGTAATTACCAAGATATGCTAATATTACAATTATCAAAAGTATAAAAGTTCATTGTTGTTGTTGTTGTAACCGAAATGAAAGGTGGCTGTGGGAATTGTTTTTCTTCTGATTTTAATGAGTGAATAAGGTTTATAAGGTCTGGGTAAGGGTATATGATCAATTAGTTGAGGTAAAATGGGTTATATAACATAGTTATACAAATTGTAAAATGGAAAGTTGTTAAGTACAAGATTGTTGTTAAATAAGCAATGGATGATTTAGATACGGTTTGAATCAGTAGCTTGGACATGGGTTAGCCTTGATTAAGGGTGGTTTATTAACATATATTAGGTGAATATAAAAGGTGGAAGGATGGCTAAAAACATTAGGTAAATCACCTAAGAAATTGATTGTAAATCGTCATCGTTATCGGTGTCACTTTGTACAGCGAAGCGTGGAGGAGAGTGCTTGTATGAGTTGATTCCTCTACGTTATATTGATCAATTGAATTTCCATTGGTTATATGAAGCTGTTTAAGCTTGGTTCAAGTGAACCTTGGTGAAATATGAAAGATGCACATAAGTGCACAAATGTGTTACAATGGTTGTAAAATTCTGATTGTTGTTGTCTTGTACAGCCGAGAGTGGAAGTGTTTGTATGAGTTGGTTCTTCTGTGTATTAGTGATCAATTGAGTTTATATTGATTATAAGAAGCTGGTTGACATCTTAGTCCAAGTTTAACTTAGTGAAATTACTTGGATGCACATAAGTGCACAAATTGCTACAACGGTAAATTGTAAACGTTGTTTGGTGTTATTTGTCCAGCAGTTGCTATGTCTGGTTATATTGATCTTGGTGATGCTATAACTTGTTCTATACTGATATGGAAGTGTGGGGTGAGGCAAGGAAGTGCCTACCCATTTGTTAAAGTGATTGTCGATTAGTTACCTTGGAAATCGACTGTAAACTGTAATTATTCATCATTGTTGTTATGTTTGGCCAAGAAGGGTATGCTTGGGTGTGGATTGATTTTATTGTGTCATAAAGGCCAGTGTGGTATATATCGGTTGTGTGAAGCTAGATGAATACCTGGCTTGATGAATTTGGTGTTTCTGTTGAGATGTACTTATATGTACAGGTGTTTACCGTGGATAATGATGTTACTGTTGTGATGCTATTTTATCCAGCAATTATTACAGTGATTATATTGACTTTATGTGTTTATTTATCTTGTTTTTATGGATATGGAAGTGAGGTGAAAGGCAAGGTTATGCCTAAGCAAGTGGTAATGTGTTTATGAAATATACTCCTACCATTGTATTGGAGTTTACTGGGACTGCCCCTACCAATGTATTGGGGTCTTTTATTATTTGGTCCTACCAATGTATTGGAGCTAAGCCATCATGATCTACTCTATGGACTGATGATTCATAGGGGGTGTGCACACTTAAGGACATGGGGTGAGGTGAATTATCCGAGGGGTCGAGAGTGTGAGTGCTCTATGTCGAAAGACCGATTGCCCGAGGACATGCGTAAATTGTATCATGGTGTTGAGTGTTATACTGAGTGGATCTTGACATTGGCTATATTGCCTGCTGATTGATATTGATTATTTTGATGAATGATACTTGGTAATATGTTTGAATGATCATTTATGCACCTTATGTTAAGGTAAGCAACAGGTGGTGCTAATTTGTGGTTTTATGTGTTAACCCTATTGTGATTGTGCTATGCTATCATCCTGTTGTCATGGTTGTAGTGTTCCACTATCTTTGTTGCTATGTTTATGTAATCTTGGAGTTTTACAAGTAAAATGTATTTTACATGTTGTGATGGGAGTTACTCAGCGTTGCTGATTTTGGCGTTATGCCCTGTGGTCTTTTCTCTGTGATTGTATGACTGACCACAGGTACAGGAAAGGATGGTGTTTTCTCCCTAGTCATGAAGTTGCATCAGAGAGTAGAGCTAAAGAGGAATAGAGATTGAAGTGAGAGGGCATTGAAATTATTCCCATAAAGTACTTATGTATTAGGGATAAACAATCTTGTATAAGCTAATATAGTTGGTGTAAGTCTGTATAAGTTGTGGTTATATTCTGAATATATAAAGGTTTGAAAGTAAAACTTAATTTGGAAAAGATGGTGGTAGTTAGCCTTAGCATCCACAGTGAGTGTGGGTGTGGCGGTAGCACCCCCGGGTTGAGTTTTGTAGTAAGTCTTCCGTTGTGTTGTTCACAAAAAAAAATTGGAGCTGGAAAATGGGGTGTTACAATTTCGGTATAGTTTTTGATGCTTGGGTGTGTAAAAACATGAGAGAAAGGTCACGACTAGGTATTCTGATTGTTGGGAGTTCTTGAAGTTCTGATTTGATCAAGAGTTAAGGTTCCTTAAGTAGGCCTCACTAAAGATAGAAAAATCCGGTAAAAATTGAGATTTACCGATGTTTTAGCTCGAGGGCTTTCAAAAAGAATTTGACTATGAAATTTGAAACATGTGTAAAGGAAGATATTTATGATTTTTCCAAGGTGGAATCGAATTTTTTAGATATTGGAATATTTTAAATTCAATTTCTCATCAGATTCAATTAGAAATTACAAGAAAATTATTGGAAATTTGAAAAATCAAAATTCCAAAGCCATTATGCTCAAAATGTCATTTTTTATCATGGGATAAAATTTCAAAGCATTTCGAGTTGATTTAATCCATTTTAGGAGGATATAGAATGCTTATAGGGGCTTAGGAGCCTTTAAAAATTAGAAAATGCCCCTAAAGATGACTAAGTTGTCACTAGCACTCCGGAATGCGCCAATCGAACCGCGAATCCTTGTTGCTTGACCAAACTACACCTTTTAGTACCTACGCCTCAAAAGACTCTCTTCCGGGGGGTTAAAATTTTGGGTATAACAAAATGTATGAAAACGATCCATTATATTGTTCCGTGTTTGGTTATTTGTTTGGCTTATACTTGTTTGTTGTACTACTAACTAAACCTTATAGTAGAAGTAAACTCACATGATGAATGTTGATACAGTTGAAAAATACCTAGAGGATTAAGGAAAAGGTTATACTTAATGACAATTGATTTGGGAATTTCCCGTTAACCTCCTTTGAATACCTATTCGACACTCGACATTACGGTGACTCGAACTAACATTTGACACTTATAACAAATTTGGTTATTGGGGTTTGAGAGGAAATCCGGTGGTACCGGCTAAGCGTAGTGTATTGGCTGGAGGACGGTATTTGTTTCAGATCTGGAATCCACAAATTTATTATCCCAGAGCCTAGAGGTTGGCTCAGCGTCTTTGACTTGTACTCACTGACGGGGGATTTGGTTAGTCATGCGTCATACTAACGGTCTTGCAATTTGGTAGTTTAACACTCACTCAATAGGGTTAAATTGATATCCGGTTAGTCATGTGTCACACTGACGGTCATGCAATTTGGTAGTTAAATACTCATTTAATAGGGTTCAAATAATACCCGACTAGTCATGCGTCACATGGACGACCATGCAATTTGAGATTTTGATATTCGCCTATCGGGATTCATAAATACCCGAATATATATGGACTTGGACTTGAAAAGTGACAATCCCATCGTGTGGATTGTCCGAGGATAATTGATTGTGGTCATATTCGAGATTCTAAATATAATCTCGAGACCCATGTAGAATAGAGAACTGACTCATTTATTTTGATGTTGCGCTCTTGTTTTGATGGTTAGATTGGATTGTTTATTCGATATTTGTGATACATGTTGCATGTTGTGTGTTTTACAGCATTTATGTATATTATCGTATGAATCAACTGCATGCTATCGACTAAGTAGTCGTGTGTGGCCCAGTAGCTTGCGGGCTGCACATTATCATACCAGCAGTTGTGCTGAGCCCTTTGGGCCTCACCATTTTTCAGGTACGTGATGGAGATGTGACCCGACTGAGAGTAGGTGGGGTAGATTTTGGACTGGTTATACCAATTGGTTTTATTTATACTTTGGTTAGAACTTACACTTTGATGTATATATTGATTAAAGAACAGTAAACTTCTATTTGACTCGGATTTGTAGTATACTTGGTGTGTATCTGTTTAGAACTTAAGTTGGTTTAAGTTTCAGTCTATCAGACCGTTACATTGGAGTTAGTAAGGCTTAGTTAGTCACGTGGGTGACTAACGGCGGTAACACCGGGAGTTTGGTTTATTTTTCCACTATGATTTCATGTAAGATTACCGTTAATTACGAATTACGAGTTGGGGTGTTACAACCACATGGACACTTTCTTTAACCTTCAAAGTCCTTTTGTTGAAGACCTTGTAAGCTTTGCTTCGTTTAGAGCATCCTAGGAAGATAGCACAGTCATCCCTGCATCAAATTTTCTTAAGGCATCTCTCCCGTTGTTATGCACGAAGCATTGCATCCAAACATCTAAAGTGGTTGATGTTTGCTTTTCTTCCCTTAAAGAATTCATATGGAGTGTTGAGACATCAAAGTGTTGCAGAGATAGCCAAACACCTCGACAGAGTAAATCATCCTCAACCAAACACAAGAGCAAGCTACTGCAAGAGAGTCCGTGCAACGAAGGAAACATCATAGACTCTCCCATGCCGTTGCAATCTAAGGAGCGGACTCGTGACTGCTTCAACACTGCAACGGTCATACAACCTTCCCATCACATCCGAAGTTCACGCCCAAGTCAGGAGACCACCTAAGGACGTTGGCACTAAGTTAGTTCCGACATTTTCGGAACTAACTCCCTCGACCTGCCGCTTCTAGTGCTAGTATAAATAAGTATTGTAATAGCTAGTTTTACTTGCGCTTTCATTGATAAATATTCCAGAGCTTAGAGAGAGAAAGAAATCATTTTGTAAGTCAGAAAGAGAATACATACCACATTAGTTAGTGCAATCTAGATAGACTCTGCCTAGGAAGATCCTAGTTTCTTAGTTTGCTACACTTACCATTTTCCGATCAGAAAGTGTATTGGGTGAGTGGGTGAAAAACCGCTAAGTAGATCTCCTCTACTTAGTGGACATTTGTAAGTTGTTTTATTTTGACTAGAGAATAAAATAACTTATTTGTGTATCTTGCTGAGCTCCACAAAGTCCGTCTATCTTTCAAGCATTATTCCGTTTCAGTTTATTCAAGTCTTCCGCACACTTTCTTTGACTAGTTCGATTGAGTGCTTCTACATCCCACAGTGCCTCTTACCTTTAAAGACTGATTGAGTCAAACCAACTCTTAGACTCACACCTTTAGTTGGTTTGAGTTAGCCACCGATCCTACATGTGGTATCAGAGCCTTGCTTAGGCTAACAGTCAATCAACGAAGCAATGGAAAATCTCTTCGCCAATCAAAACAACAAAATGCACTTCGAGCACCCCAGACTCACCTCCACCAACTACGATCACTGGAAAAACGAGATCGAGCAACACATTGAGTCAGTCAACTCTGAACTTTGGGAGATAGTCACTGGAGGAGACCTCGCAGTCAATCCAGATCGATCCACATGGACTGCTGCAGATCGCAAGAGGTATGAGCTAAATCGACAAGCATCCCACGCAATCTACACTTGCCTGTCCATTCCAGAACAAAGAAGAGTCAACCATTGCAAGTCTGCAAACGAGATATGGACTCTTCTTCAAGCTACCCACGAAGGAGTCACTGAACTCAAGAAATGCAAAGCTCAAGAACTTCGAATGGACTATGAAAATTTTCTGCAAAAACCCGGTGAGTCTCTGGAAGAAGTGCTTGATCATTTTTATTTACTAACTACTACTATGCAGGAAGTTAACATCTTACCGGATAGAGAGAGTGTCTTGCACAAGCTGCTGGACAGTCTCAGAGAAGAATGGGCAGAGACGGTAATCTTCACCAAAGCATGCAAGGATCTATCCAAATGGAGCTGTCAAGACCTAGGTTCCTATCTACAATCCGTAGATAAATACAAGAAGAATGTTCGAAAGAAGTGTGGTAATACTTCTTCTTCTTCGTCTAGCAAGATTACAACTTTGAATGACCAAGCCTTGTAGGTTAATTCAACTCAGTATACTCAAGAAGGAGCCTATGTCGTTGATACTCAAATCAGACAAGCTAAGGCTGAGCTGGTGGATATTATCGTTGAAGAAAGTGAGACTGAGACTATGGAAGACTTTGTCTTCATAGTAAAGAACTTCCAAAAATTCATGCGTAACCAGCCAAATCGACAGAGTCGGTCGTTCTCAAGTACCTCCAAACAAGCCTTCAACTCTGTCACTTGTTTCAACTGCAAATAAACCCGACCACTTCAAGAAGGACTGCCCCTTACTCAAAAACCAGTATGAAAAATCCCAAGGGAGGTCGCTGATGGCAGCTGTTGGTTGGGGTGATTCAGACTCCGACGATCAAGACACAGAGTCTAGGCGGCCTGGTATGTCTCATGGCACATGATACGACGGAATCCATGATCCCCGACAATGAGGTAACTCATTCCCATCTTGAAACAGACCTTTACCGTATTACTCCTATGGGATTTATGACCTTAATTGCTAAAATTGTCTCTGAGACTAACTCCCTCAAAGCAAGTCTCACCAGCAAAATATCCGAGTTATCTGAGGAACTCGAAATCTCAAAGGGTCTTATGTATGCCTTAAGAGATGAAGATGAAGAACACAAGACCATCTCTTGCTCTCTTAGACTAGATCTACAAGAATCACGGCGTCATGTTGATTCCCTTCAAAAGGAACTCAATGATACCATAGGGCTTAATCAATCCAGCCAGAGCGACCAGAAAGAGTCTCTCACTCTGATTGACTCTCTCAAACAGGATCTCACCATTTTCACTGATAAATTTTGCTCTCTTCAAAATGATCTAAATGCCTCCGAATCCAAAAACTTGTCCTTAAACACTACTATCAAAAACCTCACTCAAAAACTGAAAGAAAACAAGCATGCTCTCTCTCTCAAGCCAATCAAATTTATCAAACAAATCACCCCCTCCGAACTACCTGAGTGGGCTAACTCCAAAATCAAGGAAGTCAGTCAGATCAAGATCGTGATGATCTTCGTTTTAAAGTAGAACAAATCTCCCAAGAGATTTCTAATCTACAATCTGGAGTTGGATCCACTCCATTTAAACCCAAAGGGCATAAAGGGAAGTTTGATATTCCAAAAAATATGTCCAAATCCGACAACAAAGCCAAGCGATATCAAGAAAAGGAGAAGTTTGACTCCTGGTGGAAAGGACAGCAGAAATACGTTAATCTTCCTCCAACTAAGATCTGTGGCTACTGCGGGAGTCTTGGACATAGGGACAGTGCTTGTGATAAATTGAATAAATATCTTTCATTCAATGTCAAACGATTTAGATTGATTCTTGAAGCTAGAGAATAATTAAAAAGATCTGGCTCGAAAAGGGAGCCCAAGTACATCTGGGTTCCCAAGTCTAACAAATGATCTTTTGTTTTGTAGGTGAATGCGAATGGAGACTGCAGGTACTTGGATAGTGGATGCTCTCGTCACATGACTGAAGACCCAAATCAATTCAATTCGCTTTCATCCTACCAAGGAGGTAAGGTTACTTTCGGAAACAACAACCAGGGTGAAATCATGGGAGTTGGCTCTGTAGGTAACCCCTCTAGATTTAAAATTGATGGAGTCCATCTGGTCACTGGACTTCAACATAGTTTATTAAGTATTTCTCAAATTTGTGATAGATTCAATTTGGTACTTTTCTCTTCTTCGAATTGTAAGGTTTTTGATGAGCGTACAGGTTTCCTAAAAGCTGTGGGACGCAGAGAAGGAAATCTCTACAAAATGTGCTTAAACTCCATTAATCCAGATGATCAAGTCTGTCTAAATGTGCATTCCAAAAATTCATTGTTGTGGCACTCCAGACTTGGTCACGCAAATCACAGGCTGTTGAACAAACTCAAAAGCAAGGACTTGGTGATTGGTTTACCCGATACAAACTTTGACACAGACTCTGTCTGTGAAGCATGCATAAAAGGTAAACAGACCCGGTCTTCCTTCAAAAGTAAGTCAACTCTCTCTACTAGCTCTCCGTTGGAATTGCTCCACATGGATCTTGTTGGCCCCATGCGTACACAAAGCAGAAGTGGTAAGAGGTATATTCTGGTCATAGTTGATGACTATTCTAGGTGGACTTGGGTTATTTTTCTATCCACTAAGGATGAAACTTTTACGGAGTTCGTCAAACTCCATAAAATGCTTATCAACAAATTTTCGTTTACATTGAAAACCCTGAGAACAGACCAGGGTACTGAATTTTGCAACAAGTCGTTTGATGAGTTTTGCAGGGACAACGGAGTTGATCACCAAGTATCATCCGCACGCACTCCAGAACAGAACGGAGTTGTTGAACGAAAAAATAGAACCTTGGTTGAAATAGCGCGTACCATGCTTATTGACAGTCAACTAACTCCATCATACTGGGCAGAGGTTGTTAATACAGCATGCTATGTGTTAAATCGTGCTTTGATCCATCCATTTCTTCACAAGACTCCCTATGAACTACTCCATCAACGTAAACCAAATCTCATTCATCTCAGGCGTTTCGGATGTAAGTGCTTTATCCACAATAATGGTAAGGACAACTTGGGTAAGTTCTCTCCCAAAAGTGATGAAGGTATATTTCTTGGCTACTCTTCTAAAAGCAAAGCATATCGTGTTATTAATCTGAGAACTCAAATTAGAAGAGAGTCCCCACGTCAAGTTCGATGAGTCCCACAATGTTGGCTCATCTTCTGATCAACTTGACTTTGCTCCCGACGATCTCCTTACTAATCCACACTTCGTCACTGTTCCCATAGGAAGACTCCAAGATTCCCAATCCATCACACCTAATGACTCTCCGGAAAATAAAGGCAATACATCAGACTCTACTGACTCTGATAATAACCCTGAGACACCCTTGCCTCAAAACTTGAACTTTGATTCCTCTGACAAAGATACACCCCCCTGCTTCACATCGACAGTTCCAACAAAAATCAGCCCATCCTCCTGAAAGCATAATATCCAACCCAAACTCCGGTGTTCAAACACGCTTCCAAGCTATGCAAAACCTTTGTGCCTTTGGTGCCTTTCTCTCAAGCACTGAACCAAGAAATGTCAAAGAAGCACTCTTTGATATTGATTGGGTCACTGCTATGCAGGAGGAACTAAACTCTCTCCAAAGACATGTTGTCTGGGAGTTAGTTCCTCGACCCACACATCAACAAACCATTGGTACTCGTTGGGTCTTTCGTAATAAACTTGATGATGCAGGACAAGTTTTCATGAACAAAGCTAGGTTGGTTGTTCAGGGCTACAATCAAGAAGAAGGGATTGACTATGATGAAACCTTCGCACCTGTAGCTCGTCTTGAAGCAATTTGCATGTTAATTGTGTTTGCTGCATTCAAAGGTTTCACATTATATCAAATGGATGTCAAGACGGCCTTCCTCCATGGCTATATTGATAGAGAAGTCTAGGTCGAGCAACCCCTAGGGTTCACAGACTCCGTCCATCCCGACTACGTCTACAAACTGTGTAAGGCCCTTTACGGACAGGAAACAGGCTCCGCGAGCTTGGTATGAAAGACTGTCTACATATCTCTTGCAAAATGGTTTCTCTCGAGGTAACGTAGATAAAACACTATTCATTCTTCACTCATCACATGACTTACTTCTAGTACAGATTTATGTTGATGATATCATTATGGCTCTACAGTAACACCTTCTATGACCATTTTGCTAACCTTATGAAGCAAGAGTTTTCCATGAATGAGTTAGGTGAGCTAAAGTTCTTCTTAAGACTACAAGGTCACAGGAAGGAAGGGATTAAATCCATCAACAAAAGTACATCAAGGAACTCCTTGACAAGTACAATCTCGAAAAACGTCAAGAGCATGTCCACACCAAGTTGTACATCTGCCAAACTTCATCTTGATGATGACCGAGTCGGTGTCAATGCCACAGAATATAGAGGAATGATAGGGTCCCTCTTGTATCTGACTGCCAGCCGCCTGATATTCAACACGCAGTCTGTCTATGCGCCTGCTTCCAGGCAGCACCAAAGCAGTCCATCTCAAAGTAGTCAAACGTATCTTTCGATATCTCAAAGTACAAAGTACACTCTATCTATGGTATCCTCAATCTCCTACCTTTACTTTATCTGGATACATGACTCTGATTGGGCTGGTTCCCTCCAAGATCGAAAGAGTACTTCAGGTAATGCACAGTTCTTGGGTCTTTGTATTGTTTCATGGTCCTCCAAAAAACAAAACTCTGTCGCACTCTCTACAGCGGAGGCAGAGTATGTCTCTGCTGCAGCCTGTTGCTCCCAACTCCTTTGGATGAACAACAACTTCAAGATTATCATGTAACCCAAGAACAGATCCCAATCTTCTGTGAAAACAAAAGCACAATCAAAATATCTGAAAACCCAGTCCAACACTCAAGAACCAAACATATTGAAATCCATTTTCACTTCTTGAAAGACTGTGTCGTGAAAAAGCTCATTCAACTTGACTTTGTGCCCACAGAAAGATCAACTTGCAGATATCTTTACTAACCCCTGTCTACAACACGATTTGAAGCACTTCGATCAGCAATTGGTTGACTCCGTCTACCTAGACGGTCGCATCTCCTTGCCCCTACCGCAATCGTCAGCAGGTACTCCCTTATGTCTCACTGAGTCTGTCTTTGTTTGCACTTAAATCTGTGAACTGTGTTTTCTTGCTTAGAACACCCCTATGTACCTAGCGCTATACATCCATGTCATCTATCCACACCCGCTCCGCCTAAATCCACGCCCTTGATCTCGCGCCCCCTGATTTTTCTCGCCTGACACACGAAATCCCTGCACCTTCCGCTTGTCACTTCCGCCTTTATATCATCCATCAACCTACTCAGTCTCTCTCACCTACATTTTTCTACACCCAAAGCTAATAATTCCAATGGCGGGCATAAACTTTAACGGCATTAACATCCCCGCTGAAATCTTCCAAGATCCTCTCCACCTTCAGGCGTATCTTCAATCAATGGCGAATCCTAACCCATCCACCACCACCACTACTCACTCTCCCACCAAAACCACGGCCACTTCATCCCTCACGCACTCTGCGACACCACCGCCAACCACCCGCGACACTTCCCCCAACCAACACCTCCATCCGCCGCCAAGACTGATATTCTTGAGATGGATATCGAAGATGTAACCCCACTCCAGACAATGCCACCATCTCCACCACCTCAACAACCCATTCAAACCGCCGATACCCAGCCACTAACCCACCACAAGCTCAACCCAAAAAATCTCCAACACCAACGCCCCAAGAATCTCGAGAAAAATCAGCAACCCCAAAACCTCCTCTCCGAAACCAAAACCTAGAAAACGCAAAGCTCAAACCTCAACTCGTCCCACAGCCAAACGCGTCCTAAGGTCCTCCGTCAAGGCCCAACCAGTCTCCTCGGGTTCCGGCGAGTCCTCCCCGGTCCAAGAGTTGCCCACCAACAGCCACGACACTTCCACTGGCACCACCTCCACCAGAATCCAGAAACCGCCAAAGCCGCAACGTCGATGCGCAAAGATAGACCCCTTCACCCAGCGCTACATGCTTGGTGATCCTGCTGTAGAAAGAAATATCGTCAGGGTAAGTTTCTAGATTTTTCATGGGCTCTGTCTTCAAATCTGGGGGAGTTAGTGACAATGCTAGAAGTTCAGGGGTGGAAACACCTTTTTGTGAGATATAGACGAGTGGTATCCCCAAGAGTCTGTTGATTTCTATCAAAATCTTGTCATCAGAAACGGTGTCGCCCAATCTTTTGTCAATTCAACTCCCATCTTCTTCAATCTAGAAAAGTTGTCCCAAATTCTGGAGTCTCTCATACCGGTCTGTCCTTCTATGAAAAAGGAGTCCTCCCAGAAATCCCCAGGGTCCCACACAACAAGATCTACCGCTTTTTCTCTTCAAAGAAAAAAGTGGGCTCCCCAATACCCCGAGGCGATCTTTCAATACTTCACCAACTCCTCCACATACTTGTCACAAAAATATAGTCCCCAGAAAAGAAGGAATCTCATGGTCAACTGCTTGGACCTCACCATCATGTACTGCATAATCAACCGTCACTCTCTCAATCTGGCCCACATCATTCTTCATCACTTGACCCAGTCTATTGATACCCCAAAACACTCCCTGGGGTATGTGTTTTGGCTGCCTCGCATTCTTAAATTCTTTTAGGTACCCCTGGCAACATCCACGCCGGAGTCCATCGCGAGACAGACACCATCAATCTCCGCTATCTGAATCGGCTTACATCCATCGATAAATCCAAGCTGCTGCCCCCCCCATCAACTCCAACGATGGCGGGTCCTTCATCTTCTCAAGGCAGTCCCTCAAGATACTCTCCTACAACTCTTGGAGAAAGTGGAGCGACTCCTCGCACAGGCAGCAGAGCTGACTCAGAGCCACTCGCGGATGATGGACAGACTTGCTGGGATAGAGACGACTGTGACGGCCTTGCAGGATCAACTCCTTGACATCCAAGCTACTCTTAACCCCAACCCTGAACCTTAGTTATGACGTGCGTGTGTGTAGTGTTAGGACTTAGGCTGTTTTAAGTTCTAAACACTTTTTGCTGTTTGTGTGTGAATATTTTGACTAAATCTTTCGTGACTGATGGGCTTCCCTCTGATGAAAGCAAAAGGGGGAAGCGGTGAATCCCGTCTGGTGTACGGGCGACTCTGTTGCTGTTTTAAAACTGCTTTTGAATTTTTGCTGCTGGACCGTGTGGTCTAGTACTATAACTGCTTTCAATACTATGCCTTATTATGCCTGCCTACTCATATCTGCTATTACTTGCCTGGAGTCCCTCTACGATTAAGGGGAACCTCAATGGAGTCTTTTGACTCAAATGTTGTTGTTAGGGGGAACTTCGACAGGGTCGGTTACCCTAGTCGTTGTGTTTTTTGTTCTTATTTCAGGATTGACTCAATCTGGATTCACGAAGGTTTGCTATCATCAGCAACAAGGGGGGAACTTTTGAGACATCAAAGTGTTGCAGAGATAGCCAAACACCTCGACAGAGTCAATCAACCTCAACCAAACACAAAGAGCAAGCTACTGCAAGAGAGTCCATGCAACGAAGGAAACATCATAGACTCTCCCATGCCGTTGTGAAATCTAAGGAGCAGACTCGTGACTGCTTCAACACTGCAACGGTCATACAACCTTCCCATCACATCCGAAGTTCGCGGCCCAGTCAGGAGACCACCTAAGGACGTTGTCCACTAAGTTAGTTCCGACATTTTCAGAACTAACTCCCTCGACCTGCCGCTTCTAGTGCTAGTATAAATAAGTATTGTAATAGCTAGTTTTACTTGCGCTTTCATTGATAAATATTCTAGAGCTTAGAGAGAGAAAGAAATCGTTTTGTAAGTCAGAAAGAGAATACGTACCACATTAGTTAGTGCAATCTAGATAGACTCTTCCTTGGAAGATCCTAGTTTTGCTACACTTACCATTGTTCCGATCAGAAAGTGTATTGGGTGAGTGAGTGAAAAACCGCTAAGTAGATCTCCTCTACTTAGTGGACATTTGTAAGTTGTTTTATTTTGACCAGAGAATAAAATAACTTATTTGTGTATCTTGCTGAGCTCCACAGAGTCCGTCTATCTTTCAAGCACTATTCTGTTTCATTTATTCATGTCTTCCGCACACTTTCTTTGACTAGTTCGATTGAGTGCTTCTACATCCCACAGTGCCTCTTACCTTTAAAGACTGATTGAGTCAAACCAACGCTTAGACTCACACCTTTAGTTGGTTTGAGTTAGCCACCCGATCCTACATGGAGTCATGTTGAGTATTGGCCTGATTAGAATTTTGTTGGTGGTGTAACAAGTTGTCACGACAGCTTCTGTGCAAAAGGTATGTGGAAGACCCACTCCCCAACAACATGTCCCTTGCTATCTCCTTTAGAGTTCTATTCTTTCTCTCCACTACTTCATTCTGCTGAGGTGTTCTTGGTGCAGAATAAAGTGTGGCTGATACCATTTTTTCGCACAAAACTTGTTGAACAGAAATGTTCTTAACTTGGACCCCATGATCTGTTCTTAGAGCCTTGATCTTGTAATTGCACGTTGTTTGAACCTGTCCTGCAATACTAGAAATTTGTCAAAGACTTCGTCTTTGGAGGCTATGAAGATTGTCCAAACAAGTCGTAGTAATCGTCAACATGACACCGGTATACCAATTACCACAATAACTTTTAATTTGTACAGGCCCACACAGATCAATATGAAGTATCTTTGACTTGAAACTGGACTTAGTTTGCTTCCCCCTAACACTGTGTAACATAGTGTGCTACCCGACAGTTTTAAAGTCAGAAGACTGTTGACCAACTTTTGACAATTTTTTCTAAGCAGGGTTAAACTAACATGTCCTAGTATTTTGTGTCATAATGTGTAATCATTAACAGAAGAAACAAACATGGTAGCTTGACATCTTATAGATATTCTAGACAAGTAATGTACACGTTTTTCCACTTACGACCTCTAAGCAACTCTTTACCACTACTCAAACTAACTATGCAATAATGAGATAATAGAAATTAGTAGAATTTCCTTTCTCGCACATTTGTGATGCATATAGCAAGTTGAATTTCAGACCTTCAACTAGATAACATCGTTAATAACAAAATCAGAAGAAAAACCAACTTTACCTCATATATATGTTTACCTTTCTTTTATCGCCAGAGTTACAGTTTCCTTGGCGCTTAGGCGTGAGAGAGAGGAACTGTCACTTGTCTCCTGTTATGTGCTTAAAGCATCCACTGTCGATGAACCAGTAGGGTTCCCCTCCCACTCTAGCATGCACTTAACAATCAATTAGGGACCCAGTGGTATTTGAGTTTGTTATCACCAACAAATCACTCATATGATCTATCTTTTCTACCCATTTTAGTCCAGTTGTTGTTGGTTGCTAGGATCGCATGAAGCGAGTTCTGTAACATCTGGATTGGTAGTGGTCGGGTGTGGACACCGAATATTTTACTACTTTCCTTTATATGAGGTTGGTAAGTTTGGTTAAAATATTACAGTGTCGTCACACATTGGCTTTCCTGATTGCATCGAACTCAGTCAATGGGTGGCATATGTAGATACCGAATATTTTACCGCATTTGCATTATTTGAGGCTAGTAAGTTTGGTTAAAATGTTACGGTATCATCATACATTGACTTTTCTTTTATTGCAAATAAACTCAGTCAATGGGTGGCATCTGTAGACACCGAATATTTTACCATATTTTTCATTTATTTGTGCACATGAGCTCTTGCAGTTAGATGATAGGAGTAATTAATTTGACTAGAGGTCACAAGTTCAAGGCACAATGGTTACACTTTTTGCATTTTTTATTTAGTTTTTATTATTATTTTCTATATTCTCATTAGATTGTGGGGTTGGCTATTTTGGTTTAGTTTATCATTTTATTTAGTTGTTGGTTTTACCATATTTTTTTCTATTTTTTAGTTTTATTTATACATAAACATTCACCCACTCACACGATGCCTAATTTAAAGAATTATTCAAAGTTAATTTTTACTAATACCAACAACTTCAATATTTTTTAGTCTTCTTAATTTGTTTTATTTATTTATTTTCATCTACTTTTTGTTTTCTTAATTACTCACTAAATAGAGATAAGAATAACAAAATATTCAGATGTGTGGAAGACCATATCCTCTCACGTCTACCATCTTATTCTCTTGTTTATATTTATTTCTATTTATTTTATTTAATATTTACTGATAGAGAAGAGATAACAAAAGATTTAAACCGATTGATAAAAAGAACAAGTGGGAAGTGTTTCTCCTCTATATTCTCAGCCACTACAACCACTATCTTCTCATGTGTTGGAATTCCCGTTTCACTCACTCAATCCTGCCTCTATAAAAGAAAAAATTGAGAACGCGGGACAGAGAGAGATAGCGCGAGATAGCGCAATCCTGGTGAGTTGCCGCAGTAATCATCATCAAGGTGCATCCCACCGTTACTACAAAACCGCGGCTTCCAGTAAATTTGGTTCATTGAGTTCAACATCCTCATAGTCCAGTCACGCAACCACTCATCATTTCACTAGGGCACACAATCACTCATCATTCCAATTCCATCCTTCTAGACTCTAAGGGTGTGTTCACTTCGGGGTATTCAGCAAAGGGACGGAATCATTCCCTTTGTGGTTATTTGTTTTGTGTTTTTAATGATTCTGTTTCCCCAATTCAAGTTTCGAAACCCCATATCATCCCTTTTTCATTCCCCCCAAAGTCGTAAGGAAAGTATTTCCCTTTCTTTCCTCTTTCCCTATCATCATCTTTAACATAGATAAATATTATTATAGATATATAATTTATATAAATACTAACATATGATACATAATTTTGTCTATATTATATACAATATTTATATCTAAAATAAATAGAATATATTTTATTTATAATTTTATAAATATAATAAACTATAAATATGGCTATGAATATAATATTTATTATATAAATATTTATTTATATCATTTATAATTTTTTTACAATACTATTAATATATATTTTATATAATATTAGATATATTATTTATATTTGAAAAACCTGAATACTTACATTAATATCACTATTATTTATAATTTAACTACAATCAATTCTAAAATAATATATCTAATATTATTATAATTTAATAATATCAATATATATAATCATTTTATAAATATTAGTTATAATTTAATTAAATACGAACAAATATGACTATAACTATATAATATTAATATTAATTTATTTACTTTAATGCTATAAAGCTAATAATATTTTAAAGTTAAAATATTATATATATAATATCTGAAATTATTTATATATATTATTTACATTAATTTCATATTTTAATAAATTATTTATATATTATTTACATTTATCTACTATAAATTAAAAATAGCAATATATATATTTATATAATATTGTTTTTTATATTTTTTTCTATTTTTTAGTTATTTTAATTCACAATATAATTTAAATATTATATATATATATATATATAATATTCATAAATATGATTTCAAAACTCATATCTATCAAATTTTACAATTAATATATTCTATATAGACAAATTTCAAAAATGTTATATATACTATATATCAATATTATATATATCATTCATAATTTAAAACTATTTATATACACAATTAATTTAACTATAAATATTAGTATATGTACATAAAAATTAGATAACCATTAATTATATTATCATAATGTAATTAGTAATTAACACTTCCTGTTTGGAACCAAACAACCAAAGACAATCATCGAGAATTTATTCCGTTTCGTTCCGTGTTAGAATCAAACAGCTACTTGATTTTTGGGGAAATTCCTTTCCTTCCTTTCCATTCCCTTTCCTGATTCCATTCCTTTCCTACCTCGAAGTGAACGCACCCTAAGTGAACATTGAGTCTGAGGTCATCAATCCCCACTCCTCAAGTCACAACCTAAGGGATTTTTTATGTTTGCATATGGACTATAAGTGAATGCAATGCATATATATATATATATATATATATATATATATATATATATATATATATAATTATATAACATAATGAAACGTGAAAAAAAGACAAAAATTAAATAAAAACAATAATAATATAAAACATAACAAAAAAATATGATGATTATTTCAAGTTAGCCCACTAAATAACGACATCTTAGCACAGTGAGGGCGATAACCTGTCTTTCCTAAATTAAAAGGCCTCACACGGGTTTAATAATTATTTGAATGTTATTGAGTCGCTATCTAATTTAGCCATCCAATTAGAAAGAAATATCATATGAACATGAAATAGAAATAGAATATAACTTTTCTCATTAATCCTCCTCCCGAACACATTTGATTGTCCAAATGACATCACAAAATTTAACTAGAATTCTAAGTTCGGGGCTAGGTTAAAAATTGGGGAGATGCTTGGAAGCAGTACTCTCTTCCCCCGAGATAACTCGGTCTTTATTTTTATCATCGGATTTTAAAAAAAAATATTGAAGTAAATAATAACAATAGAACAATGAAGACACATAAATAAATGGTCATGCAATATTCAAATATATATAAGCTTATGGATTTGAAATATGCTATATTTCCGCTAGAAGAAAAGCATTATGAAAGTGGACACATTCATAATTATGAGTTATATCTCCAACCTTTAATAGGTAAGACATGATCCACATCTGATTATATATGCAATTGCATGATATGTAAATAAACTGTACAAACATAAACAATAACGATTATAAGCCTTTTCTTCATTTATGTTATGAATGAGAAGCTATGAACATCTGCAATCCAAAAGTAAAGGTTAGTAAACAAAAAAGAATTAAATAAAGACAGCTAACAAATGAGAGTTTTCGGTGGAACCGGTGCAGGTCTTGTATAACCATGACGTTCTTGACTTTCTAAGTCCAACGCGCTCTCGCTCGGAGAATGGAATGGGTAAAATGAATATATTGACATTCATAGTGACATTCCATCATACAACTAAGCTGCATGCCTAGCAGAAGATTTTTTTTTTTTTTTTTTTTGCAATCCATCTCGTGCTTGGCCTGGCTGGAAGACAATTTAGGCTAATCGTTTCTATAATGCTCATTAGAATCAATCAACAATATGTGAAAACTTGGAAATGTCAGAATAATAATAATCATCAACATTTATCTCAAAAAGCAATACGTAATAATCGCCATTGGAATTATTTTATTCTCACCTTAAAACAAAATGGAATGTGCATCAGAATCGTGTTCAAAGGCACGACCAAACATTAATTAATTGCATGATCTTATATATTTGTTCTTTTTGACAAATCGTAGTGTCAAACTCTCGATGGATTGTGAGGATGGTGAACTCAATAAACCGAATTTACTGAAAGTTGCGGCTGTAGTAATGGTGGGATGCATCTTGATGATGATTACTGCGGTAACTGACATGGATTGCACTATCTCTATCTGTCCTTCTTTCTCAATTTTTTTTCTTTTATGGAGGCAGGATTGAGTGAGTGACACGCGAAAATATTGAGGAGATAGTGGCTAAGAATACGAAGGAGATAGACTTCCCCCTTGCTTTTTTTTACTATAAATTTGTCAACGATTTACAATCTTTTGTTATTCTCTTCACTATCAGTGAATAATAATAAATAGAAATAAAATAAACAAGATTAAGAAGATGATAGATGTGGGAGGATAAGTCTGTTAGAAATAATGTAGGGAGAAATGGGAAGTGAATTATATAAAATACACATATAGACTAGTATGGTCAAATAACCCATGAAGTTCCATCATAAAACCAATAGTCTTTTTGTCTCTCTCCCTATCGTTTGTGACCATCAAGAGTGTATGGTCATTATCATCACTGATATCACAATTTTGCACATAGTTTGCCCTTTGGTTTTGGCCTCTACTTCTGCATTCTGATGCATAATGACCATACTTCTGACAAGCATAACACTGAACATCGGATCTTTCATACCTTCCTCGTTCTCCACCTCTGCCATGTCCACAACCTCCATTGTAATTTCGTTGACGGTTGGATATTGACTTATCTTCACCGTCATTTTGATTTCTTTGGGCCCCATAATTGTTGTAGCCACCATGACCTCTAGATGATCCACGACCTCTTCCTCTCCGACGGAACCACCTTGCCTTGTCTTTGAATCCTCATCTTGGTCATCGGTGAGAGAAATTTGAGCTTGTAATGCTTGCTCGATTGACTTCTTAGACTTTATCTCATTCAGACGTTGCTCATGTACTTGCAACTTTCCCGTCACCTCGTCTACGGTAATGTTGGCTGTATTGTGAGCATCCTTAATCACTATCACGACATTGTTGGACTAGAAGGTTAGTGACCATAGGATCTTCTCTACCTTGGATTGTTCTGTCATTGCCTCTCCATTGATTTTCATTTGATTCGTCAAAGCCATGAGCCGACTGATGTATTTTGACACTGTTTCTGAAGACTTCATCTGCAGCTACTCGTACTGGCGTCGTAAGGTTTGTAACCTCACCTTCTTGACTTTCTCCGCACCTTTGAAAGTGGTTGTCAAGGTATCCCAAGCTTCTTTTGACGTAGTTTCTGTGTCAATCTTCTCAAACACTTCATCATTTACTCCTTGATGGATCAAATAAAGAGCTTTCTTATCCTTCTTTGTATTCTCCTTGTGGATAGCCTTTTGTGCATCATTTGTGTTGACCGCAAGCTCCAGAACTCCATTTGTCACCATCGCAAATAATTTATGATAATCAAATATCACTCGCATCTGGATTGACCACCGATTATAATTCTTTCCATCTAACACCGGAATAGATATATTCGAACGGGTCTGGATAACCCGTTCATTTTGTTGTCACTCACTGTGGGATACAAAACACTCGATTATTTTAGTGTTTTTTTCTCTCACCTCACGTACAAAATAAATGAGTGGTGGACTTTTGCTTTTGTAATTTCTCTCTCTAATGCTTTTGTGTAGTACGGTAGACTTGCTTTGGTAATGTAAGAGAGAGAGTGATGATGGTTGCTATGTGTAATATGGTAGACAGAGGTGTAGCCTTCTGTGTAGGCTATAAGGCTCTGATGCCACTAATAACTTTGATAGGATGAAAACACGAGAAAGAGATAATTCTGAAGATTGATTTTCATTGTACATTTGATAGCTTACCATACTATCTATTTATAGTAAAAATACAACGACTAAGTGATAAGGTTTGCTGAAAGTCTAACAACTCAACAAAAAAAAACAAATTTGACCTACTCTTTAGCTGGTGAATAGGAAACTGAAAAACTAAATGATAAAGAAAAATGTGACTAAAATAGAAAAATAAGGATTAATATTATTTTTAACAAAGTCTTCCAACAATTGATATTTTGTTATTCTTATCTCTATTTGGTGAGTAATCAAGAAAATAAAAAGTAGATAAAAATAAATTAAACTAAGAAGACTAAAAAATATGGGAGTTGTTGGTAAGAGTAAAAATGAATGTTGATTTTTTTTCCATTGAGAGTGGGTAAATATTTATGTACAAATAAACTAAATAATATAAAAAATAAATATGGTAAAACCAACTTCTAATTCATGAATATTAAAAGACTAGTATGTTCAAGGTTTTTTTGTTGCCTATAAATATGGAAATGATAATAATGAAAAGGAATAGTAGATAAAAATAAAATAAAATGATAAATTAAAACAAAATAACCAAGGCTACAATCTAAGGAGAATAAAAAAAAGCTAAATAAAAATACAAAAAGTATAATATCCTTGATAAAAAGAAAAAAATGATAATCTAAACTAAATAACCACGGTACAATCTAATGAGAATAAAGAACATAATAAAAAAGGGAAATTACATCGCCACCCATGATGTTTGACGAAGTTACACACTCCAACTATGAGGTTTCAAAAATTACTTTCCCCATCCATATGGTTTCCCCCTTTTACATCCAACAACTTTTATAACTTTCATTCTACTTCAAATATGTTTAAATGTTGTCCAAAATTTATGAAACTTTACATGGACGATGCTAAAGTGTTAAATTTTGGTTCAGTGATAAATCCAAAGTTTTTATGCTCAATGTGACCTGTGGGACCCAATGAAAACACGTTCATATTTTACATGTTTCATTGGGTCGCACGGGTCACTTGTGAGCTTAAAAAGCTTCGGATTTGATATAAGATCAATATATAACACTTTAACATCATCCTTGTAAAGTTTCATCAATTTTCAATAACGTTTAAGCATATTTTAAACGAACAAAAATTAGAAAAGTTGCAGGATGTAAACAGGGGAAATAACATTGGTGGGGAAGTAAGTTTTGAAACCTCGTGGGTGGAATGTGTAATTTCGCCAAACGTCATGGGTGGGACATGTAACTTTTCCCTAAAAAAACTAAATAATAAAATAAAAATGCGAAAAGTGTAATCTTTATGCCTTGAACTGGTGACCTTTAGTCTAAAATTAATTACACCTACCATCTAATTACAAGAGCTTGTGTGCACAAACAAATGAAAGTGTTAAAATATTCGGTGTCTACACCGGGCTGTCTACAGAGGTAACACATACGTCGCTGACCAGTCTTTGACGGCTGCCAGACAGGTCGCCTAACATTCCAAAAGGGACTTCTCTCGTTTCCTAGTTTGTTATATTTTTAAATTTTCCTCTTAAATAAACCAATTCATTTATAGCTTTGTTAAGTGCGGCTATGAGGTCACCATCATCAGTTTTTTTTCTTTGACTCTTAACTTCCTTACAGTTTTCACCTAGCTTGGTTTTCAATTTTTCATTAGTTGTGAGCAGATCACTGGAACTATTTTGGAGTTTCTTAACAACGGTTTTAAGATTCTCTTACACTCATATTTTAGTTGTTCCTCCATACTTTCATTCTTAGCAACTAACTCTCCATTGACCTTATCATACTTCTCTATTTGATCAACATGTATTGTAGCAAATTTTCCAAGACCAGGTAATTCAGATTTACTAATTTTCTTCATGAGTTTATGATAATTTACCTTTTCTTGGTCTTGGTTGTCCATGGATTGCTCAACGACCAATTCATCAGATGTTCCCTGGCCCATGACCAGACAAATAGTTTACTTCTTTGTCTAGACCATCGCTCTCTACGTAGAAGTTTTCCTTCTCCTCTTTTAACTGCTTATCAGAGGTGTCTTGACCGTCGTTAGTCTCACCCCATGAAACAGTGAGAGCCTCATTCTTTGGTTTCTTTGTGAACTGAGGTATAACCGACTTCTTGAACTTGTCGTTGACCTCTCGTGGTCGTAGTGGATAGTCTCTGATGTGGTGTCCTCGCTTGTTGCAACCAAAACACTTGTCCTTAGCCTTCTTTTGTTGATCAACAAGTTCTCTTAACCCACTCTTCTTTTTGAAGTTTCAGTTGAACATATTTTTGAAGTGCTTCTTGGCATATAAGATCATTTCGTCTTCATCCAAGTCGGTTTTAGACTCAATTTTCTTAGTAACTTGAAGAGCTAGTTCTTTGCTTTTTCCTTCTTGATTGACTCGGTATTCCTTTGCCGCAACCTCATCTCAAAGGCCATGAGTGATCCCAACATGTCAGCGAGTGACATTTTGAATAGGTCATTGACCTCATGCATTGCATTTACCTTGCTATTGAAGGATGTTGGAAGTGATCTAAGGAACTTTCTTATCTGATCCTCATTGGAGATTGTTCTTCTGAGTACAAGCATCGCATTTGTAAGTTTTGTGAAATAAGTATGCATCTCTGAGATGGACTTCTTCTCCTCCTTCTTGAAGAGCTCCCAATGTGTAAATAGAAGCTCAATGTGAGTCTTATTTATCTTTACATTTCCCTCAAAGGTGACTTCAAGTGTCTCCCAAATCTCCTTTGCTGATTTAACAGAGGAGATCTTTGAATATTGCTCAGGTAATAACGCATAATGGAGAAGTTTGACCACTCTAGCATTGAAGACTAGCTTATTTACTTGGTCTTTTGTCAGGACGTCTATAGAGAGAGGGTTGCCTTGAGCATCTTTGAATGTATACTCGTCAATGCTGATAATTCGCCTGATTCTTGAATATTTAGATTTGACGTGGAACTTCATTTATTCTTTCAATGAGTGTAGTTTTCTCCGTTAAAAGGGGAGATCGGTTTGAAGTTGTGCCTTCTTCATAAGCTAACACACTAGCATACACCATCATGAATCCTCTCCCAGAGTAGTTAATTTCTCATAAGAATATGGCTTGATACCACTTGTAGCTAGCTAGTACGCTAATACACTTCGAGTATTAAACGCTAGAGTAGAAGACTGCAGACTGTAAAATGAGAGTGGTTGGAACTGACGTATTTAAAACAAATGAAAAAGAAATTAAAAACTCAAAATACCATACGGGCTGTAAACAAATCCCGGTCGCAGTAGTATAGTAAAGTGTAGGCGACCGGATATCGAACCGTGGGACTAAGGGAATTATCTAATTCCTAAGCGGTGTCACTAAAAGGGGATTAATTGACTTGTTTTTTATAATAAAAAGGAAAGATAAAATAAACTGAGTAAAAGGTAAATTAAACGGGACTCTGGGTTCAGGTTTATATAGTCTGCTCTTTTATGCTATGTCTACCGGTTTTATTATAATAGTTTGGCAAAATTCTTGTTATTATCTTAAGGACTAAATCATAGACTCAAAAGAACTCGTTTACCAGAAAATGCTCGGTCTAATCCAGATTCGAGCAAAACACATGTAAACGGATTAAGTATGAGAAATTATACTTGCGTCTGAGAATACTAACTTATTAAATCATAATAAGCTTTCTACAGATTTACGGCTTAATTAACCTGTCTATTTATCACGGATCTGATCAAAATAGATTTAGTAAAGCATTCTAATAAATTCATGTAATTTATTAAAAAGGCGAGAGATAAGCTTTAATCGTAACAAACTGTATTTAAACTAAACCGGTAAAATATATTGCATAATTAATACAAACACATAATAACCATTCCCATAGTATAAATATTCTAGCCTAACTTATTAAATAGATAAACAGAAACAAGAGTAGTAGAAATCATCTATAGTCGACTCCTGGATTTGTTCTGCTATTTGTATACGTAGGACTAGAGGTGGATATGGTGGAATGAAAAGAAAACAAAATGGAGAAGATGGGAGAAGAGAAATGGGATGGACGTGAGGTTTGTGGTGTAGTGGATCGATGATGGATAGATCCTCGTATAGGAGAGGAGGAATGGGTTTATATAGCAGAGGAATTTGAAGAAGTAGACAAGGAGGGCGGTGCAATAGATGAGATGAGTCTCATGCAGTAGGTGAGATAGGTAAGATAGTCTCATGCATTAGGTGGGATGAGTCTCAATGGAACACACGGTGCATAATTGAATAATTGAAGGAAACAGTGCCGACATGCGTTCGGCCTGCGTCCGTGTTTTAATCCCCGGACGTCTCTAGCCATCGACCCTCAGTCTTGTCCGCCTGCGTCCGTGTTTTAATCCCCGGACGTCTCTAGCCATCGACCCTCAGTCTTGTCCGCCCAAATATCCACGGACGGGCCACGGTCTTCTTTGCGTCCGCGGTTCTGTCCGCCCAAAAATGGTCGGACATCTCTAATCCTGTCCGCGGTTGATCTTTAGTCGTGTCCAGGTTTTTTTCCACGGACGTGACTATGGTCACGGTCCTTGATTGCGTCCGCCCAAATATCCACGGACGTGAGTAAGGTTAGCGCGTGTCGTGACTCATTTTAATCCCTGTTTGATATATCCGTTCATATACGGCTTTTTCCTACATTTAACACATATAATACATTAGTTAATATCAAAACATAATTCTAGGATAAAACGTAAGATAAGTGAGAAACATTACTTAAAATGCTGCAAATTATAAGGTGATTAAACCTTAATAAGTCTATATGTTTTGCACTTATCAAACTTCCTCACACTTAAGCTTTTGCTTGTCCTCAAGCATATAAGGAGTGTAACTATCTCTAAGCCGTAGTATAAACAAGATTAAATAAGTGTAGAAGGGATTTAGACAAAGTGACAATTGAAAGAATAATTTTACTCTCAGAAGTAGGTTTTTTGCAAACAGTGAAAAGGGCAATTTTATAAAAGCATAGAAAAAATAGATTGCAGAAAACAAGTTAGATTAGCCTGGGATTTTCCTCAAATTTGAGTTTTCTAACCCGGGATGACAAGGGGTGTGAAGTAATGCCTTATTCCGCATTACCTTTCAACACCACGTACTCATGTTTATAAATAAAAATTGCAATTTATTGCTTCCATTTTTGTTTGAATGCAAAAATGTATATACAAAACAAACATTTTTTTTATATTGCATTATTTTTCTGTACCCCAGACTTTTCTCTCTATCCTTGTAGCGGTGTTGGGTCTTCTATCCCAGATCACGAGACCTTAGGTAGATAGGTGTTAAGGCACCCCGGAGGACTTAATAACCGGATAGAAGAGGCCTGTTTTTGGTTTAGAAAAATTTATAAACAGCGGAGTACCTTGCCTTTATCCTTTTCTTTCCTAACTTTCCAATCATTTCCAAAATCCCAAGCTAAGCTAAATTGGTTTTTACAATTAGCAGATCTATCGTATTTTCAGTGAAAATAGAGTATTTGATAAAAAAATAATTTTATACAAACTTCTTTAAACAAAACGACTCTTTCAGTTGTCACTTGGCTTAATTTCAAACACTTCCACAATTATTTTATCTCATTTTTTTCAAAATGTTGGCAATTAGGGTAGCAAAAAGCGAGTGTGGCATTAACGACAACTGGCAAATTTTCAGGGAAAGGTCTCTACTTCCTCACACTTGAGAGGAGCAATGTCCTCATTGTTCAAAATAAAAAAGAAAAGGACCTTTCAAAATATGCCAGACTCATAAAGGATTTAAATTAATAAAGAAGCTTTAACTTAAGATAGGTTGAACATTAATATAATAAAGAAGGAACTGAGACTCCCCTGGTATCGTAGATTGAGGAAGGTGCCCTTCCTCACACTTAAAGCTTTGGTAGGGGTGAAACGTTCCTCACACTTAAGTCCACACAAGTGTCCAACCGGGAGATATCAAAATTGCCAGAACAACTTAGGTTGCTTTCCATATGTGAGTTCAGCTATATGTTGAATATAAAATTAATTCGGAAAAGAAAAACCTGTATAGCCAGCAGATCTCAAGTGGCACCAAAATAGCAGTCAATTCCGCCAAGATAAAATACATAAATATAAGATGTAGATGGAGTAAGAGGAAAAACATAAATAAAAATGCATTGCATAAAATAAAAGCATTAGCAATATAAAAAGATAGGTGAACTGTTACCTCCTGATTACAAAAACTAAGACAAGATTAAAATAGTACGTCTACAATAAGTTAGTGAACAAGAGAGATATATAAAACTAAATAAAAGGAAAGAGATATCACTACGGTGGCTGTGGTGGCTGCTGCGGTCCCTGGCCTATCTGAGCGAGGAGATGCTGTATGAGCTGAGCCGTCAGATCCTGCTGCTCATTCGACCGTGCAAGCTGCTGAGCTGTCTGTGCATGCAAACCTCACTCCGGTCTAAGCGCTCTGTCATATGTGGTTGGGCCTCGCGGAGCGTAGTCTGCTCTGTCAGCATCCTCTACTGTGTCTGCTCAAAGCTCTCAAACCGCTGGTGCATCTGCTGCTGCATCTGATGTAAGGCCTGAAGCTGGGTCTGCAGCTTTGACGGGATAGGAGGTATCGGAACAAGAGCTGGAGCCTGCATCATGGTGGTCGTCGGCTCGTAGGGCTCAGCTCCCTGTGCTGAGGAAGGTGGCTCGGGATCAGCTGAAGGTGTAACTCCTATAGAAGGCCCTGCTGCAGTGGAGGATCCGGTGGAAGACATGCCAGTGCGACCTCTGACCCAGGTACCGTCATCTAAGCGCATGAAGCTCCAGCGCCTCACAGTCTGCAATGTGACTGGGCGCTCTCCCGTCCGGAGCTCTAATCCATGTGTGGCGCCCTCTGGAAGGACAGAGCAAAGGTGGTGCTGGATGAAGAAGGGAAAAATAGGCGTGATCTTCTTCTTCTTCGTCCGAAGATAGTACACCACCTTATGTAGCTGGCTAAACATGATGTGTGGAATAGAGACGCGCTGAGCGGGTGAGATGGCGAGAGAAGTAGTCCAATAAAGCGCAATCCTCATCAGAAGCATCGATTGCGGCATGGGGCCGGATTTGATGACTAAGGATCTCTACGAGGAGTCTCTATAGCAAGGTGGGGAAACTCGTGAAAGGGAGGACATTCTTGTCCTCCTCCCCTCTACGTCGGGTCGTCCGACCTACATCCTGGAGCCACCTCGTCTTTGATCTGCGCAGGTGATCCTCTGTAAATCCTCTGATATGGTCTGGGCTATCCGGAAACTGTAGTATAGTACAGAAGGACTCTGGTGTGATCTCGACGGGGAGATGGCGGATGAAAGAAGTAATCCTCTAGTTACCCGTCTGGGCATTCGCATAGAACTCTCTGACCATGGATGGAATGAAGAGTCCCACGCCCATGTTTAGGACCCGTGAAAGTCCAAAACTAGCAAACAGGGTGTCCACCCCTGTGGCCTCGATCACTTCAGGCGCTATTCGCCTCTCCATCACAAAATCCTTACCCTGATCATACCAGGCACGAGCCTCCGCTGAAATAAAACCATCATCCCGAAGAGTCGGCTGGGGAGGAGGTGCAGAAGAGGACGCACCGGGGCAATTGCCCCTAGTAGCACCAGAGTGTCCACCACGAGTGCGAACCATACTAATAAATTTTGAAATTAAGAGGTAAATAACAATAACAACAAAAATTAAATTAATATCAAAAGAGCATTACGATCCATGCGGAAAAACAACTTAGAATTTTTCTTTCAATTTTTTTTTATATATATACGCATGTCCGGGTCTGGGGGGCTGGACGCAGACCCGGACACAGCGAAGAACCCTAAATCGAACACGCGCATCGTTTTCACCCAAATCCACCAAATCTCATATTAATGTCACAATTTTTGTACTCAAATCATGAGAATACCAGCATAATCGGTCCAGCAAACTACCTAATCTACCAATTTCAACCTAAATTCGAAGTTGCAAATCTGTAAATTAAAAGAAATGAAAAACCTGTTTTACGATTTTGGTTTCTGGTGATTGTTGGTGGTAGCTGCGGTTGCGCGTCATCGCTGGAGTCGCTGCTGTTGCGGTTGCGCGTCGTCGCCGTGGTCGCTGGTGGTGGAGGTAGTGAGTTCTTGTGGTGGTGAATGGCGTCGAGAATGAGGAGGAGGAGGAGCCGGTGTCGGGTTTAGGGTGGAATAGTTTAGGAGGTAGAAGAAATCTGCAAAAATCGGGAGTACTGGGCGCGTCCGCTCTGTGTCCGTGCAAATAAGGGCGGATGCGTTGCCTCATTTCTTGCGTCCGGCCTTTTAAGGTCGGACGTGAGTTCCGTTTCTTGTTTTTTTTTCTTCTATTTTTTTCGGTTTTTTTTAGTATGCCCGTATATGCGTCCGGTTTTTTTGGTCGGACACGCTTAACCCGACATTTTTTTTTTCATTTTTTTCGTATAGTATGTCCGTATTTGTGTCCGGCTTTTAAAGGCCGGACACGCCTAAACTTCATTTTTTTTAGAGTAAATAAACTGAAAACAATGAAACAAAAAGAAATAAAAATAAATGCAGTAAATAATTAAAAGAAAAAGGGCAGAATTTAATTGCTAGAAATTAAATGACAAGGGTATTTAAATGACAGGAAATTTAAATGACTGTGAATTTAAATGACAGAAATTTAAATGTTAGAAATTAGATGACATAATTTAAATGTCAGAAATTAGATTACTGAATTTAAATGTCAGAAATTAGATTACTGAAAAGTAAATGACTGGGAATTAAATGACAGTAAAGTAAATGACTGGAAATAAATAACTGTATTTAATGCGATATTTAAATTGCTGGAATAATTAAATGACAGAAATTAGTATAAACAACAAACACAATAATACAAACAAAATATAGTAGATAATTAGTATAAACAACAAACAAAATGATATAAACAAAATATTATAATATAGCAAGTGAATTATCCGGGCTTAGGGACTAGAATAAATCTAGTCCCCGGCAACGGCGCCATTTTGCAGACTGTAAAATGAGAGTGGCTGCAACTGACGTATTTAAAACAAATGAAAAAGAAATTAAAAATCAAAATATCTTACGGGCTGCAAACAAATCCCGGTCGCAGTAGTATAGTAAAGTGTAGGCGACCGGATATCGAACCGTGGGACTAAGGGAATTATCTAATTCCTAAGCGGTGTCACTAAAGGGGGATTAATTGACTTGTTTTTATAAATAAAAAGGAAAGATAAAATAAACTGAGTAAAAGGTAAATTAAACGGGACTCTGGGTTCAGGTTTATATAGTCTGCTCTTTTATGCTATGTCTACCGGTTTTATTATAATAGTTTGACAAAATTCCTGTTATTATCTTAAGGACTAAATCATAGACTCAAAAGAACTCGTTTACCAGAAAATGCTCGGTCTAATCCAGATTCGAGCAAAACACATGTAAACGGATTAAGTATGAGAAATTATACTTGCGTCTGAAAATACTAACTTATTAAATCATAATAAGCTTTCTACAGATTTACGGCTTAATTAACCTGTCTATTTATCACGGATCTGATCAAAATAGATTTAGTAAAGCATTCTAATAAATTCATGTAATTTATTAAAAAGGCGAGAGATAAGCTTTAATCGTAACAAACTGTATTTAAACTAAACCGGTAAAATATATTGCATAATTAATACAAACCATAATAACCATTCCCAGAGTATAAATATTCTAGCCTAACATATTAAATAGATAAACAGAAACAAGAGTAGTAAAATCATCTATAGTCGACTCCTGGATTTGTTCTGTTATTTGTATACGTAGGACTAGAGGTGGATATGGTGGAATGAAAAGAAAACAAAATGGAGAAGACGGGAGAAGAGAAATGGGATGGACGTGAGGTTTGTGGTGTAGTGGATCGATGATGGATAGATCCTCGTATAGGAGAGGAGGAATGGGTTTATATAGTAGAGGAATTTGAAGAAGTAGACAAGGAGGGCGGTGCAGTAGATGAGATGAGTCTCATGCAGTAGGTGAGATGTGAGATAGTCTCATGCATTAGGTGGGATGAGTCTCAGTGGAACACACGGTGCATAATTGAATAATTGAAGGAAAACAGTGCCGACATGCGTCCGGCCTGCGTCCGTGTTTTAATCCCCGAACGTCTCTAGCCATCGACCCTCAGTCTTGTCCGCCTGCGTTCGTGTTTTAATCCCCGGACGTCTCTAGCCATCGACCCTCAGTCTTGTCCGCCCAAATATCCACGGACGGGCCACAGTCTTCTTTGCGTCCGCGGTTCTGTCCGCTAAAAAATGGCTGGACATCTCTAATCCTGTCCGCGGTTGATCTTTAGTCGTGTCCGGGTTTTTTTTTCCACGGACGTGACTATGGTCACGGTCCTTGATTGCGTCCGCCCAAATATCCACGGACGTGAGTAAGGTTAGCGCGTGCCGTGACTCATTTTAATCCCTGTTTGATATATTCATTCATATACGGCTTTTTCCTACATTTAACACATATAATACATTAGTTAATATCAAAACATAATTCTAGGATAAAACGTAAGATAAGTGAGAAACATTACTTAAAATGCTGCAAATTATAAGGTGATTAAACCTTAATAAGTCTACATGTTTTGCACTTATCAAAGACAATGGATAATTTCAACTAGAACCTCTTATTCAATTGAGTATTACCCTCACAATTACTCAATCTTCCTCCGCCCAACCCTGTGGACTCGGGACAGTTCATGATCTACCCCTAAGCCCTTTTATCCTGACTGAACCTATTCAGTCAATAGTCTCCCAACAGTCCCCCGACTGCTCCCAGACTATCCTCACAACTCTCGTGTTCTAAACAATATGTGTAACAACATCCCAAGAAGGAGGAAAAAGGAACAACCATGACTCCTTGCTCTTGCCTCGCAACTCCTGCCTCTCTCTATCATCACCTTCTCCTTCCCCCTTTTATGTTTTTGTCCCACCCGGAATGTCCTCTTTACTATTTGAGCATGCTGTTTGACTTTACTATTTAACATATAAGATAAAATAATTTTATAAATCTAAGTTATGCAATAGATTCCTTACATAATAAACCATATCTTGACGATTTTAGATAAAAAAAGCTTATCTTATAGGTTAAATATTGATGTGTAAAAACGTGCCAAAAAGTAATCAGGAGAATTTTGGTGGGACAAAAGTAGTATTGTATAATAGTTGCTTGTTAGATGTGATGTTATATACTTAATTTGATGGTTTTTGCATTTGGTAGGATACACCATGAATATGATACTAACTGATTTGTCTATAAATCATGAAAAAACTTGATACTACTTTATGGAATTATATTGCAAAATGCTTGTCTTATTCATAATTATGAGTATTATGTATTAAAATTGAATGCTTTTACATTAGATTACGACAAGGTAGAGTAAAAATTTCTTCAAATTTGCTTAGGTATTGGTCTAATGATTACAAATGAGTCAGATTGTAAATTAGTTTCAGATTAATTCAAAAAAAATTATTTGTAAACATTGGATTAGTGTTTGGATGCAAATAAATAAACGTGATTTCTTGGCTACAGGTAACTGTTGTTACGTTGGCTACATTTGAAAGTATTTTAGTTAAATTAGACCAAAAATATGAGAGGGAATACATGAGTATTACACAACAACCGATTAGCCTTACGCTTTTCCTTTTCATTTTTTTGTCTTTTTATGTGTAAAATGAGTTTTTTTTTTCTTTATTTTCTTATCCCAACAATAACGTTAAACGGTTGTAACTTTAATATATAAGTCCAAAATTTAAAAAATTATATCATTGTTCACCTAAGTTCAAGCTCTTCAAAACAAGACCAGTCATGGATATGTTTTGACAACTTTTGAAAAAATGTATTTTATATGTATACGATGATACACTAAAATGATAATATGATTAATTAATTTTGTATTATGATTCATTAAAATGATATTATGATTCATTATG
The DNA here is from genome assembly GCA_023374045.1 of Limonium bicolor. NCBI lineage: Eukaryota > Viridiplantae > Streptophyta > Magnoliopsida > Caryophyllales > Plumbaginaceae > Limonium > Limonium bicolor. Next base: position 258,617,239 of record CM041780.1, read on the forward strand.
TAATAAGTGGTGAATTCGATTACAAACTTCGGAACCGATAAAAAAGCATTATTGTTTTATAGTATATTATTATTGTTGTATGGTGTATTTTAAACCTAAATCCGCCACTACAAACCCTAAAAGTGTCTTCAACGTTTTTAGCTTTCATGGGGTGGATTTTGGGGTGTTTTTTTTTTTTTGGGGGGGGGGGGGTAGGGTAGGGTAATCTATTTGAAATTTGTTTTGTACTTTATATTGTACCAACTAACTCGAGAGGCACTGCAAACCCTAAAAATGCCTTTGACGTTTTTTAGCTTCTTAGGGTGGTGTTTGGGGGGTAGGGTAATCTATTTGGAAGTCGTTCTACACTTTACATTGTAACACCTAACTCGACAGGTTTTTAGGGTTTGTGGTAGCGGGTTTAGGGCCACTACAAACCCTAAAAATACTTTCGACGTTTTTTTAGCTTCTTAGGGTGGGGTTTGGGGTGTTTTAGGGGGTAGGGTAATCTATTTGGAAGTCGTCCTATACTTTACATTGTAGCAACTAACTTGACAGGTTTTTGGATCATTAGACCCTAAACCCGCCACTACAAACCCTAAAAATACCTTCGACGTTTTGTAGCTTTCCTAGGGTGGGTTTTAGGGTGTGTGGGGTTAGGGTAATCTATTTGGAAGCCGTTCTATACTATAATGTGATGATGTATATATCTTAATGTGAGAATGTACATGTTTTAATGTGACGATGTACATGTTCAAATGTGAGAATGTACATGTTCAATTATCCGAATGTATATGTTTTAATGAACATCTGTACATGTTTGTATGACTATCTGTACAAGTTTTTTTCCCTTATATGTACTCGTTTTAATCTACGGATGTACATATTTAATGATTCGTACAGGTTTATGCGACCATCCGCATGTTTTTAATGTGAGGATGTACATGTTTTTACGTGAGAATGTACATGTTTTAATGAACATTTGTATAGGTTTGTATAACCATCTGTACAAGATTTCTTTTACGCTCTGTGCACTATAACTCTTAGTAGCGTCAGTTTTATTTTTTTTTAAAGAAAAATATATTTTTTAATTGCTAGGTCAACATACAGGTCACCATATCTAGGAACTACATTCAGATGTAGCTCACCCCGATTCATAAAGAGTCTGTCTTGGCTACAACTGATTGTAGCTAGAGCTGGCTACATACAGCAGGAGCACCAGAGCAAGGAGCACCAGGCGCGCTGCAAGTTAGTTTTTTTTCTTTTTTCATAACTAAAAATTTTAAAATTGTTATAACTTTTAATATATAAATCTAAAATTAAAAAAAATTATATCATTGTTCACCTAAATTCTAGTTCTTCAAAACAAGGCCAGTCATGGATATATTTTGACAACTTTAAAAAAATTATTTTTACATGTATAGTGTACAGAACATAAAAAAACATGTACAAGTGGTCATACAAACCTGTACAAATGTTCATTAAAATATGTACATCCACACGTAAAAACATGTACATCATCGTATTAAAAAAAATATACAGATGGTCACATAAACCTGTACGTTCATTAAATATGTACATCCTTAGATTAAAATCTGTACATATAAGGGAGAAAAAAAAAATTGTACAAAATGGTTATACAAACATGTACAGAGTTCATTAAGAAAAATAAGTACATGCTACAATTTTCGAACATGTACATGTACTGTACATCGTCACAATAAAACATGTACATTCTCACATTAAAATATGTACATACATCCTCACATTAAAATATCATGGTATACATGTAAAAATAATTTTTTTAAAAGTTGTCAAAATATATTCATGACTGGTCTTGTTTTGAAGAGCTTGAATTTAGATAAACAATGATATAATTTTTTTCATTTTGGACTTATATATTAAAAGTTATAACAATTTAATTATTGTTAATGTGATAAAGATAAAGAAAAAAAATGAAAAATACAAAGTAAAGCATGCGTTAATACAGTGTCGGAACTTTCCAGATTTTTAATTACAAAACCACCACTATCTCTATTTTTTATTACAAAACCACCATTATCCCTATTTTCTATTACAAAACCACCCTTCTCCTATTTTTAAATTACAAAATCACCCCTGAATGTAGTCATCCTAGCTACAAGCACACGTAGCTAAGAAACTGGGATTCATAAATAAATCATCTGAGGGCACGTTGTTATTTTGACCAAAAAGTTTATTGTTTTGATTGTTTAAAAGAAAAAGGAAAATTAAATAGAAACCGCATAAAATTTCAAGAACAAAAAATAGAAATGCCCTCCCGCTCATCCTCCCGGCTGTAGCTCACAGTTCCTCCAACACTTTTCCCTGTCTGTCTCAGAGAACTTGAATTCTCCGACCTACGCCGCACCTTGTCACAGCTACAAGCTACTTTCAGAGTTTCTTTCTCCGGCTTAGTCTCCGGGCAGAACGAAAAGATAGAAGAAAATGAGAGAAGAGCAGATAGAGAAGCTGAGAGGAGTGGTGAGAGACTGCGTCAGCAAGCACCTCTATTCGTCTGCCATCTTCTTCGCCGACAAGGTTGCCGCCTTAACTTCAGACCCCGATATCTATATGCAGGCGCAAGCCCTTTTTCTTGGTCGGCACTACCGCCGAGCATTTCACCTCCTCAACGCCTCCCAGATCGTTCTTCGTGACCTTCGGTTCCGATACCTCGCCGCTAAGTGCCTGGTACTGACTATTTGCATTTGACTGTGCTGTCCTCAGCATTGACAACAGGAGAATATAAAAAGAGAACTTCTTTGTTCAATTCAATTGTTGTGACAGTGTTTGGCTGATACTTGGTTTGGTGTTGGTTAGAATGGGATATTAATTAGGCGTTGGTTTGATGTAATTCGGGGCATACGCGTGGGGGTCGTCGCGTGTTTACTTCTGTTTTGCTGTACATGGCTGATAGGATGACGCGAGTGGGGGATTTCGATAATATGCTTACTATACGGACCATATACTCTTCTCGGGTTGGAGAGCTCGTTGCTTATAATTTTCTTTTCCTTCGCAAAATGTAGTAAGAGCCGGTTGAATCTTATCATGGTGAGCGCAATTTCTTCAGTTATACTTATAACTGAAAAAGTGCGAAGAAAACTAATACTTGGTTGGGTTAGCGACTAGCTTATCCCTCTAAATTAACATCTCGGATGACCACGAGTGATAATTAAGACTAGAGTAGTCAGGTGAATATCATGATGTGTTCTACCAAGAAATGCTTAGATAGATAGTATTTTTTCTAATTCACCCCCCAAAATTTGTATTCCAAATCAGGAAGAGCTAAAAGAGTGGGATCAGTGCCTGCAAATGCTTGGAGATGCCAATGTGGATGAATATGGAAACGTTAGCGACTCGAAGGATGAACATGTAACTTACCTCGACAAGGATGGGGAAGATCGTGAAATCAATGCAAGTGCTAGCCTCCCTTTTCTGTCTGTCTGCTTGCATATCTTCATGTTTCAACTTCTTTGAACATGGCACTGATTGTTATCAATATGCCGTATGGTAAAAACCTTTATGCGGTCTTCTCCTGCAGCTGCCTAGAGTAACTTTAGAATGATTGATTGAATCAGTAGGCTAATTGATTTTGCTGATAACATAGTTGATTGCATGACTTCTTTCTCAAGGTGAAGTTTATTTCTTCTGTAAATGAGTTAACATCTGCAAGGTTTGACAGATCTCTTCTGCAATTTGCTTTCTTAGAGGCAAAGCTTATGAAGCACTAGAAAATCGTGCCCAAGCACGCCTATGGTGAGTTGTTGCATTTATTACCTTACCTAACCAGTGATTTAATTCGAATTATGTTTCATTTCACTTATTTTCATCTTTTTCCCTTTTCACTATAAAAAATTGTCGTTGCAGTCAAAAACTTGTTCAAAGAACATCTGTCGTGTTTCACTTTTAAAAATCTTCTATTTTTAATCTTGCATCCTTTTTATTCCTCGTTTTGTTTTCTTTTTTCCTTTAGGTTCAAAGCAGCTGTAAAAGCTGATCCATTATGCTATGAGGTGTGAGTCTATGCTCTTTAACGTTTTCCTCTTGCTTCACTTGAGCTTAATGCCTGTTTGTTTGTATCATCAATATTTTTTTTTCTAAACAAAGATCTTTCAATTTTATGTTCTCATTCAATTTCGACTAATGCCTAATTTTGATTGAAGAGCTTTTCGAAGCTCTAACTTACATTTTCTTGATCACTGCTCAATTTCTGTTCCAGGCTCTAGAGCGCCTCACTGAAAATCACATGCTTACAAGCGAGGAAGGTAAGACAATTTCAAAGCTTTCTAATTATGCTGTTCGGCACTTTGTCATCTCAGCCCTGGTGTGTTGGTGGGAGACTAGGTATTGCTTCGATAGGTTGGTTGGTTGTACACGTGTCTCCAAGTCCTTCATTGGGTACTCAAATGGGTTTTCTGTATGGGTATCAGGTGTGATGGCTCACTACTTAAGAATCACTTACTTTTCTTGGTCACTGTGAGGGAAATGGGTTTGAAGGGGTTAACTCATTGGTCGGGTTATAGTTGGAAGGGCTAGCTTGTTGGCTAATGGCATGTTTTGTTTCTTATATTTATATACCCCAAATGTTTCAATCAAGTTTTTGTTTCACCCCACAGCATTGTCTGTTCAAAACAATGAATGTAGAGCACACATACTTTGTCCATTTTGACTTGTGGTTAAAGACATCTATTTCTCAGGAGTGAAAATATGAGCAGTAATTCAGGAATTCCTAGGTATATATTACTGAACTTATCTTAATTTGTAACAAGATGAACTTTGGAAAGAGGGAGTATACTTTTGAACCCAGCATGTTTGCGACTATTTGGTATAATGATTTATTGCTTTGTATTTTCAGAGGCCATTCTTCTCTCATCACTTCAGTTTTCACGTGAGGATGAATGGGTGTCACTCTTCTACTCATGTTTGGTGAAGAAGGTAAAGGCTGTCAGTTATCTTCTTTGTTGGGGGGGGGGGGGGGGGGGGGCTATGGTCTTGTATATCTCTTATGCTCATTGCTCTCTACAGCATGACAAGGAAAATATGATCGATTCCAAGTTTAAAGAACTCGAGGAGGAATCCTCATTTGTCGAGACGCTGAAGAATAATTCTGATCTTTTGGTCTGTAAAGCTGAATTCTACCATCAATCTGGTGAATATGAAAAGTGCTTTGAACTAACCACACAGTTAAGTCTGTTTTCCTTTTGCCTAGCCTTCCGACTTTAGTTACTGTTAGTTCATATCTGTCTTAAACGTGTTTTCTACCCTGATGGCAGGTTGCTTGATAAGGATCCTTTTCATCTGAAGTCTATGTCGGTGCATTTAGCTGCAGCCATGGAGCTTGGACAGTCCAATGAGCTATATGTTTGGCTTGCAACTTAGTAAGGGATTATCCTCAAATGTGAGCATTATCTGTACTTCAGTCAGTGGTCTACGTTGACATCTCTGCTCGTTATATTCGGCACTTTATCATGTTCCACAGGAACCAGGATTATTGTATGCTTCTTTTGTCTTCACTTGTGAATTGTCTCCTGCCAAATATTAAATCATTTTATTGGTTAACCAATCTCATCCTGCCATCTAGAAATGCTAAAGTTATTATAGATAGATGGTTCTCTATACCCCATTGTGTAATAAAAATTTGTAGCTATTGCTTCCATATGTATTTCTTCTTTTAAATTATTCTCAAACCTTAGAGCAACTGATGATCCAGTTTGCTTCATAGCAAGAGACTAGAATTTGATGTTTCTTGTTCTTTCTATTTTTCTTACAGGGCTTTATCATGGTTTGCTGTTGGATGCTATTACTATTGCATCAAGAAATATGACCAATCACGTCGTTATTTTGGGTTAGTTTGTCTGTCCGCATAGTAATAGTACTGGAGAATTGTCTACCTTTGCTTTGTCCTCCATGTTGTTTGGTTAGTGTGTATTGGTTCCTATATCTGTCTTCTCGTCTATATCTAATATCTAGAGGTCGTACATGTTGGGATACCTAGATATATCGTGCACTGCTGGAAAAGTGGTCCCTTATGGATTTGATACATGGATACTATACCTCTGTGCAGGAAAAGAATGATCTGCTACTATGTTTGTGAAGCTTAGTATATACGGGTTTGAGCTTTTTTGTTTCACACATGATTGCTGCTAATTTGACTTTCTATCTGATTTGGGTTATATAGTAAGGCTTGCAGTCTTGATGGCACATTTGCAGCTGCTTGGATAGGTCAGGGCAATGCTTATGCATCACAAGAAGAAGGTGACCAAGCAATGTTGTGTTATAGAACTGCAGCTCGCTTGTTCCCAGGGTAGTCATTACATTCTTAATTTTGTTTGGTTATGTTTTCAAATTGGCATGTTATGGAGATATCATGTAAGTGCCAACTTCGAGGGCCTGTGATTACTTTTGTTCTGCATTTTGTTCCTTTTATCTTTTATTCTTTTTTGTCAACTCATTCTTATCTTTCATTAATCACATACATCCATGATAACAACTTCTCCGGGGACTTACGACACTCGACCACAAGGTCTCCATTCGGTTAATCCGATTTTTTTTTTTTCAAAATTCGGGTTTTGGTTATTGTAGTTATAACCGAAATTCAATTAATAACCGAATTAACCGAAAACGATTTTTTTCTCGCTTAATAACCAAAAACTGAACCGGAAACCAAATTAGTTGCGGTTAACCGTAATAATAACCAAAATTTTAAAAGAAAAATTACGATTTTTATTAATATTATATATATATATATATCTTTTAAAAAAAACTATTTCGGTAAACTGAAATTTCCTCTTCAATAACCGAAAACCAAACCGAAATAAAATTCAGTTAACCGTAATTTAGAAAATGGTTATGAAAAGTGGTTGAAAAACCAAAATCTCTCGGTTTATAACTGATTTAACAGAACCATATGGACTGCCCTAACCACACATCATTCTTTTCTAATTGTAGCACTCAACCAAATCTAGATCTGTCATATGAGTTATCCGTTCGGTTTTGGATCATAGTTGTTAGGGTTAAAACCTTTTTAATTAGGTTGAGATAAAATTAGGTTCGTGTTATAAAAGTTTTGGTAAAACCAGGTGTTGGTTATTTTGGGTCATGTTTAATATTTTTTGAATAAAATAATTACATAAATACTTGCTAGATTCTGTCAAAATATTTTTTTCGATCATACATAATGCTTTTATGTTTAGTTTTACTTGCATATCTAAAAAAGGTTTCTTATAAAAAAAGAAATGTCGACAATATCAAATAGTGCCTAGGCCCTAGTAAATACAATGCCTAAGTTATTAAAAAGGTAATACAATGTCTAATTTAAGTTTTTTTTGGTGTAGTCAAGTTAAATCAAGTTTTTAGTCATTGTTATTTATGGTCACTTGGGTTCGGATAGTTTTGGGTCACTATTATTTTGTGTCATTTGGGTTCAGGTAGTTTTGAGTTACTATTATTTTAGGTCATTCGGGTTTGGCTCAGTTTCAGCCTTTCAGGTCACTATTATTTCAGGTCACTCAGGTTAGTTTTGAGTTCAGGTTATTCAGGTTTTAGGTTCAGGTCAATTTTGTTCCGGGCTTAATATAGTTAAATGTTTTTGGGTTTTGGGTCAAATGGGCTGGTTTTTGGGTTCCGTCTTACTTTGACAGGTCTAACTGGAGCTACTCTTTCTGCTATTAGAATGTCTGGTTCCAGTCTTTTTGCATTACAACTCTTGCCTGCATTGGACCTGGCGAGATTGTTTCATCAATTGCTCTTATGTTACCTAATACGTTATAGGGTCCAGTTGTATGGTTGTCAAATTACATGTAAAGCTTTGTGCGAGTTTTTTCACTATCTTATGCCAGGTGTCATTTACCTGCATTGTACATTGGGATGGAGTACATGAGAACCCACAGCATGAAGCTTGCAGAGCAGGTACTCTATGTCAACTGCTTACTACCATACATGTTGATACCTTGTCCCTTATGATTCAGGATGATATACTGAGTCATCAAGTATCATACTATATTTGAGCTCATTACCTAAATGTTTTTTATAAAATTCTGCTATTGTGAGATTCCTGTTTTACTTCAAACCATTAACTATATTCATTCCTGTTTTCTAGTTCACTACAAACTTTTTGAGCAATTTATATCCTTCAAGTTACTGGAAGTAAGAAGGCTTGTCCTTGATTTACTTTTTCTAGTTTTGATTTTACTAAAAATTAATTTAGAATCTTTTCGTTCTTTTTTCATTCTTGTAAATTTATATTTCTGGCAATTTACAAGCCTTTATTATTCTACAGCTCCTGATGTTTCATAATGGGCCTCTAAGAATTCGCAATACTGGACTAATGTTATTATACTTTTCTGTATCTTTTGAGCATCTCTGCACCTATGTTTGATTATGACTCAAAAGTGTTATTGAACTTTTCAGTTCTTCATGCAAGCAACAACGATTTGCCCTTCTGACCCTCTCGTATATAATGAACTTGGAGTTGTTGCATATCACATGAAAGAGTGAGGTTCTCTCTTATATTTATATTTTTGCTCTTATTCCTTTGCAACTGGTGTGTCAGCTCTTATTACAAAGAGCTTGATAGCTTTCAGGCAAGCATATCCAGAAACAAAGTACTGGACATCTCAATCAACTTTTTGCAAGGTGTCAAACAAGACATAATCTTGACTTATGAAAATAGAGCCTCTAATTACTTGTGGGCATTTTCTTGTAAAAATAACCACTGTAAATCAACCTTAGATTTGCATAAACTTTATCTGAAATCATGTTCTTACTAGCACTAGACCTCTTCAGGGGAAATTTGTTTGTCTTTCAAGACTAGATAAATCATCAAGTGGTAAATTGTAAATTTCATGCCCTAGTAATCATCTATTAAAAGTCTAAATGATCTTTATCAGTTTCTCTGAAAGGATGATTCCACATGCTGTTGAAATGTTAGTCAAACTTTACTAAGTAATTTTTGAAGATCAACTTTTACTGATTAAAGCTAAAGTGAAAAAATTCCAATATAATTTTGAAAGACATGTTTGTTGAAGCAGTTATCTCAAACATAGATCAAAGAATCCTTGGCAAGTGGAACATGATCCAAATTAAATAGCTTGTTGTCTGAATTTATTATTCAGGGATCAAGTTGTAATTTTCTTCTTTCCTAGCTTACCCCACTGTATTCAGTTGTATGTTCCCCCTTCTTGACCATATTTGCTTCTCAGTTCACAACACATTGCTTTACCCACTATGTTATGTATGTTCAAGCTCAGGTATAAAAAGGCAGTTTGGTGGTTTGAGAAAACTTTGGCCTGCGTCCCGACAACATTAAGTGACACATGGGAACCAACCGTTGTTAATCTTGCACATGCACTGAGGAAGTTAAAGTAAGTGGAATATTTCTTAATCTCTATATCCAATACTTCAACCTGTCAACTTGTTTTGCTTTCCTGCTCTTGCATACTTTTGTGTGCCCGAGTATCATAAATAACAATTGTATATTGATGGCTGGCTGTCGTTTTACTAAACATGCCAGTAGAAATGTTTATCTGTTTGAAGACTATCACCTTTAGTAATGTGATTCTCAGATGTATCTCGCAATACTTGCCTTCTGTAGCTGGTTTTATTTCTGGTTCATTTGATCAGGCTGTCATGTCTGGCTGGGATGCTACCCATAGTAATACGTATATTTAGGCTTAGAAGGTTGTCCTTAGAATGTATGTCTGATGGTTTCTGCCTGCCTCTTGTTGATCTTCTTCCTCTTTTGGTGTGGATCTTGTTTGGGCTTCCCCCAATGTCTCAGTCATAATCTAATTGGAGTTCATGCACTCGCTAAGTGACTAGATAATCTTTTCTGAATTGCAATCCTGTTCTAACTTGTGGAACAACAAATATGTCCAGGATGTACAACCAAGCAATCACGTATTATGAGAAAGCTCTGACCTTCTCAACCAGAAGTTTGAGCACTTATGCAGGGCTTGCATACACTCACCATTTGCAGGTAAGGCAGATCATTTTTGAAACCATATGAAGTGGATTATATACTGCCTCTTGCTCGCTATATATACTCATCTTTTATTTTGGTTATTGAGGATGGGATTTGATTCTACAGATGATTTTTTAGACTTTCTCTTTTCATCTTTGCCTCAATCTTGCAGGGTGATTATTCTGAGGCAGTTACGTATTATCACAAGGTGAATATCCCTTGGTCCTCTGAATATCTTGTCAACTCATCTTGTCGTTATTTTCTCTTTTATGCGATAAAATATAAAGCTTTAGTTTATTTACACGTCTCTCAGTTATTATGTCATGATTTTGTCACCCAGATGTCACTGGCGAGACTTATATTTTTCATTGGATCCTGTAGTCAATGATAGTTTGGAACCCAGATTCATCCTATTTTTTTTATTTGCACACCAGGCATTGAGTTTGAAACCTGATGACCAGTTTTGCACAGAGATGTTGACTGTGGCCCTTGCCGAGGACAGCAGATACGGCCTTGATCTCATTCTACAACTACCTTCTGAATGAGTGAGTATGGAGCTATCTTTAGCAATTTGTTTTGAAGATTTTTTCTTCTCTTTTCTTGTGTTTTTTGTGGTGTTTGGTTTTCCTTTGATCCCACCCATCCCAACCCAACCCCTGTTTTATTGTGCTGTGATTGCTTCTTAGGAAAGGGATGAAGTTAGTTTTGTGAAGAAGAAAACAACCATTGAGAGATGATTTATGATTTATCGCGTAACTGTGCGGAGTAGTAGTACATGGCCAATACAAACACTTCACTTGCGGATATAAACAAGGAGGAAGAAAATGTCAAACCTATTCTTCCAAAAAAAAAGTCTCAACTAATATTGACGTGCAAATGGGCATTGACTGGTTGATCCAGAACCTCCAGAAACATTTGCAGATGTATCGTTCTTCAGAAGGCCTCCGAGAAGCTCTCCTGGATCATAGTAAACTTCTGCCTCTTCTACTCTCAGAGATTCATCTACCTGTTAGAAAGCACATCAATATTGACAAAAGTGTGATAATTATTCTTCAAACTACCTGACAGGTCCCCTAAGTAGCAGCTATAATTACCAGTTTATGATTTTCATGTTAAAACGGGGACCTAATTGATGGATTAAATGCAGTTGAGCAACTTGAGGCCGGTTTATATAGTAGATGCTTGAGCAACATGTATCCATCTATCATTGTTATTTACCTTGAGAAAGCCCATCCCATAGAACTCAACCTTGTCGCCTGTTGGAGGATGACCCTTGAAAGGTCCTTCAAAGAACCCCCAGTGCCTAAACTTGAAAGCAATAACAGGGGGACCAGAGTAGATACATATCACCTCCCAAGCAAACCCACGAGGTAAAGCCGATCGGAATGCGTCATGGGAGGACTCGAAGCTCTCTTTGTCAGCCTTGTATGGCTGATACTTCTCAGGTAGAGAGCTCTTCAACAAGGCGTTGTAACTCCCTATCTGCAGTGTTTCTTCCGCTGATAAACCCTTTCTTCCTGTATGCTCCTCACAAAAGTAGACTAATAAGGTCTCTTGTGTTTAACAAAGAAGAGTTTTTACAGCTTTGGAAGCAAAACATGATTATTTAGTTTGAATTAGGACCAGATATTACCGTTCACGTTGAGCTTGAATACCTCAGGATTCAAGCTCTTGAAGTCTTGTAGGCGAGTCTTGTGAGAAAGCTCCATCTCCCATGTCTTTATAGCGTTCTGAACAATCTCTTCCAGCGACCCCTTTGGCCATTCCTACACAAAATTTCAGTACCCATATCAAAATAACCTAGTTAATGATCAAGCACAGCATATAAGAAGATGTAGCGAAAAGTTTCAACTTTTGTTCTGCCTTCTTCGAAGAGCTTGTTCACGTCATCATATGTGGGAGGACTACCGTGTCTCCATTTTACTTCCTTCACGTCTTCTTCGTTTAAAAATGACCTGTATTTTTCCATTGGTATTTTTGCTTCTGGTTCTGTGTTTAATATCTGTTTGATAGCGGAGAGGATGGAGTACGAATTATATGGTAAGATTGCCTATCATTTTGTCATTATTAAATTAATGCCTTAATGGTTGGGAGACCTTATGGTTGGCTGAAACTTTCTTTAATGCACTCAAGTCCCTTTCGCTGGCCGTCCCTTCTACCTTATAGCTTGTACGACTGCGAAACCCAAATAATAGGAGATTTAATTCGTTGATATTTGTTACCAATCAATCAAGGGCTTCACATCTTTTTGTAGTAATCGTGCCACGCGTCGGTCTCACTTCCTAATGATTAATGCAACTAGAAAACGTTCTTCTAATGCTTGTAAGAGGCTCAGGTTGGAGCAACTACCAGCAGCGTAAAGGATTGATGATACATGAATTTTATCAGTATCAGTCGATTCAAACTTAAGATAGGTGGGAAAGATTTGAAATCGTTTATGACCCCCATGTTCCGGACATCATATCAAACACCAACTCCGAAATTACGTCTAGCTGGAAGTTTATCCGGTCTATCAAGAGTGAAGAATCTTAGTGTGAAGTCCTTTGGTGTTTAATGTCACTCAATTCAAAAAGTCATCGGTCTAAAGTTGAAGTCCTCTGGTTTCCAACGTCCCTTAGTCATGTTAATTGGGCTGCGTGACGTTGAATCATCCTGTGACAAGCCCCTTAGCACTCACACACCCTACGTGAGTGGAACGAACATTATTATCATTATTATCAACATTGTCCCTAAAAATTGTACTAATAGTTGGGTATAACTATACCCATAAAGCTTAGGACCATCATTAACCTTTTATAATCATCTCGAGTTTGTCCTAACCTAGGTACTTCCTTTAATTGACAAAACAAAGTCACTCATAGAGGTAGCAGTGACACTTGGAAAAGTCAGAAGGGAGAAGACTTATATACTTAACCAAACATTTTTAACGAATAATACAATGGAAATCTCCCTCCTCTCTCCTTACCACTCCCTCTCCCTCCGAACCCCCTCAGCCCTCCTACCATGTCCACCTCCAGCGCAAAACCACTAACCACCGCACCACCACCACCACCAAACAACCGCTGCTACATTACACAAAATACATGGCACATCTCGGAAGTAGGAAGTACAAGTACAAAACTGAAGCCACAGTTTTTGTGGACAACATCAGCAAAAACACCACCCAAACATCACTATGGCGAGCCTTCCATTTCTATGGCAATATCATTCGAATCACAATCCCAAGGAACCTCAGGGCAGTTCACAAAACGAGATACGCCTTTGTAGAATTTTGGCACGCCCATGAAGCCAGAGCCGCGATCCTCTCTGCAAACGGAAAGCAGCTGGATGGAGAGACCATCATAGCCCAACCGGCAAAGCCCCGACGTGCACCAGCAGGACCTTCAAGAGTGGCCTCCACTCGCATAAACCAAAACAATCACACACAAAGATCCTCACCACAAAATTAACAACGCCACACGCAACACCCCCACAATCACTCAAACTACACCCCCAGTCAAACACACATCCGGCCCACCAACCCCCTGCTGCAAACTCACACAACTAGGAAGTTTCATCCCAGTCCTCGGAACACTCTTCTTTCCAAAATAAAAACCAAATGCCACTCTTCCTCGACCACTCCATGGACATGCTCAACAACCTGCAAGCAAGTGTTGTTCTCTCGAGCCCAGACATCCTAAACCCTGAGAAAGTAAAACTGGAACTAGGCAAGACGGTCAAAATCAAAGCGCTGACTACATTATCACAGACAAAATAGTGGCTACCCTGTTTTCCACCTCAGACAAAATTCTGCTCCTGGACAACCAACCCTTACAAGGCACAAACTGGCACATCACAGAGTGGAACATCTCTGAACAGCCAGCCCCAAGAGAAACTTCAATCATCATCCGAAGTCTACCCATTCACACTTGGTGCGAATCCACCATAAGGAAAATTGTAAGCACAGTAGGAACTGTTATATCTGTTGAAGAAGATTTTACAATACCTCCGGCTTTCCTTGAAGCCCACATCAAAGTCAAAACATGGCACTGGGAAATCATAAACAAAGAGATTCTCTGCTACGACGGTGAAGAACCAATCAGAATCAAAATTGTTGAAGTATGGAATGAAGATATCTCCGATCACCGGAATCAAAAGGAAGAACACGTGCGAAGGAAACCAAGACACACATCGCCAGACACACATCATTTGGACATGTGTCTCATACAAAAAAACTAGCTCAAGTGCCACAGATACGTGAACAAAATGAACTCCACATCAGCAGAGAGACCAAAATCACCAAAGAAGGGCATAAAATATCCAACCAGAAGATTCCCACTATCACTAAAGCACTCAGGTACCTTTTCGACAAACTCTTCAGTTTCATCCCACACGTACCAACAGAGCCGGCTTTCAGTGTTGGAGATCGTAGAATATTAGTATTCCCCATCAAAAGCTGCATATTTCCCATAAGAATACTAAGAAGCCCATCCTTGCACTTCAATAACGTTTCCTTGAGAATCGAATCGTCAGACAATGTCGTGTCTGCTCACCCCACTCGCTTTACTCCCCATGAAGCTTTACCGTTTTTTACTCAGTCCCACGTCCCAATATCGAGCCCCATCCCTGCTCCGGAGATGTTACCACCCCCCCACAGACTACAGTCCATCAGCCCAGCCCAGACCCCATACCTACAGTCCAGGAGATCGAACTAGAAGTAGTTCTCACCCAAGAACCTGCGGAACCATTGAGCCCACCACCCTCTTCCAAACAGCTCCACAATAACTCTTCGCCTGAAACAACAAAGTACCTTGCGTTTGGCCAAAAAATCCAATGCCACATACCATATCCTGACCGATCAACCAAAATTTGAGTAACTCACTCAGAAGAAGCAAAAGAATTGAATCCAAACTTTCATCCAGTGAACATGGCAGTATTTTTTCAGAATATACAAGGAATAGGAAGAAAGGAGAAATGGAATGTAACACCCCAACCGCTAATCCTTCCATTAACCTCTAATCATTCCCATAATTACCTTACTCGCAGCGGAATACTTACTTACTCCCGGCGGGTGATACAACGCCGTTAACCTTCCAAGGTTAACAAGGCTACTACTACTTACCGTTTCGGTCTGACGATTAGAATAAACCAAATACATACTACTTACTTTATAATACCAAATACTTAACTTACATTTGATTATCGAGTATCCAAGTTATACGAATTACATTCCAAGACTACTTCCCAAAAATGAAGTTTATACATCCTCTCCTTACTATCCAATTAAGAATTCAATATCCAAAAAGGTGTACCACATAGTACACTGGCTACTCAAAATGGCCTTGGCCGTGTACAACTCGGTACACCATCCAATGCTACTAACTACATCAAAACGAATCACATCCCGTCCTTACCCTACCGTCACGCCTCGCGGGTACCTGTGGAGTAAAAACATTCCCCCTAGGGGGTCAGCTTACGCTGCATATGATAACTGCATACCCCACGTGCTAGCGAGGGTACGCCAACTATTTGGTCGAGTACATACGGTTCGTTTCATTCATACATACATACATGCTTTATACAATACAATTCAATACATTCATTTCACAAGCATACATACATACACTACATACAAGGAAGACAATTCAAGTCAACCGTCCATACTTACCATACTCACCGCATTACGGAGATACAATTCTCCAATACATACAAAGGTCTTGTTAGCCTCATTACACACCCGGGTTAATCGGGTGTTCAATACTCTTTTACTCCGGGTCAATGACTTACAATAGTCAAGACCAATACAAATACAATACTTACTTCTTACATACTTTACTTCCAGTTAAGTCGGTATGACCTCCGGGCAGGGATTACTACATCCCACCACCGGGCTTTAGGGTGGCCCACTAATCCAGGATGCTACCCATTCAAGGGGATTGGTCCAAGGAAAAGATTATAGCCAGGATTCGGATCCAACCTCTTGTGTTTCCTTATCCTCACGCGTGGCCGAAACTATATCGGACTTCTACTCATTCCATTTTACTCATTACTCAAGTTAGGAGTTAGAATGTTAGGAATTAGTAGAAGTCAGTACTTCATTTCCATACATACATACAATACCCAAGTACACAATACTTACACATGCTTCTCATTTCCATTCATTCATTTCATGAATTATACAAACTAATTGTTCAAGAAGATACAACAGAACAAAATAGTTCAAACACAGTTAAGTGCAATATAAGTCCGATTCGTGCATTTATCTTGTTGGTGATCACATAAGCACACAAATCGGGGTAACCAAGTTAGGATACAGGGCATGAAGAAATCATACCGTTCACCGTCGTACTCGTACTACCGGTTCCTTCGATGTTCAACTATTTGATCCTATACATACATGAAGTTGTATGATCAATGATCCAACTTACTCTTCCATTAATACTCCTAATGTATACTTACTACCCCTTTACATTTACTTGATTATAAAACCATTCTTTTCCTTATTACTTCTTAAATTTGTTGCCTTACTCATTTACTTACCTTCTTACCATTATCACTTCATTAATGGTGTATTACTACATATATATGCTTATATTTGTATAGGCATGTATATATATACATATGATAACTATAATCATATAATAAAACATTTTTTTTGACTCGACCAAACTTGCAAGTCCGGTCGCAAGTTCGGTCCAAGTCAGTAGGTTACATCGTGTGAAAATTTCAGGGCCGACCGACCTTGCAAGTCCGGTCCCAGGTCGGTCCATTCCAGTAAGTTTCGTATGTGAAAATTTTAGCCCGACCGACCTTGCAAGTCCGGTCGCAAGGTCGGTCCATTCCAGTAGCTTGCATTACGGGAATTTTTCTGGCCGACCGAACTTGCAAGTCCGGTCGCAAGTTCAGTCCATCCCAGAAGGTTTCTGACGGGAGAATTTTCTGGTCCGACCGAACTTGCAAGTCCAGTCGCAAGGTCGGTCGATTCCAGAAGGTTCTCGTCTTTGTAAATCTGGGCTCGACCGAACTTGCAAGTCCGGTCGCAAGTCCGGTCCGGCCCAGTACTTCAGTTTTAAAATCTGTTTTTGGGTGTTTTCTTTACCCATTGCTTCCCCAATCTTTACCATACTTCCCCACATGATTTAGCACTAATTAAACCCTCTAAATCACCTTGGTTCATCCACCAAACTTACTACTCAATCCTTACATTCACTTACACATTTCTCCTCATTTCTCCACAACACTTATGCTAGTTTGTATTTCACTAATGCTACAGATTTTGCTCTTTCCCCAAATGCTACAGATATTTTTCAACCTAACCTTTATCCTTCATTACTCTCTCAACTAATGCTACTCTTAGCATCTTAAATACATTACTCACATCCTAGTTCCATTCCCTTAACACACTCCTTTCAAATCTGTTTTCAAACTACTAAGCCACTCATTTTAAACTCTCCAAAATCTGTTCCAAATGTACCTAAGTCCTCAAATTCCTAGATAGAATTTGACATAGTCTCCCCTATATTTCTTACTTTGCTCTCACACCATTTCAGCTCAGAATTGTTCATTCACATACCTGTTTATTCAACACACTACATACAATTCAACACTACTACAACACAATAAATTCCTGCACATACACATCCAATACCCCATGTTTTCCCAAGCTTTTAAACATCTTTTAAAAGGCTTCAAAACTGTTACATTCTCTTCTCCAATACATTACTACATTACTACTACTCATACTACATACATTCCTCATTGTTGGATACTTAAAATCTGTTACAATGTAATACACAAACTAACCCAAGGTAAGAGCATTACCTTGACTTGCTAGTTTTTCTTTCTTTCCTTTCCTTTCCTTGCCTTCTCTTCTTTTCCTCTTTCCTTCTTCCCCTGTTCTCGGTTTTTGTTCAAGAATGGCAATGCTACAACAAGCCATACATATCCATACTAGTTTAGCACCTTAACTTTAACTAACACTAGAATTTAGATGTTTAGGGTTTAGAAAAAGAGTATTACCATCCAACCAATGTGTGGAGTCCTTGTCTAGCAAATGAACGAGATTCCTAGCCCAAATGAGTAGCCAAAATCGGCTGGAATGCAAGGAGTAAAACAAGACTCGCTATGAATTTTCGTTTTGTATATAAGGGCTAGAAAAAGATAGGTTTTCAAGAATATTTTTACCTCAAAATGACAAGGAGGTGAAGGTGCTTCTAATGGTGGTACTCAAGCTTCAAATGGAGAATACCCATGGAGATGAAAATGGTCATTTTCGATTTTTGAAAGGAGGAATGTGTTCTCCTTTGCAAGGGGGTTACAATGGTATAATTTTTGTTGAGTTTGGAGGAGGTTTGAGTGGTCAAAGAGAGGAGAGAAGGAGAGGGCTGGTGGGTGAAATACCCCAAACCTAAGTATGCTAAGTAAACATCAAATTATGATGTAGTAAGGCTAGAATATGCCTTAGAAAGATTGGTAGACAATTTAAACCAAGGAAAACACAAAAAGTGCCTTAAGGGCAATTAGGGCAAAAATGTGCTCTAAGCTTGGAGAGACTTGGGTGAGTACCCAAAATCATGATAAGACCTTAGTAATATTCTAATGGTCATTTTAAATCAATTAGCAAAGAAAACCAAGCTCAAAAACAAGCTTAAACACAAAATGTGCTTTAAGACTCCTTAAAGCACCTTTTTGAGAAATTGTGTTAGAAAAAAGTTTTGAGTGGCTAAATGCCCATGATTACACCTTAATCAACATGTGTACTAATTAGTATCACATTAGGAAGCCTAAATCAATGGGAAACCAAAAATTTCACGAATATGTGCACTAATTAGTGAATAGTGCCAAATAGTGCCCAAATTAAGCTTAAGTCAACATAAGTCAATGAGATGGTCAACTAAGACCATAAATATCTCCAAATACAAGAGGGGGGGGGGGGCGGTTTTTGATGTGAGGAGTCACCACATGACTAAGCAAATAAAGGAAAAGAAGAGTAAAAGAGAGAATAGTACTATTTGCTTTATAAAAGCAAATACCTTATATTAGCCTACCTCTCTCCTCTCTTCTTCATTTCTCTTCTTCTTCCACGGTTCTTTTCTTCTTTTCCTCTGTTCCAAACCGTCCCAAGCAGCCTCCATGGTTGCCTCACCTTGCCTTGTCCATAACTTGCTCATTTTAGCTCCAAATCAAAAACTAAAAACATATTATTCTTAGTTAGCTCAAGCTCTAGCTTTCTATCTTTTCAAATCTTGCAAAGCTCCATTTCGGTGCCAAGAGGAAACTCCATTGATGGAGGAAATCAAGTTTGAAGAGCTCATTAGCTTCTCCATTCTCTTAAGGTAAAGGAAATGTAAGAAAAACCATGTTTCCACCACTTCTTCTACATGGCCGGAAATTTCTACTCATGGGGCTTAGTTTTTATGCCTTGTTCTAGCTTGAATTATTCACCAAGGAATAGTGGAGGTCCTATTTCATTCAATGCCAAAGTCTATCTTGAGACTTCAAAGATAATCATCCACTTTTATGCCTTAGAACACATTTCTAACCTAGGTTTTCATTCCTTGAGGTTAGTGTATTGTTTAGTACTCATGAGAGTCATTGAATATTGATTAGAACATTGGCAAAGGAAGTTTAAGTGGTGGCCGATATTCATTCAAGAAGAAGGTCTAAGGAGGAAGATAAGATAAGCTTGAGAAAACAAGGTAAATTACTTACCTAATGGTGGTTTAAGTTTTAAGGGATGAGTTTAGGTGGATACCAATGTGGCTTAGAGCTTACATTGTGTATTGGGTTATATAACCTAAGAAAAAGAACTTAAACAAGCTTGTGAACTTGTGACTAAGGAGCCAATGGGAATGAGTTAGTAATATAAGTTTAAGATGGATTTTAAGAGCATTATATCTACCATGAGATTGATGGGTGTATTTGCAGGTTAAAGGCTTTTATATGTGGGAAATTCAGTGTTTAAGTTTAAGTTATTTAAGGGCCTAAGAGCCATGTCATTTAAGAGCCTTGGTGCTATGCAATTTAAGATTATTGCAATATGATGAGTTTGATGTGATTGAGTTGGTTTGGGTGAGAAGATATGATGGGAAAGAACTTGATGTGTGTGAGATGGTTGAATGAGGAAAAATAATGTGTTTGGGCATGATAAGATACTAGAGAAGTTATGGCGAGATTTGAATAGAAAACAAAGTGTTTAAGTGGTGGTGGTGAGTTAATATGCCCTGGGGTTACTAGGGAGCATAAAAGGAATTTGAGTGGAAATGAGTTAACTAAGGAGTCCTTGAGGTTTAGAATGACCTAGAGATGTTTAGGAGGAATTAGAGGTTAGGTGGGTGTATTAAACACACCAAAATCATGTGATGAGGAATGCTAATACTTGAGCAAAGATTTGGATGGAAAGGTGTATAATGCTTTAAGGAGATTCAGATATGAACTAGGGAATAAACAATGAGGAGTTTGGATAACTTGTGTAAGTGTGATGATGCTAGTAGTGGACTAATAAGGTTTTAGTTAGATGGTAATAAGTGGACTTAGGTGATGGAAGAGAAAGGTGAGTAAGTGAATAGAAGAAGTGGAAATGTCTAAGGAGGGTGTTGCATGGTCAAGGTAAATGAAGAACAATGTTGAGGTGTTAAGGTAGTGGGAAAGAATGTATAAGTAAGCTCAAGAGTTTAGGAGTGATGAGTAACAAATGAAAAGGAGAGAAATTGGCATGGACATGCAAGATGACCTTAGAAGGTTTAACAAGCAAGATGGAGTGCAATGATGTTAAGGAGGAGTTATACGGGTTGAAAAGAAACACTTTGGATAGTTGAAGTTTTAGACAAAATGTACATGTTGGAAATGTAAGGAATCATATGACAAATGTTAGGAGTGTTTGTAAGAATTTAGTAAATGTTTAAGAAGATCTTTTGAAGTTGTTTTGAAGAGTTTGGTGGAAGTTCTAAGGTGAGTTTAAGTGCCTAAATGGTATTAGGACACATGGGGGAACATGTGGAGAAGTTTGGAGTCAAATGGGAATTTAGAAACAAGGTTCTGGAGCCGACCGACCTTGGGACCGGACCTGCAAGGTCGGTCGAGCTCAGTTTACACTACCGGAGAAAGTTTCTGGAACCGACCGAACTTGGGGACCGGACTTACAAGTTCGGTCGGGCTTGTATTTTGTGTACGAATTGAGTCTCTGAAATCGACCGAACATGGGACCGAACTTGGCAAGTTCGGTCGGGCTTAAAAATCCCACGGGGAAACTCTGGGAATGGACCGACCTTGGGACCGGACTTGCAAGGTCGGTCGGGGTGAAATTTTCAAACGGTAATGGGTTCTGGAATGGACCGACCTTAGGTAAGGTCGGTCGGAAGTTCGGTCGAGCCTAAAAATAAAAAAAAAGAAATTTTGAATTCTAAGGATGGTAATAGGTAATAAGGTATACCTTTGGTAGGGTGGTAATGATTAGGACCCTAAGAACTTAAGGGATTAAGTTAAGTTAAGTATAAACTTAAAAGTTTAAGGTTAAGTTGTAAGATTAAGTTGTAAGACTTAAGAGGTGATAGTGGGGATCGTTGAGTAAGTTAAGTAGGTTAAGTAAGTTGAATTAAGTTAAGTGATTAACAACCTAAAACTGAATGAATGTTTTAGGACTTGGGAATTTGAACTCCGGAAGAGAGTAAGCAACCGAACGACCAACGGTGAACGGTACAGTTCTTCTTGTGACCTGCTTGCTAACGAGGTGTCCCTCGGCTTGTGTGCTATTTGTTTTGTGTAACACCCCCAAACACTGGCCTAGGAGTTAGGGGTATTACATGCCGCGTATTATTACATAATAACGCAAGGCTCTAATAAACAGACTTAAACAGATAATCAAATAAGGCCCAAACGAAATACTTAATTAAAGTATAAGCAAAGAGATGTTAGAACATCCCCAAAAGTCATTACAAACCCACCAAACACACCCAAACGATGTCAAAAGCGGAAGCTAACGAAATATGCCCAACGGCTCAAATTCAATACAAAGGTCTCAAAAAGAAACTAAATAACAAGGACTAAACTCCAGAGGCTGAGGGTAGACGATCCTCGCTAATCAATCTGCAAAAGCGTTAGAAGTAGGTTAGAAGTAGGGGAATGAGCACACAACTATGCCCAGTAGATGACCAACTTCATCAACCAGCATGCTCAAAACATTTACAGAATATTGACAATCAGAAGGAGTCAAAGAATCCATAAACATGTCAGAACTCAGAAACAGAAGTCCATTCATTAAGGGACTAAAACAGAGCAGAAGCAGACAGAAGCAGAAAAACAGAGTGGGACACTAGCGATCACAGCATACAGACAGAATGAGCAACCAGCTCGTGAACAGAACGAGGAAACCTCACTCGTAAACAGAAACAGGTGTAAACACCCGTGAACAGAACGGGGAACATCACCCGTGAACAGAAGGATCCTACATAGCGCGCTACGAGACAGCGTAACCAGCCATCCAAAGGCTCAGACACAGAGATAACTAGGTCCCAAAACAGAAGCTTAAATACAGATAAGCATATGTGCACCAAAGGCACCAGAAAGCACATAGATGGCTTGGAAATCAGATGGGGAACCCAACCCCGCAAACGGAAGTCAAAACGGAGCTAAACGAGCAAGTTATTGTCAAAACAGAGGCATGTCCGAACTTGTGTCCGGACATCAATGTTCGGACACAAGTCGAGACTCAGAAGATGAAATCAGACAGATGTCCGAACATGTGTCCGAACTACGAAGTTCGGACACAGGTCGAACTTTACAACAGTAGAGGAGACAGAGGTGTCCGAACATCCAAGTTCGGACGGTGTTCGGACGTTCTTCGGAAATCAGAACGTGTAGAGTCCGAACTTGTGTCCGGACATCAATGTTCGGACACAAGTCGAAGCCAAAATCAGAGAATGCAGAAGGCTGTGTCCGAACTTCAAAGCTCGGACACAGCGAAAACTTCAGAAAGTTTAAGCGCAGAAGGGCATGTCCGAACTTCAACGGTCGGACAGAAGTTCGGACACGCCGAAAATACAGAGAACAGAGGCGATTTTCACACAGAACAGAAGCATCAAACACTGTCAAAAACAATATAGGTTTCAGAAAACAACCTTGGGGGTTTGTAAGCATTAAAACACCATCAAACAGACAATTCGCAACCACAATTGCAAGGCAAAAACACATTTAAACTCAGAACCGGAACGCAACTCCCAAGGCTGAAACACAAGCCGAATCCATAAGCCACCTACCTAGCAATTAGCAGACGAAACCCAAATCTGATGCAGAGACGAAAACCTCACAGTCCGAAGCAGCAGAACTCAGCCAACACAGACCGAAACGCAATATCAAAACACTGAACCAATAACAAATGCAGAGACAACCCAACTCAGAAAATAGAACTTCACAACCCTGGCTACCATTGACAAACGCAATACAGAACCTCACCTGATTCTAATACGGAATCACCGACGAAGCCAACAGCAGGAGAAATCGATCGGGACAGAGAAGCCAACGCTGATTCACAATCAGATTGCAGAGGTAAAATCAGAAAGAGAAAGTTCTCAAAACCTAAAACCTCAAAACTGAAACTGAGTTGTATAATCCATATACAATTCGCAAACCTGATTGCAATGGAGGAGAAGAAGCAAACGCAGAATCCCCAATGGCGCAGCACAACGAACGAACGATCAGAAAAACACAACGCAGGAGAGGAACAACTCTGAAGAACAAGAGAGAGAAGAGAGAAGAGTTGAGGGTTTCCAACTGAGCGAGAAGAGGAGCGTAAATGATCGTGAGAACGTGTTTAGAAGTGAGAGTAATTAAGAGGAAGGAATTGAAATTGAAATAATAAGAAAAAAGGAAATAAAATGATTAAGGGATTAACCTCACCAGAAATAAAATAAGGAAGGGAAAAGACTCCTTCAGCCTCATCTTCTTTAATAAGGACTTCCGTGTCCTAAATTCAGAATGGACCAACTTAATGAACCATAGTAACGAAATAAAATATAACCAAATCTTGGGTTATAACATTTTGTGTGCTCACTAAACAAGATAAAGCATGCAACCGGAATATTATGATTATTGTGTATTGTTGTGTGATGTTTGAAAACTAACACAACATATCGTGGGAACTTACTAACTAACGTTTAGTAAGGAATTGAGTGAGACTAAGGAATGCACCCTAGTATGGGTTGATATAAACCGAAAGAGGTTAACCAACAAACATGGTCTTGAGACTATTACTAACTGGAACTTGAGTGAGGAAACCCGGGACCGATCTCCGGTCATGCATGCTAAGGAAAAAGGGGACGGTATCTGAATCAGATCCGCCCTCCGCTTAAGGACTTGTCTTCGGACTTGTAGCCTAGGGCCGGTTGCCGCTCAGCTACGCTGGATTCCCGTCCAGAGTAGGTGGCATTAAGATGGTGCGGTGGGATCACCTAAATCCCAGGTTCGAATTAAGCTACAACCATTCCCTTCCAGGAACGTTTGTATATTGAGAATAAGTTAAGATTAAGATTAAGGTAAGGTTAAGATAAGTTGCAACCATTCCTTTTTAAAGGATGGTTTGTATTATTAAGATTAAGATAAGCTACATCCACTCCTTATTAAAGGATGGTTTTTTCTAAGATTAAGATAAGACTAAGATTGAGGTGAGATAAGGATGGACTAAGATTAAGAGGGAACATTACTTAAGGAGTTAAATAATTAACTCTCTAATTAAGGGAACACATTTAAGTCGTTCATTGTGTGTGAACTTTGATTGTTCATATCTGAGTTTTGTTTACTGCACTTTCTATTATGTTGTGCATCTAATCAACCTCCATGCTATCGACAATTAGTCGTCGTAGCCACGTTAGCTTGGGGGCCATGAGAGGATCGTACCAGCATTCGTGCTGACCCCCTTTGGGGCTGTTTTTACTACACAGGTGTACATCAGGAGGCGGCCGTCGCTAGAGTAAGAAGGGGTACAAGTGTGAAGGGTTAAGTGTGGCCTACGAGTTGTGCATGTACACTCGTATGGCAATTGAGTTAGTAAGATGTATAGGATGTGAGGGGATTGCAAGAAGGATATGTATTTGGTTAAGGTTGTTGTGCTAATGTTCGGTATATTCTGTAGTCAGACCGTGGCAAGGTCCTAGAGTGTAAAGAATTCCGCTGTGATATGTATATATATATGCTGTGTTAAGTTGCGAGACCACATTTGGATTGAGTTGGGGTGTTACAAAAGTGGTATCAGAGCGTAGTTACGCTCTGAAGACAAGAAATACCGAACTTAGGAGAATATTGAGGTTGAGATTGAGTTATGGGTTAAGGGTTGAGAGATAGAGTGAGAGGTGCGTTAGTCAGGACTTCCCGGGTTTACCGGACATCCATAGTACCTAGACCTGCCCTCCACATCCCTAACCCTAAATATGTGGAACAAACGCCAGAGAGAAGAAAGCCTTCTCTTACTCGGGGGAACCCGATCTGGCAGTTAGCTAACAGTAAGCAATACGAGAAACAACTTGTTGTACAACAGTTACGGAGAACTTGGAGGTTTTTAATGGAGTGCAAAGAGAAACAGGCGCTACCTATGGAATTCTATCAATAAGGGAACGGTAATTACCGGCAACATGGGTCGACATGCTACGCAGTCGAAATAACCCGCAATACCAATGATAAGGAAAGCACTACGGGTGCAATAGAAAGGAAAAGGGAAGCGACATGAGTACCGGATAGTGGTCCGAAGGAGCATAACAGTAGGATAATACCAAGCATAAGGATTGAGATTACTGGAAAGTCCAGTTAGAAACGGGAACTCCAAACCCCATACTATGAGGAAGGTTACAAGGCCTGGCCGACATAATGCGGACGACGGTAGAACTCATACAAATTGTATACCAAAATAGGACTACGATGTAGTGCCTAAAGGAGAATCATTACTTAGTAACCACAACAAAACATGTGGAGACAGGAGCGAGGATTAAGACATAAGAGAATATTAAGGGGTTCCCTCAGAAAGAGGAACGCCCTGATAAACGACAGTACTGTCAAACAACAAGGAAACTGCCGGATGGTCAGATATCCAAAATAAGATATTATCGAAGGAGTCCCGAGGATTACCAATTACATGGAAATTAGAAGGGAGTATCACTACCGATGTACCTTGTACCAATAACCCATCCTGCATGGCGCACTTGCCATAGCAAGTGCTACCACGGTTAAGCTACACGAAAAGCCATCAAGGCGAGATAGGAGAACGCTACAGTTGTAACACATATTAATACCGGATTGTAAATCCATAAGAACAGGAAAATAAGACCTTGGAAAGGCCGGCGGCCTGACCATAATGAGATGAGGTGACACACCAGTCAGCCAGGAGCGGAACTTGAACAAAGTATTAAACCATATAAATGTTAGCAACAGTACAACACAACCGACAGTGCGGTAAGAACACCAACCCGGATCTCAAAGAGGAACCTAAAAGATCGCTCAACAATCCGAGCAAATACACTATGTAAGCAATAACATACAAGGGATGTATTATAAGATACGATTGAGACTGTATAAGCAACGACTTCCAACGAAAATGGGATAAGACTCCCACAGTGACCATTAAGAATACCAATAACAACATTCTTCTATGAAGATGTTTGAAAACCCAGAAAACAAGGGTAAAAGAAAAAACGTAAGCTATAACCTGCTAAGGGTTAAGGATATACAAATCCCGGAGAGAAAGCTCAGAGGACTACCCCCACAGAGCGGGTATAGTCGAGCCGAACAAACTGATGAATGACAGCTAATACTGTTCGTCTAACTCATTAACACCCAAGTATGATTGATCATCAACGGATGGCATAGTCAACGGAAGTTGAACGAAGCGTTGAGATGGAAGTATAAGATGACAGAATGATATCCAACTTGGACACCTTAAGGCAAACGCCTAATATGAACTTATCCTTATTTGCTAAAAGACATAAGTCTAAAACAATAGTATTGTCAAAGACACTAAGTAACCCCAGAACGCCTGGATAAACTTCCATAGCGGGAAGCAGGACGAGCAACTTACCATGAAACCCAATACTACATTTAGTATGTAACCTAACGGTAGATAGTGTTCAAAGGATCAGAACCTATCAGGATGGCCTACGGATGAGTAGGAAAATAAGTAATGAACTGAGACATTAAGCACTAAGAGCCTACAAGCCAAGGATGTTAACCACATCAGAGCCTGAGGCGTAGTAGTAAGTTATAAGAGAGCTTGTTTAAGCCACGAGGGACTACAATTTGTAGATATGAACGGTTACAAACCTATAACTTAGATTGGGGAAAATATTACCAAGAAAGGTACCAATGAGAATATTGAGATAATGCTAAGGACAGGGGCGGAGAACGAACCATACCTTTAGGGTGGGGATACCTCTCCTTGTTGTGAGGCCAAGAGTGGGAATAAACCCCTCAAAAAGGGCTTTCACTTATTAGAGATGATGAAATACACTTTATTTAGAAAATGGAAACTATGAACCTTGAGATTACCTTAGAACATACCAGATACACTTGAGTAATAAGGAAGGTTGCATAGATAGACCCCATATCCAACACCCAGGATGTAAGAATTAGTAATGGTCAGAGATAAACATTGAGATTGCACATTATGACTCGTCAAGTGACCAATGCTCAGAAGAGCTTGTGATTCAGTGAATGACTTCTTCAGGAACCGGTTAAATTACATGGTAAGCAGCATCATAAGGATAAAAGAATGCGATAGGAGTAGCCTACTACGAATTGAGATGGAGCAGAACATCTTCGTGTAAGAGTCAAATTTTACAGCACGGTATGACAAAACCGCCATACACCGGAATGAGAGAACTCCCAGTGTGTTCACGCCAAGAAGGGATTGAGTATAAGGTAAGACATTAGAATAAGTGAGTAAGAGGTTGCACCATCAATGGGCAACATAGTAAATGTTATAACCCAAAGTTCGTTGCATTTTATTTTGTTTGATGTAATTCTAAGTTGGCTTGTGTTGCGTAGGACATGGGAGTCCTTTTTAAATAAGAAGAGGGACAAGGTGGACTTTTCCCTTCTAGTGAATTTTGGTAAGTATTAATTAACACTTTAGTTAATTAATCCTCACGCTCTACACCACGATCAGATCGCTCCTTCATTTGACAGTTTCCCAACCTTGTTCCTCTCTTTCTCTCTCTCAAGAATACGTTCAATCAAGCGCTCAACCCTGCAAGTGTGGTTCTGAAACCCGAGTTCGCTGGTGGATTCTGCAATTTGTTTCGCCGTCTCCGTTGCAATCAGGTTGGTCTTGTGGTTGTCATTTGTGAATCAGTTTTGGGGTTAGGTTTTGGGAACCCTTTCAATCTCTAATAGTTCTTTGCAATCTGGTTGTGATTCAGCGTTGACCCTTCTGTTCCGTTCTTTCTCTCCTGCGTTTGGCTCCGTTTGTGTGTTCGACGTCGGATTCAGGTGAGGGTTTCGCTTACAGTTTTTGGATTGTTAATTTCAGATTTCAGGTTTGGGTTCCGTTTTTGAATTGGGGGTTGCAATTGTGATTTATTCAGTGGATTAGAGAGTTTGTCATTTCGGTCTGCGTTTGGTATCTGCTGGGTTCGAGCTCTTGCTGTTCAGATATGTGTTTCGTCTGCTGTAAAATTGAGGGTAGGTGGCTTTCGGATTCGATCCGTGTGTTCAGCCTTGGGAGTTTGGATTCTATCAGTTAGTTCAATGTTTTGATCTTGTTGTTGGTGTGTGATTTATGTCTGTATAATGCCATTTCAATGGATTAAACCCCCAAGGGGTTTTGTAAATGTGTTGTTGATTTGAGTAAGTTTGGTGCTTTTGTTCGTGCTAAATTCGCTTCTGATTTCTGAGGTTTTCGGCATGTCCGAACTTCCGTCGAGCTTTGAAGTTCGGACATGCCCTTCTGCGCTTAAACTTTTTGAAGTTTTCGCTGTGTCCGAACTTCTGTCCGAGCTTTGAAGTTCGGACACGGCCTTCTGCATTCTCTGATTTTGGCTTCGACTGTGTCCGAACATTGGATGTCCGGACAAAGTTCGGACTCTCCACGCCCTGTTTTCCGAAGAAGTCCGAACATCCGTCCGAAGTTGGATGTTCGGACACCTCTGACTCTCCATCTGTTTTAAGGCTCGACTTGTGTCCGAACTTTGAAGTCCGGACACAAGTTCGACATCTGTCTGGTTTTGCCTTCTGAGTCTCGACTTGTGTCCGAACATTGATGTCCGGACACAAGTTCGGACAGGCTACTGTTTTGACCATAACTTGCTCGGTTGAGCTCCGTTTTGACTTCTGTTTGCGGGGTTGGATTCCCCTTCTGATTTCCAAGCTATCTATGAGCTTTCTGGTGCCTTTGGTGCAACATATGCTTAACTGTATTTAAGCTTCTGTTTTGGGACCTAGTTATCTCTGTGTCTGGGCCTTTGGATGGCTGGTTTCGCTGTCTCGTAGCGCGCTATGTAGGATCCTTCTGTTCACGGGTGATGTTCCCCGTTCTGTTCACGGGTGTTTACACCTGTTCTGTTTACGAGTGAGGTTTCCTCGTTCTGTTCACGAGCTGGTTGCTCGTTCTGTCTGTATGCTGTGATCACTAGTGTCCCACTCTGTTTTCTGCTTCGTTTACTTCTGCTCTGTTTAGTCCCTGAATGATTGGACTTCTGTTTCTGATTTCTGATATGTTTATGGATTCTTGACTCCTTCTGTTTTGATAACATTCTAAATGTTTTGAGCATGCTGGTTGATGAAGTTTGTCATCTACTGGGCATAGTGTGTGCTCATTCCCTACTTCTAACGCTTTTGCAGATTGATTAGCGAGGATCGTCTCCCCTCAGCTTCTGGAGTTTAGCTACTTTGTTTTTAGCTCTTTTGAGACCTGTATTGAATTTGGCCTGTGGGCCTCTTTGTTAGTTTCCGCTTCTGATATTAGTTTGGTGGGTTCTGTAATGATTTGTGGGGATGTTTTAACATCTCTTTTTTTACTTTATTTAAGTATTCCGTTTGGGCCTTGTTTGACTATTTGTTTAAGTTCGTTTATTAGAGCCTTGCGTTATTATGTAATAATACGCGGCGTGTAATACCCCTAACTCCTAGGCCAGTGTTTGGGGGTGTTACATTTAGTGGTATCAGAGCTCTGGGTTCTAATCTGCTGGGATTTTAAGTTAGCCAGTCAGTCAGAAATGTCAGTGTTAGTGTCGGAGTCTAACTGCTTGCTGTTGGACTTTCAGAATGCCGCCAAGGAGAGCGAATAACCCTCCAGGGAATGTTGCTGATGCTGTTCAGCAATTCATGACGCAGCTCATGCAGACCATGGCTGCAGGGGGCGGTCCAGCTGGAGGAGGACCGGCTGGCGGAGCAGGCCCGGCTGGGGCAGATGCTGGAGGGAGGGAATGTGAAGGCGCTTCAGGAGTTCATGAAGCTGAAGCCGCCATCGTTCGATGGGGCAGGAGACCCCCAGGAGGCCAGCCACTGGTTGTCAGAGGTGGAGGATTTGCTTCGGTGTGATGGGCTCTGAGGAGGAGCAGAAGGTCGACTTCGCCACCTTTCTGTTCAAGGCCGAAGCCAAGGAGTGGTGGAGGTCAGTGATGGGGAAGTTCCCACAGCCTTGGACGTGGGAGGAGCAGTTCACTGGGGAGTTCAACAAACAGTTCTACCCCGACGTCTACAAGGATCAGCGCATCCTGGAGTATAACCGGCTACGCCAGGGCCGGGATATGAGTGTGGAGGAGTACGTCCGCAAGTTTATCAGCCTGTCTAAGTTTGCACCTGAGCCTGACGAGCATAGGAAGGCCAGGAAGTTTGAGAGTGGCCTGAGGCCGGACATCCGATCTGCTGTGACGCCGCTGCGTCACAAGACCTTCAGGGACGTTGCTGATGTCGCCCTGGTGGGTAGAGGCCGACTTGAGAGGTCGCCAGTCTGGAGGAAGGACCAGAAGAGGAAAGCAGAGGTCCGATGACATGATAGGAGGGATCAGTCTGCTACTCAGAATGGCATTCTACTGGAGACAGATCTTGGGACGTTCGCGAGACAGAGGTGGTTCGTCTTCATCAGCTCCCGCTCCGAAAGTGCCAGGTCGTGGGCAAGTTTCATAGAGGCCAGGACTGCTACAGGAAGTCCGGGGCCTGCTTCAAGTGTGGATCCATGGGGCCTAGGATTCTGATTGCCCTCAGGCTGAGAGGAGCAGAGGTCTCTGGAGGTGGAGCTGGGGAGGATCTACATCTGGGTCTAGGATCGAGACCACGGGTTTAGCAGAAGAAGCCCCAGGGCCAGGCCAGAGTGTACGCGATGGCTGGAGAGAGAGACCGATCGACTGACAGAGTTGTCACAGGTATATCTCCAGCTGTCATCTCGTTCTGTTTCTGTTTGTTTGACTCTGGGGCCACCCACTCTTTTATTTCTGCTGAGTTAGTGGGTGAGCTCGGTTTGCCTGTTGTGCCTCTGGGTGTTGAGTTATGTGTGCATAGTCCAGTAGTAGGGACTCTTCTATGATTCTGAATTCTGTTTGCAAAGATAGTCCTGTTTAGTCAGAGATAGGACTCTGTGTGCTAACCTCATCCCGATGGAGATGACTTCTTTTGATGTGATTCTGGCATGGATTGGCTTGCTGCGCACCATGCCCATATTTGATTGTGCTGCTTCGAGAGTCACTTTTGAGGAGCCGGGTCAGCCCCGTCTAGTTGTAGCAGGGAATGGACTCCCGTGCTCGCCGCCAGTCATATCTGCGATGCAGGCGTTCCGTTTTCTGAGGAAGGGATGCCAGGGATATCTGTGCTACATCCCTGAGGTTCGCAAGGATGCGAAGTTGGAGGAGATTCCAGTGGTCAGAGACTTCCCAGATGTGTTCCAGGATGATGTGCCTGGGCTTCCCCCTGTCAGAGAGGTGGAGTTCTCGATCGAGCTCGCACCTGAGACTCAGCCGATTTCGAAGGCCCCATACCGGATGGCGCCTGCTGAGCTCAAGGAGTTGAAGGTCCAGTTGCAGGAGCTGCTGGATAAGGGCTTCATTCGCCCGAGTGTGTCGCCTTGGGAGCGCCAGTGCTATTTGTAAAGAAGAGGACTTAGGTATGTGCGGTTGTGCATTGACTACAGGGAGCTCAACAAGGTTACCATTAAGAATAGGTATCCTCTCCCGCGCATAGACGACTTGTTCGACCAGTTAGCAGGAGCTAAGGTGTTTTCGAAGATCGATCTGAGGTCGGGATACCATCAGCTGAGGATTAAGGCAGACGACGTGCCTAAGTCCGCTTTCAGGACTCGTTATGGACACTACGAGTTCCTAGTGATGCCATTCGGGTTGACGAATGCGCCGTCAGTATTTATGGATATGAGAACAGAGTCTTCAAGCTGTTTTGGACCAGTTCGTTGTAGTTTTCATCGATGACATCTTGGTGTATTCCAAGAGTGCTGAGGAGCACGAGGAGCATTTAAGGACCGTTCTCCAGACTCTGAGGGAGAACGAGTTGTATGCGAAGCTGAAGAAGTGCGAGTTCTGGCTAGATCAGGTGGTATTCTTGGGACATGTGGTCTCCAAGGATGGTATCTCCGTGGACCCTGAGAAGATTCGAGCTATTACTGAGTGGGCAGGCCTACTAATGTCGGAGATATTCGTAGCTTCTTTGGACTAGCGGGCTACTATCATAAGTTTGTGGAGGGCTTCTCCAAGTTGGTGATTCCGTTGACTCGTCTGCTGCAGAAGGAGGTGAAGTTCGAGTGGAGCGATGCTGTGAGCAGTGTTTTCTGGAGCTGAAGAAGAGGTTACTACTACTGCGCCGATCTTGACTCTTCCGGAGGGGACCGAGGGTCTTGAGGTTTTCTGTGATGCGTCCCATAGGGGACTTGGATGCGTTCTGATGCAGCAGGGGAAGGTAGTTGCATATGGCTCTCGTCAGCTTAAGCCATATGAGAAGAACTATCCGACCCACGATCTGGAGCTGGCTGCGGTGGTCTTTGCGTTGAAGATTGGAGGCACTACTTGTATGGGGCAGCGTGCAAGGTGTATACGGACCATAAGAGCCTCAAGTATCTGTTCACTCAGAAGGAGTTGAACTTGAGGCAGAGGAGATGGCTGGAGTTGTTGCACGATTATGATTTAGAGATCCTCTACCATCCGGGTAGGGCGAATGTGGTTGCTGATGCGCTTAGTAGGAGGGGTCCGTCTGGGACTGTTTGTGCTTTGTCCGGTGTGGAGAGGTCTGCTCAGGAGCTGCAGCGCATGGGTATCTGGGTTGTCCGTCCAGAGAGGTCTGATGTTAGCAGCACTGCAGGTTCAGCCTACCTTGATCGACCGATCAAGGCCAGTCAGGAGCTTGATGTCAGTCTGTGTAAGATCAGAGAGAGTTTGTCTGCTGGTCAGGAGTCCGAGTTCTGGGTTTCAGAGGATGGTTGCCTGAGGTTCAGAGGCCGTGTTTGTGTGCCGGCAGACGATGCGTTGAGGCGTGAGATCATGCAGGAGGCCCATGGAGCTCCTTACTCGGTACACCCAGGAGGGGTGAAGATGTACCGGGATCTGCGAGAGACTTTCTGGTGGAGCAATATGAAGAGGGACATCTCCGACTTTGTATCCAGATGTAGGACCTGTCAGCAGGTCAAGGCCGAGCATCAGAGACCAGCTGGTTTGCTTCAGCCTCTTCCCGTTCCGGAGTGGAAGTGGGAGAGCGTCGGTATGGACTTTGTTATGGGACTACCGAAGACTCCGAGGGTTTTGATGCAGTTTGGGTCATTGTGGACCGGCTCTCGAAGAGCGCTCACTTCTTGCGCTGTCAGGAAGACCTTCAGTTTGCACCGTTTAGCCCAGTTGTACATTGATGAGATAGTACGTCTGCATGGGGTTCCGGCTGCGATTGTGTCTGACAGAGATCCGAGGTTGTGTCCAGATTTTGGCAGAGTTTGCATCAGGCCTTGGGGACGAAGTTGTCCTTCAGTTCAGCTTATCATCCTCAGTCAGACGGGCAGACAGAGGGACGAATCAGGTCCTGGAGGACATGCTCAGGGCATGTGTGCTCGACTTTGGGGGCAGCTGGGATCAGCACGTGGCACTGATAGAGTTCGCGTACAATAACAGCTTTCAGACCA
Organism: Limonium bicolor; assembly: GCA_023374045.1. Taxonomy (NCBI): domain Eukaryota; kingdom Viridiplantae; phylum Streptophyta; class Magnoliopsida; order Caryophyllales; family Plumbaginaceae; genus Limonium; species Limonium bicolor. The sequence goes on from CM041780.1 coordinate 258,651,258, forward strand.
GTATCGGGATGGCTCCGTTTGAGGCCTTGTATGGCAGGAGGTGCAGATCACCCATCTGTGGGATGATCTGAAGGAGAGAGCGGTGATTGGTCCAGATTTGGTTCAGGATGCTGTGGGCAAGATTCAGTCTATCAGGGAGCGTCTGCTTGTGGCTCAGAGTCGTCAGAAGAGTTACGCCGATCAGAGGAGACGACCCCTAGAGTTTGAGGTGGGCGATCATGTGTAATCTGAAGGTTTCTCCAGTACGATGAGGTCCGTTCGTTTTGGGAAGAGAGGCAAGCTTAGCCCCTCGTTTTGTGGGTCCCTTTTGAGATCCTAGAGAGGATCGGACCGTTGCCTATCGTTTGGCTCTGCCTCCGTCTTTAGCAGCAGTGCACAGTGTTTTTCCATGTTTCGATGCTGAGGAAGTACATTCCGTACCCATCTCATGTGATCGACTTCAGTCCGCTTCATTGAGGGAGGACTTCACGTTTGAGGCAGTTTCCTTCGAGGATCCTAGCTCGGGACGTCCGTAAGCTCAGAAGTAAGACCATGCCCTTGGTGAAGGTGCAGTGGTCGGGACAGTCAGAGGAAGAGGCGACCTGGGAGGTCGAAAGTGATGTGCGTTCTAAGTTTCCCGCCCTTTTCGAGCAGTAGGTATGTTTTAATTTCGAGGACGAAATTCTTTTAAGAGGGGAGGTGATGTTATAACCAAACTTCGTGCATTTTATTTTGTTTGATGTAATTCTAAGTTGGCTTGTGTTGCGTAGGACATGGGAGTCCTTTTTAAATAAGAGAGGGACAAGGTGACTTTTCCCTTCTAGTGAATTTTGGTAAGTATTAATTAACACTTTAGTTAATTAATCCTCACGCTCTACACCCACGATCAGATCGCTCCTTCATTTGACAGTTTCCCACCTTGTTTCCTCTCTTCTCTCTCTCAAGAATACGTTCAATCAAGCGCTCAACCCTGCAAGTGTGGTTCTGAAACCCAGTTCGCTGGTGGATTCTGCAATTTGTTTCGCCGTCTCCGTTGCAATCAGGTTGGTCTTGTGGTTGTCATTTGTGAATCAGTTTTTGGGGTTAGGTTTTGGGAACCCTTTCAATCTCTAATAGTTCTTTGCAATCTGGTTGTGATTCAGCGTTGACCCTTCTGTTCCGTTCTTTCTCTCCTGCGTTTGGCTCCGTTTGTGTGTTCGACGTCGGATTCAGGTGAGGGTTTCGTTACAGTTTTTGGATTGTAATTTCAGTTTCAGAGTTTGGGTTCCGTTTTTCTGAATTGGGGGTTTGCAATGTGATTTATTCAGTGATTTGGAATTGCATTTCCGGTCTGCGTTTGGGTATCTGCTGGTTCGAGCTCTGCTGTTCAGATTGTGTTTCGTCTGCTGTAAAATTGAGGTAGGTGGCTTTCGGATTCGATCCGTGTGTTTCAGCCTTGGGGAGTTTGGATTCTATCAGTTTTCAATGTTTTGATCTTGTGTTTGGTGTGTGATTTATGTCTGTATAATGCCATTTCAATGGATTAAACCCCAAGGTTGTTTTGTAAATGTGTTGTGTTGATTTGAGTAAGTTTTGGTGCTTTTGTTCGTGCTAATTCGCTTCTGATTTCTGAGGTTTTCGGCATGTCCGAACTTCCGTCCGAGCTTTGAAGTTCGGACATGCCCTTCTGCGCTTAAACTTTTTGAAGTTTTCGCTGTGTCCGAACTTCTGTCCGAGCTTTGAAGTTCGGACACGCCTTCTGCATTCTCTGATTTTGGCTTCGACTTGTGTCCGAACATTGGATGTCCGGACACAAGTTCGGACTCTCCACGCCCTGTTTTCCCGAAGAACGTCCGAACATCCGTCCGAAGTTGGATGTTCGGACACCTCTGACTCTCCATCTGTTTTAAGGCTCGACTTGTGTCCGAACTTTGAAGTCCGGACACAAGTTCGGACATCTGTCTGGTTTGCCTTCTGAGTCTCGACTTGTGTCCGAACATTGATGTCCGGACACAAGTTCGGACAGGCTACTGTTTTGACCATAACTTGCTCGTTTGAGCTCCGTTTTGACTTCTGTTTGCGGGGTTGGATTCCCCTTCTGATTTCCAAGCTATCTATGAGCTTTCTGTTGCCTTTGGTGCACATATGCTTAACTGTATTTAAGCTTCTGTTTTGGGACCTAGTTATCTCTGTGTCTGGCCTTTGGATGGCTGGTTTCGCTGTCTCGTAGCGCGCTATGTAGGATCCTTCTGTTCACGGGTGATGTTCCCCGTTCTGTTCACGGGTGGTTTACACCTGTTCTGTTTACGAGTGAGGTTTCCTCGTTCTGTTCACGAGCTGGTTGCTCGTTCTGTCTGTATGCTGTGATCACTAGTGTCCCACTCTGTTTTCTGCTTCTGTTTACTTCTGCTCTGTTTAGTCCCTGAATGATTGGACTTCTGTTTCTGATTTCTGATATGTTTATGGATTCTCTTGACTCCTTCTGTTTTGATAACATTCTTAAATGTTTTGAGCATGCTGGTTGATGAAGTTTGTCATCTACTGGGCATAGTTGTGTGCTCATTCCCCTACTTCTAACGCTTTTGCAGATTGATTAGCGAGGATCGTCTCCCCTCAGCTTCTGGAGTTTAGCTACTTTGTTTTTAGCTCTTTTGAGACCTTGTATTGAATTTGGGCCTGTGGGCCTCTTTGTTAGTTTCCGCTTCTGATATTAGTTTGGTGGGTTCTGTAATGATTTTGGGGATGTTTTAACATCTCTTGTTTTATACTTTATTTAAGTATTCCGTTTGGGCCTTGTTTGACTATTTGTTTAAGTTCGTTTATTAGAGCCTTGCGTTATTATGTAATAATACGCGGCGTGTAATACCCCTAACTCCTAGGCCAGTGTTTGGGGGTGTTACAGTAAAGGCCAACTACCACGGTAGTAGTGGTCGTGAGTACAGTATTTATATGAGAGGATTAAGTCATGGTGCGCGGTAAGCGACCGTTGTGTATGAGCCGTCAAATATTGACACTAAGGCAATTAGATTTATGAGTTAAGACCATATAAGTAAGAAAATAAGATGGTAGACGACTGTGCATTGGTGCCAGTAGTCTGGACCTAGTTAGGTAAGATTTCACAGAAGCACACTACCCATTCCTTAAGGAACTGGAAGTGCATTCCTAATAGAATAAATATGAGAAACAAGATAAGAGGCTCTATGGAAAGAGACCTAAGCTACTAAAAATGGAGTCGTTATGGAATACAGAAAGGAGCTAGAGCATACCATACCCAAGAACACAGTAAATGGACTTCCCTTGATTGACTTCAAGAAGAACAATAAATGTTATTATGGAACGATGAAAGAGAGATCGACAACAGAATACTTCATAATTAGCAATAGCTAAACGTGTGACGGACACTATTAGTTTACTAAAACGAGACGTGGGACGACTGCATCCCACAGGGCTTGCAGGCCTGACACACTCATTTATGAGTTAGTTGGGTAAGTAGTAATGTACCAGTAAGGTACCCCATGCATGTAGACGAGTGGTGTAAGGAACACGGGAGGTAGTCGACTCCGTACCACGGACAACGACACAAGATCAGACAAGAGCAGCCATTACCACAAACAATCGAAGAGAAAGAATTCAGTTGAATCAGCAACGCAAGGGAATCAGAGAACAAATAATTAAGGACTATAAAGTGCGAGAAGCACGGATTATTAAGTATAGACATAGGACATGTCTTAAGATGAATAAGATTAAACTGTAAAGTGCCATAAGCACTAAACAGTAGTTTCAGATTAGGAATCATCCTCAGACCAAAGGTAAGTTGGGAGGAACGATTTAGACACTCGAGAAAACACTAAGAGTATAAACATTAGATCTCCAGGGAGATTGGATAAGCGAGACAGTTAAGCCTAAGATTATCAGAGTCGCGCAGCGGGAGCTAGCAGACCACTACCTTTGAGATTAGACCAAACTAAGTTAAGGAAACGGTACAAGTACCGTTAAGAATCCTCGATACAGAGACTAAGTAATTTCTGATCGAGTTATAGTAAGATAGATGAAGTGGAAGAATGCTTGATGAGAATTAGACATCTTGAACTTATGTTCAAGGATGATATAATGCTGATTACGTGGGCATAATCCATTTTAAGGGGGGTAGAGCGAAAACCGCTTAGCGTATGTTTGTGTACTGAGTACATAAACTACGGTGTGCATAGCACAAAATAATGTGAGAATATGTTTTACATAAACATTTTGAGATAAATTATGGTTATTGCACACAGAAGATGTGAATACCACACACGTTAAGTACCTATCTTGTTAACTCCGGTGTGAGTACAAGTTAAGAGAATTAAGGAAGAGGATTAAGGAGATTTAAGGAATAAGGAATATATGAGGTATGAGTCGATTTGAGACTATGTGTGAGATAAGAATAAGATAACACTATGAGATATTATTTGATATGAGTATGAGAAGGAAATTGTAATGCTATAAGATATAAGATGGTGAGAATTGGTATGGGGCAGTTATAGAACTTATAGGAATTTAAGCCTGAGGTGAGTACTAAGAGATGAATCGGGAATGTTTGGATGGACCGAGTTCACACTTTGGAGATGTGTTGATTATGATTAGAAGAACTAAAAAGATAGAAAATTGGACATGAGTGAATTATTTGGATGTTTGAAAATGACTTGGGAGGTGGAACTTGATTTTCTAGGGATCAGGGAAACCAAACACAAATTGGGGTGGAAGGATAGTTCTACACTGATGCTGATCACATCAGGGTTGGATGATTCCTGAAACTCCCTACCAGTGTTCACAACTAAAATCACACTATGGATAGAGGCCTTAGGATAAAATGAAATTGGAGTTGATTGTATTTTAATTAGAGGAATTATTCCTCACATGACCTCGTAAAAAGGATTACCTTTTTACCGAGTCTCGCCCATGAAGTCGAGGACGCACGAGCCTTTGTCTCCGGACCGGTGACATGGGGAGAGTAGAGTGTTTTGTATTCTGGCCCATGGTGACGAGGACGAATGAGCCATTGTCTACGGACCGGTGACATGGGAGAATACGTTGGAAATTATGTGAATGTTTTAATCATCAAAAGAAACAAAGAGAATTTTGAGTGCTATACATGCGTAAGCAAGTTGTGTGATATTTAAGAATAAGCATATGGAGGACCTAAGGATTCAATGAGTTTGGGTATACATAAGTATGATCTATATGATCTATGGAATGAGGTAAGACATGTATTCTAAAAAGATAAGATGCATGGGAACTTTGGGACAAAGTTCTTTTAAGGGGGGTAGATTGAAATACCCCAAACCTAAGTATGCTAAGTAAACATCAAATTATGATGTAGTAAGGCTAGAATATGCCTTATAAAGATTGGTAGACAATTTAAACCAAGGAAAACACAAAAAGTGCCTTAAGGGCAATTAGGGCAAAACTGTGCTCTAAGCTTGGAGAGACTTGGGTGAGTACCCAAATATCATGATAAGACCTTAGTAATATTCTAATGGTCATTTTAAATCAATTATCAAAGAAAACCAAGCTCAAAAACAAGCTTAAACACAAAATGTGCTTTAAGACTCCTTAAAGCACCTTTTTGAGAAATTGTGTTAGAAATAAGTTTTGAGTGGCTAAATGCCCATGATTACACCTTAATCAACATGTGTACTAATTAGTATCACATTAGGAAGCCTAATCAATGGGAAACCAAAAATTTCACGAATATGTGCACTAATTAGTGAATAGTGCCAAATAGTGCCCAATTAAGCTTAAGTCAACATAAGTCAATGAGATGGTCAACTAAGACCATAAATATCTCCAACTACAAGAGGGGGGGCCCAGTTTTTGATGTGAGGAGTCACCACATGACTAAGCAAATAAAGGAAAAAAAGAGTAAAAGAGAGAATAGTACTATTTGCTTTATAAAAGCAAATACCTTATATTAGCCTACCTCTCTCCTCTCTTCTTCATTTCTCTTCTTCTTCCACGGTTCTTTTCTTCTTTTCCTCTGTCCAAACCGTCCCAAGCAGCCTCCATGGTTGCCTCACCTTTCCTTGTCCATAACTTGCTCATTTTAGCTCCAAATCAAAAACTAAAAACATATTATTCTTAGTTAGCTCAAGCTCTAGCTTTCTATCTTTTCAAATCTTGCAAAGATCCATTTCGGTGCCAAGAGGAAACTCCATTGATGGAGGAAAATCAAGTTTGAAGAGCTCATTAGCTTCTCCATTCTCTTAAGGTAAAGGAATGTAAGAAAAACCATGTTTCCACCACTTCTTCTACTGGCCAAAATTTCTACTCATGGGGCTTAGTTTTTATGCCTTGTTCTAGCTTGATTTATTCACCAAGGACTAGTGGAGGTCCTATTTCATTCAATGCCAAAGTCTATCTTGAGACTTCAAAGGTAATCATCCACTTTTATGCCTTAGGTTACATTTCTAACCTAGGTTTTCATTCCTTGAGGTTAGTGTATTGTTTAGTACTCATGAGAGTCATTGAATATTGATTAGAACATTGGCAAAGGAAGTTTAAGTGGTGGCTGATATTCATTCAAGAAGAAGGTCTAAGGAGGAAGATAAGATAAGCTTGAGAAAACAAGGTAAATTACTTACCTAATGGTGGTTTAAGTTTTAAGGGATGAGTTTAGGTGGATACCAATGTGGCTTAGAGCTTACATTGTGTATTGGGTTATATAACCTAAAAAAGAACTTAAACAAGCTTGTGAACTTGTGACTAAGGAGCCAATGGGAATGAGTTAGTAATATAAGTTTAAGATGGATTTTAAGAGCATTATATCTACCATGAGATTGATGGGTGTATTTGCAGGTTAAAGGCTTTTATATGTGGGAAATTCAGTGTTTAAGTTTAAGTTATTTAAGGGCCTAAGAGCCATGTCATTTAAGAGCCTTGGTGCTATGCAATTTAAGATTATTGCAATATGATGAGTTTGATGTGATTGAGTTGGTTTGGGTGAGAAGATATGATGGGAAAGAACTTGATGTGTGTGAGATGGTTGAATGAGGAAAATAATGTGTTTGGGGGCATGATAAGATACTAGAGAAGTTATGACGAGATTTGAATAGAAACAAAGTGTTTAAGTGGTGGTGGTGAGTTAATATGCCCTGGGGTTACTAGGGAGCATAAAAGGAATTTGAGTGGAAATGAGTTAACTAAGGAGTCCTTGAGGTTTAGAATGACCTAGAGATGTTTAGGAGGAATTAGAGGTTAGGTGGGTGTATTAACACACACAAAATCATGTGATGAGGAATGCTAATACTTGAGCAAAGATTTGGATGAAAGGTGTATAATGCTTTAAGGAGATTCAGATATGAACTAGGGAATAAACAATAAGGTTTGGATAACTTGTGTAAGTGTGATGATGCTAGTAGTGGACTAATAAGGTTTTAGTTAGATGGTAATAAGTGGACTTAGGTGATGGAAGAGAATGTGAGTAAGTGAATAGAAGAAGTGGAAATGTCTAAGGAGGGTGTTGCATGGTCAAGGTAAATGAAGAACAATGTCGAGGTGTTAAGGTAGTGGGAAAGAATGTATAAGTACTCAAGAGTTTAGGAGTGATGAGTAACAAATGAAAAGGAGAGAAATTGTGCATGGACATGCAAGATGACCTTAGAAGGTTTAACAAGCAAGATGGAGTGCAATGATGTTAAGGAGGAGTTATACGGGTTGAAAAGAAACACTTTGGATAGTTGAAGTAGTTTTAGACAAAATGTTCCTGTTGGAAATGTAAGGAATCACTATGACAAATGTTAGGAGTGTTTGTAAGAATTTAGTAAATGTTTTCGAAGATCTTTGAAGTTGTTTTGAAGAGTTTGGTGGAAGTTCTAAGGTGAGTTTAAGTGCCTAAATGGTATTAGGACACATGGGGGAACATGTGGAGAAGTTTGGAGTCAAATGGGAATTTAGAAACAAGGTTCTGGAGCCGACCGACCTTGGGACCGGACCTGCAAGGTCGGTCGAGCTCAGTTTACACTACCGGAGAAGTTTCTGGAACCACCGACCGAACTTGGGGACCGGACTTACAGTTCGGTCGGGCTTGTATTTGTGTACGAATTGAGTCTCTGAAATCGACCGAACATGGGACTGAACTTGGCAAGTTCGGTCGGGCTTAAAAATCCCACGGGAAACTCTCGGGAATGGACCGACCTTGGGACCGGACTTGCAAGGTCGGTCGGGGTGAAATTTTCAAACGGTAATGGGTTCTGAATGGACCGACCTTAGGTAAGGTCGGTCGGAAGTTCGGTCGAGCCTAAAAATAAAAAAAAAGAAATTTTGAATTCTAAGGATGGTAATAGGTAATAAGGTATACCTTTGGTAGGGTGGTAATGATTAGGACCCTAAGAACTTAAGGGATTAAGTTAAGTTAAGTATAAACTTAAAAGTTTAAGGTTAAGTTGTAAGATTAAGTTGTAAGACTTAAGAGGTGATAGTGGGGATCGTTGAGTAAGTTAAGTAAGTTAAGTAGGTTAAGTAAGTTGAATTAAGTTAAGTGATTAACAACCTAAACTGAATGAATGTTTTGGACTTGGGAATTTGGACTCCGGAAGAGAGTAAGCAACCGAACGACCAACGGTGAACGGTACAGTTCTTCTTGTGACCTGCTTGCTAACGAGGTGTCCCTCGGCTTGTGTGCTATTTGTTTTTGTGTGCTCACTAAACAGATAAAGCATGCAAACCGGAATATTATGATTATTGTATTGTTGTGTGATGTTTGAAAACTAACACAACATATCGTGGGAACTTACTAACTAACGTTTAGTAAGGAATTGAGTGAGACTAAGGAATGCACCCTAGTATGGGTTGATATAAACCGAAAGAGGTTAACCAACAAACATGGTCTTGAGACTATTACTAATTGGAACTTGAGTGAGGAAACCCGGGACCGATCTCCGGTCATGCATGCTAAGGAAAAGGGGGACGGTATCTGAATCAGATCCGCCCTCCGCTTAAGGACTTGTCTTTGGACTTGTAGCCTAGGGCCGGTTGCCGGCTCAGCTACGCTGGATTCCCGACCAGAGTAGGTGGCATTAAGATGGTGCGGTGGGATAACCTAAATCACAGGTTTGAATTAAGCTACAACCATTCCTTCCAGGAACTGTTTGTATACTGAGAATAAGTTAAGATTAAGATTAAGGTAAGGTTAAGATAAGTTGCAACCATTCCTTTTTAAAGGATGGTTTGTATTATTAAGTTAAGATAAGCTACATCCACTCCTTATTAAAGGATGGTTGTTTCTAAGATTAAGATAAGACTAAGATTGAGGTGAGATAAGGATGGACTAAGATTAAGAGGGAACATTACTTAAGGTGTTAAAATTATCTCTCTAATTAAGGGAACGCATTTAAGTCGTTCATTGTGTGTGAACTTTGATTGTTCATATCTGAGTTGTTGTTTACTGCACTTTCTATTATGTTGTGCATCTAATCAACCTCCATGCTATCGACAATTAGTCGTCGTAGCCACGTTAGCTTGGGGGCCATGAGAGGATCGTACCAGCATTCGTGCTGACCCCCTTTGGGGGATGTTTTTACTACACAGGTGTACATCAGGAGGCGGCCGTCGCTAGAGTAAGAAGGGGTACAAGTGTGAAGGGTTAAGTGTGGCCTACGAGTTGTGGATGTACACTCGTATGGCAATTGAGTTAGTAAGATGTATAGGATGTGAGGGGATTGCAAGAAGGATATGTATTTGGTTAAGGTTGTTGTGCTAATGTTCGTATATTCTGTAGTCAGACCGCGGCAAGGTCTTGGAGTGTAAAGAATTCCGCTGTGATATGTATATATATATGCTGTTAAGTTGCGAGACCACATTTGGATTGAGTTGGGGTGTTACAGTGGGGGTTCAAGAAATCGCCATTGACATGCTGAGAGAGAGGAGAAATTTCAGAAGGAAGGAGGAGGGAGTTACGTGAGAGAGGGGGATGGGTAGAGGAGAGAGACTTTTATTTTGCTTTACTTATTTGTTTTGTCCTTTAGCTAATAAGAGAGAAATAAAGAGAGTGGGGGAGAGGAGTCCATCGGCTACACACATGCCCCTCTACAGATTTTTGCTTTTTATTTGCAAAAGTGGACACACTAACTGAAATACCCAGGAAATTCCAAGCTAGGAATAATATAGTATATGGTATGAGTGACATGTCTGAGGTTAGGTGGCCCAGGGAATTAATCTTTCTTCTTAAAGTATTTCTGAATATTAGTAACGTTGCTTTGATGGATTTAATTATATTTCCAACGCTATATGATATAATTAATTTCCCTCTTAATTTCCTAAGTTATTTAAACTCCGAAGTACTATTCCAGAATATTATTCCAACTTATTTTAAGTATTCAGAGTTCGAATTCTATTTGACTACTCAAAATATTATTTTGTTAACTCTCCTTATTCTTCTCTCAGTAATTGTTTTACTGGTATTATCTTTTATTCTTCTTACGAGTTGTTCTTTTCCTTTGTAAACCCTTTAAATTATTTACAACATATCTTTTCTTTTCTAAATTATCTCCTTTCAAATAAATATTTATTAATTGATTCTTGATTTTGTTTTCTCATTCTGATTTATCCTTCTTGAATTTCTCCATCAGTTTTCTTTTACTGATCTCCTAATTTATCGAGTTTTATCCTTTAGAGATTTTTAAAATTCCAAGAGTTAGAACTCCTTCTAAATTTTTTATTTGTATTTCCTTTTGTGTAAATCTTTTAATTATTATTCTCTTTTATTATACAAACAATTCTATTTAAGGGCTGATATCTCTTCACTATTTCCCCATCCTCAATACGCCGTTCTTGCGTCTACACTCTGCTCTTTATTTTCACGTTCTTCTTCTTCTTCAAACCCTTGGTGTTTTCTCGCTGTTCCGTCGAGGTTGATTATTCCCTGGTGTCCAGTTGGTAGATTGTCGGGTAATGTATTCTACTTAGTTGTTTAGTTGTTTATTCGTTGTTCGGTAAATTCTGATTGCTGATTTTGATTACCTAGACGCCGATTACATCGACGAGTGCTATCAATAGTCCGGAGCAGTTGGGCTCTTGAGGGTTTTGGTTGTTCCAGGTAAATTCTATGCTCAATGGTTTTGATTGTGGTTTTGCGAAATATTGGAAAAGGGTTCGTTGTGTTTTATCTCGGTTGTGTTTGAGATTTGGGATTATTCCCCAGTTGGAATTGAGGAATTGATTGAGATTGTGGTGTTTCAATTGTGGTTTTGGGAGTCTTTCACAGGTGTATTTTGTTGTTTGGGAGCCCATAGGTGCTCCCCATGATTATTATTATTTGCGCTGCACACATTGTTGCAGTTAAGCTCTATGATCTACTCTATGTTACTGCTGTTTCATAGGGGGTGTGCACACTTAAGGACTTAGGGTGAGGTGGTTGTTTGACGGTCCCATAGGTGACTGTCCTGGAATTGTGGTTTGGGGTCCCATAGGTGACCCCGTGTTCGGAATTGTGATTATTACTTCCTGTTGAAAGCTCCCTACTCGGTTTCGGTATTTATATGTTTTCTGGAAATTCTTCAACTGTTCAGCAAATCTCCTCATCTGATTGTTAAAGGCAAATGTGTTCTGAAATGTATTTTACAGTTTGAGGTAGAATTTACTCAGTTTTTCTGATTTGTGCGATCCTTTCTGTGTTTCTGTCTATGTTTTATGATCGCAGGTATGATGATGACTAACTGGGGATCGGGACGGCGAATCACATAGTTTAGGGACCACATATTAATAAGGCGATGTTTGATTTCAGTTTTGAGAGATGTTGTTTGTGCTCAAGTTTTCATACATTAAATGTTTTATTTGCTTCCGCATATTGAAGGATAACTTTGTTTAGTGTTATTAGTTCATTAGCCTGAGCACCCATGGGAATTGGGTGTGGCGGTAATGCCCTGGACGTTTTGAGATCCGCTGCTATGTTAAGGTTATGTTCATTAGTTTTGGTTAACTGAGTTTGCTAGTATTTATGAAACAGTTTTATTAAGTTGAGCTTTGTATTGAGTACTTGACAATGATTTTATCTGTTCAAGTTCCTCATATTGTTATTGTGTTTTATATAAGAGTTTTTATGGTTTTTGGGTCCTGTTTACGTTTTCTGAACTGCACTGAAGGACCTGTCCGAACGTCCGTCCGGACATCGATGTTCGGACAGGCCCCGAATGTTTTAGAAGCTCTATGTTTAGGCGTGTCCGAACTTTGGTCCGAACTTGATGTTCGGACACGCCACGTTAAATTTCTCGGACTTTTCAAACTTACTTGTGTCCGAACTTCAAAGTCCGGACACAAGTTCGGACGCCTTGGTTTTCAGCCTTTTAACTCTCGACTTGTGTCCGAACATCAATGTCCGGACACAAGTTCGGACGTTTGGTTTTCCGCAGTCTATTTCTCTTCGGCTTGTGTCCGAACTTACCATGTCCGGACACAAGTTCGGACCAACTCTGTTTTGCTCTTTTAGGACTCGTTTGAAGTCCGTTTTTGATGCCGTTTGCGCCATTAGATTTGTATTTTCTAAGCTGTTTTGAGGTAAAAATCCAGGGTGTTACAAGGTGGTATCAGAGCTTTGTTTTCGAAATAAGATAAAACTTGAGTAAACCGGATTAATAATTTGGGGATAAGCCGTTTGGGGAAGTCATGATGGATTATGTGTTATTTGTGAGCTGTTGAGTTATATTGGACATTGGGTGATGTTGAGATTATACAGGGACTGTTGTTTATTATCCAATTGTGGAATTGTATTATACTTGTTATATGCAATATTGTTCTATCTAACCGTGGATTGGGGTAGTGAGATTGTAGCATAATTAGAAGGGGATTGTTATGGGGAATTTAAGATCCTTTGAAATTCTTGACTCATAACAGGAGTCCACCTTGAGTAGGGTAGACTGGCAGACCGACTGAATTTCCCCTACAACACCAGAAGTAGAAGCGGAGGACTACTATGGCAGCCAACGACCCAATGAGACAGCTCCAGAGCTCGCTTTGAATCTGGGGCAGATTGTGCAACGCCAAGCCCAGCGAGACATGTGCCAGAAGACTACACAAAGAGAATTGCCCACTTGAAGCCAACTGCATTCAAGGGGGAGGAGGACCCAGTACTGCTAGAGGATTGGCTGCGTGAATTTGACAAGATCTTTGAGGCGGTCAACTGCCCTGCCAACAGGAGAGTCAACGCCGCCGTGTACTACTTCAAGAGCGAGGCTGACATCTGGTGGTCTGCCAATAGGATGCTCTTTTCGGGACCTGACTTTGGATGGGAGGCACTGAAGGAGGCCATGCGAAGGCGATTCTACCCTGAGCATGTTCGGATGCAGAAATACCTGGAGTTCTCTGAGCTCAAACAGCAGGCCCGGAGTGTGAAGGAGTACACTCCAAGTTCTTAGAGCTGGCGAGGTTCGCACCGACGATGGTCCCTGATGAGGCGTCAAAGGTGCAGAGATTTGTGGGGGGACTCAACTGGAGTCTCCAGGAGGCTTTGAGCGTGCTGACATACCCACCCTCCAGGATGCATATGGAAAGGCTGCTAACCTGTATAGGGTGCAGCAGAAGAGGAGGGAGGTACAGGCGGGCCAGAAGAGGAAGATGGAGGACGGGGAAGAGTCCCGGAGTCGAGACGACCGACATCAGAGGCCCCATCAGGACAAGAGGTGGAGGCCTAACTCAGGTGATGGAAGGAGGTTCGATGTTAACCAGAGGAATGACCAGAGGCGGAATGATAGGCCCCAGGGGCAGGCTCAGAGGGCAGAGTTCGTGCATAACAGGCACTTCCATTGCAGAAGATGCCACAAGGACACCCGGGGAAGGACTGTGAGGGGAACCTAGTGGCGTGCTTCCGGTGTGGCAGGAAGGGCCATAGAGCTTTTGAGTGCTTCCAGGATCCCCAGGGAGGCATTCAGCAGAGAGGAAATGGCGGAGACCGGACCTACAGACCAGCAGACCCCCAGTCTCGAGGTAGAGACCAGCATCAGGCCCAGAATCAGCGAGGGATGCTCCCCAGCTGGCAATGGCGGGGGTGGAAACGGAGGTAACCGAGGTCCGGGGAGAACCGAGACAATGGCAGAGCTCCGGGGAGGATTAACGTGATGAGTCGGGCCGAGGCAGAGGCTGAAGCAGAGGTGTTAGCAGGTACCTTTTCTGTTCATGGTACTTCAGCTCATGTTTTGTTCGATACTGGAGCTTCATATTCTTTCATTTCTGAGGAATTTGCTAAGAAATTGGGCCTAGAAACTTGTAAGACTTCTACCATAGCAGTATCTATACCTCGGGCGGGTTATTTCTTGTAATGATGTATTGAAGGATGTGGGGGTAGACATAAGGGGAAATATTTGTAATTGACCTGATCCAGTTCGTCCTCCCCGACTTCGATATTATTTGGGGATGGACTGGCTAAGCAAGTATAAGGGGAAGATTGATTGTGGAGAGCAGAAGATCGTCCTGAGAGGACCAACGGGCCGAAGAGTCTCCTACAGTAGCATGGAGAAGAAACCGGGAGTAAAGATAGTTTCAGCTATGTCAATTCTCTCCCAAGTGAAGAAGGGACAACGGCATACCTCTGCCATGTCCAGGATTTAACCAAGCGCCGAGCCCGTTAGAGAGATTCGGGTGGTGAATGAGTTCCCTGACGTCTTTCCAGATGAGATTCCTGGTATGCCGCCAGACAGGGAGGTGAGTTCAGCGTAGACCTTGTGCCAGGAGCAGCGCCTATCTCCAAGGCCCCATACCGTATGGCGCCATCAGAATTGAAGGAACTGAAAGTCCAATTGGAGGAGTTATTGGAGAAGGGATACATTCGCCCGAGTGTATCGCCATGGGGAGCTCCTGTCTTGTTCGTAAAGAAGAAGGATGGGAGCATGAGGCTGTGCATAGACTACCGAGAGCTGAACCAGATCACTGTGAAGAACCGGTATCCCTTGCCCAGAATCGACGATCTTTTCGACCAGCTTCAGGGTGCAGGAGTCTTCTCCAAGATAGACCTGAGGTCGGGGTACCACCAGTTACGTGTTGCAGAGAAGGATATCCCGAAGACGGCCTTCAGGACCAGATATGGGCATTTTGAGTTCTGGTGATGCCCTTTGGATTGACGAATGCGCCGGCAGTTTCATGGACCTCATGAACCGGATCTTTAATCCCTTTCTAGACCGGTTTGTGGTGGTTTTTATAGACGACATCCTCATCTACTCCAAGGATGAGGAAGAGCACGAGGAGCACCTGAGATCAGTCTTGCAGATTTTGAGAGAGCAGCAGCTTTACGCCAAACTAACCAAGTGTGATTTCTGGTTGGATCGAGTGGCATTCCTAGGCCACATCGTCACCAAAGAAGGAATTCAGTGGATCCGGCCAAGATCCAAGCAGTGAAAGAGTGGCCAACACCGAGCAATCTGACGGAGGTTCGTAGCTTCTGGGTCTAGCAGGATACTACGAAGATTTGTGAAGGATTTCTCAAGATAGCTAGACCCTCACAAACCTCATGAAGAAAGTCACCAAGTTTCAGTGGGATGATGACTGTGAGAAGGCGTTTCAGACATTGAAGGAAAGGTTGACCACAGCCCCAGTGTTGACCTTGCCTTCGGGGACAGACGGATTCGAGGTTTTCAGCGATGCTTCCAAGTATGGCTTGGGGTGTGTCTTGATGCAGCATGGGAAAGTCATAGCCTACGCATCGAGACAACTGAAGGAGTACGAGACCAGATACCCGACGCACGACCTAGAGCTTGCAGCAGTGTCTTTGCCCTGAAGATTTGGAGACACTACTTATGGTGTCTGCAAGATCTATACCGACCATAAAGCCTCAAGTACATCTTCACTCAGAAGGAACTAATATGAGGCAGAGGAGATGGTTGGAGCTGATCAAGGATTATGACTGGAGATTTTATACCATGAAGGGAAGTCCAACCTAGTGGCCGATGCTCTGAGTAGGAAGAAAAGTCATTCAGTGAATTCGATGTGGGTTCTTCCAGACGAGTTAGTTCGTGATTTTGAGAAGCTGAACTTGGAGGTGATGGAGGCGGGTGGAGTAGAGCGTGAGGTGAGGTTGTACCACATGAGTGTCTCTTCGACATCTACGGGAGATACTCAAGGACAGCCAGGTGATGCGAAGTTGGAGCGCATCAAGGATAAGATGAAGGAAGGGAAAGCTGAGGGGTTTGAGACCCACAGTGACGGCAGTCTGAGGTTTAGAGGCCGATGGTGTGTACCTCAGGGGTGCGTGGAGGTAAAGGAGAGGCTGATGAGGGAGGCTCATAATACTCCCTATTCAGTTCATCCTGGCGGTGATAAGTTGTATAAGGACTAAAGAAGATGTTTTGGTGGCCGAATATGAAGAGAGAAGTTGCAGAGTTTGTGTCGAAGTGCCTTACCTGTCAGAAGGTCAAATTCGAACACAAGAGGATGGGAGGTTTACTGCAGCCGTTGGAGGTTCCAAAGTGGAAGTGGGACTCCATTTCCATGGACTTCGTGATGGGTTTACCACCAGCGAAAGGAGGGTCAATCAGATTTGGGTAATAGTGGACCGACTCACTAAGTCTGCACGGTTCATACCCATGAAGAAGACGTGGTCCATGAGCCAGTTGGTGGATGCTTACATCAGAAATGTGGTGAGGTATCATGGGGTACCTGAGACCATCATTTCAGACAGAGACTCGAGGTTTTTAGCCCATTTCTGGCAGCAATTTCAGAAGGCGATGGGTACCAAGTTGAAGTTGAGCACTGCGTTTCATCCAGCCACTGATGGTCAGACCGAGAGAACCATCCAGACCTTGGAGGACATGCTTCGTGCATGTGTGATGGATTTTCAGGGTTCGTGGGCTGATATGCTACACCTGATAGAGTTTTCCTATAATAACAGTTACCACACCAGCATCAGGATGGCTCCTTATGAGGCCCTGTATGGGAGAAGTGTAGGACACCGTTATGTTGGAGCGACATTAGTGAGACTGTTGTTTTGGGGCCCCAGTTGATTGAAGAGACTATGGAGCAAGTCCGGATGATTCAGAGACGAATGAAGGCAGCCCAGGACAGGCAGAAGTCCTATGCCGATCTCAAGCGCAGACCAGAGGAATTCGAGGTGGGAGATAAAGTTTTCTTGAAAGTATCTCCTATGAGAGGAGTAACCAGGTTCGGGAAGAAAGGGAAGCTCAGTCCCAAATTCGTTGGACCCTATGAGATCTTGGAGAGGGTTGGAGAGGTGGCTTACCGACTAGCGCTTCCTTGTGAACTGGAGAAAGTTCACAACGTCTTCCATGTTTCCCAGCTGAAGCGGTATGTTCCCGATCCTTTGCATGTGTTGCAGCCAGAGGTCTTGGAGCTAGAGCAGAATCTGTCCTATGAGGAGTACCCCATCAGAGTTATGGACACTAAGACCAGGGAGACACGATCGAAGTCCATCCGTATGGTCAAGGTCTTATGGTCTAACATGGAACCGAAGAGGCTACCTGGGAGGTAGAGGAGGAAATGAGAAAGAAATACCCACAGCTCTTCGATCAGGTAACCGCTCGAGTCAGTAATTCGTATCAGTTTTCGCCTTATGGATGAGTTTTAGCTTCGAGGGCGAAGCTTTCTTTTAAGGGGGATGAGATGAAATACCCAGGAAATTCCAAGCTAGGAATAATATAGTATATGGTATGAGTGACATGTCTGAGGTTAGGTGGCCCAGGGAATTAATCTTTCTTCTTAAAGTATTTCTGAATATTAGTAACGTTGCTTTGATGGATTTAATTATATTTCCAACGCTATATGATATAGTATTAATTCCCTCTCTTAATTTCCCTAAGTTATTTAAACTCCGAAGTACTATTCCAGAATTATTTCCAACTTATTTTAAGTATTCAGAGTTCGAATTCTATTTGACTACTCAAATATTATTTTGTTAACTCTCCTTATTCTTCTCTCAGTAATTGTTTTACTGGTATTATCTTTTATTCTTCTTACGAGTTGTTCTTTTCCTTTGTAAACCCTTTAAATTATTTACAACATATCTTTCTTTTCTAAATTATCTCCTTTCAAATAAATATTTATTAATTGATTCTTGATTTTGTTTTCTCATTCTGATTTATCCTTCTTGAATTTCTCCATCAGTTTTCTTTTACTGATCTCCTAATTTATCGAGTTTTATCCTTTAGAGATATTTTAAAATTCCAAGAGTTAGAACTCCTTCTAAATATTTTATTTGTATTTCCTTTTGTAAATCTTTTAATTATTATTCTCTTTTTTATACAAACAATTCTATTTAAGGGCTGATATCTCTTCACTATTTCCCCCCATCCTCAATACGCCGTTCTTGCGTCTACACTCTGCTCTTTATTTTCACGTTCTTCTTCTTCTTCAAACCCTTGGTGTTTTCTCGCTGTTCCGTCGAGGTTGATTATTCCCTGGTGTCCAGTTGGTAGATTGTCGGGTAATGTATTCTACTTAGTTGTTTATTCGTTGTTCGGTAAATTCTGATTGCTGATTTTGATTACTAGACGCCGATTACATCGACGAGTGCTATCAATAGTCCGGAGCAGTTGGGCTCTTGAGGGTTTTGGTTGTTCCAGGTAAATTCTATGCTCAATGGTTTTGATTGTGGTTTTGCGAAATATTGGAAAAGGGTTCGTTGTGTTTTATCTCGGTTTGGTTTGAGATTTGGGATTTGTTGGAATTGAGAATTGATTGAGATTGTGGTGTTTCAATTGGGTTTTGGGAGTCTTTCACAGGTTGTATTTTGTTGTTGGGAGCCCATAGGTGCTCCCCATGATTATATTATTTGCGCTGCACACATTGTTGCAGTTAAGCTCTATGATCTACTCTATGTTACTGCTGTTTCATAGGGGGTGTGCACACTTAAGGACTTAGGGTGAGGTGGTTGTTTGACGGTCCCATAGGTGACTGTCCTGGAATTGTGGTTTGGGGTCCCATAGGTGACCCCGTGTTCGGAATTGTGATTATTACTTCCTGTTGAAAGCTCCCTACTCGGTTTCGGTATTTATATGTTTTCTGGAAATTCTTCAACTGTTCAGCAAATCTCCTCATCTGATTGTTAAAGGCAAATGTGTTCTGAAATGTATTTTACAGTTTGAGGTAGAATTTACTCAGTTTTTCTGATTTGTGCGATCCTTTCTGTGTTTCTGTCTATGTTTTATGATCGCAGGTATGGATGACTACTGTGGGGATCGGGACCGAATCACATAGTTTAGGGACCACATATTAATAAGGCGATGTTCTGATTTCAGTATTTGAGAGATGTTGTTTGTGCTCAAGTTTTCATACATTAAATGTTATTTGCTTCCGCATATTGAAGTAACTTTTGTTAGTGTTATGTAGTTCATTAGCCTGAGCACCCATGGGAATTGGGTGTGGCGGTAATGCCCTGGACGTTTTGAGATCCGCTGCTATGTTAAGGTTATGTTCATTAGTTTTGGTTAACTGAGTTTGCTAGTATTTATGAAACAGTTTTATTAAGTTTGAGCTTTGTATTGAGTACTTGACAATGATCTTATCTGTTCAAGTTCCTCATATTGTTATTGTGTTTTATATAAGAGTTTTTATGGTTTTTGGTCCTGTTTACGTTTTCTGAACTGCACTGAAGGACCTGTCCGAACGTCCGTCCGGACATCGATGTTCGGACAGGCCCCGAATGTTTTAGAAGCTCTATGTTTAGGCGTGTCCGAACTTTGGTCCGAACTTGATGTTCGGACACGCCACGTTAAATTTCTCGGACTTTTCAAACTTACTTGTGTCCGAACTTCAAAGTCCGGACACAAGTTCGGACGCCTTTGGTTTTCAGCCTTTTAACTCTCGACTTGTGTCCGAACATCAATGTCCGGACACAAGTTCGGACGTTTGGATTTCCGTCTATTTCTCTTCGGCTTGTGTCCGAACTTACCATGTCCGGACACAAGTTCGGACCAACTCTGTTTTGCTCTTTTAGGACTCGTTTGAAGTCCGTTTTTGATGCCGTTTGCGCCATTAGATTTGTATTTTCTAAGCTGTGTTTTGAGGTAAAAATCCAGGGTGTTACACTAACTTTGTTTATTTGCATTCTCACCCCACAACTTCCCGGTTGTTACTGTTTTTACTAACCGGTACCCGTTTTCTGGAATTTCTCGTTTAATTAATTTATTGGTTCTAAAGCTTCACTAATATTTATTAGTGACTATTTAGTTGACCAAAACTGTTACGAGTCTATTTGACCCGCTTAAAGTCACGTTTCCCAGTTTCCTCGAAAAACGCGCTTTAAGGTTCGTTTATGCTTTTAACCCATTTTAAAGGTCCGTTTTCTTCGGGATTTGTTCCCTCATATTTATATAAGTGTAATTAAGCTTTTTAAAAACATAATTAGCCCAATTAATCATTGTTTTTAATTACGGGGTATTTCATGGAACATGCTCAAACAGGAAGTGATAGCCACACAAGCAAATCTAGTGGGTTTATTCGAAACTCACCAGTCCCACCCTCTCAATAAAATCCAATCTCTTTGGGGGCTGAGACATCAGACAGCCTAGGAAATTCAATCGCAAGGACACTCGGGTGGAATCCTTATCACTTGGAACCCAAATGAAATTACAGTTACAAACTGCAGAAAATACAATCGCTGGATGGTAGCTGATATCACCTGGGACAACATCCCGTTCACTGGCTCAGTTTTTTTCATCTATGCACCTACCGACGCAGAAGGTAGAAGAGCCTGTATAAAGAAATAGTGGACATTCAGAACTCACTAACCCTCCATGTTTTACTTATCGGTGACTTCAACGAGGTGTTAAGGGGAGACGAGAGAAAGGGCGGAAACCCACATTTTGAAAACAGAAGCATGAGAGACTTTAAAGAATGGGTAAGCAACATGGGAGTTACTGAAATCGATCTCCAAGGCTGCAAGTTTACCTGGAGGAGAGGTAATTCCATGAGCCGGATAGACAGAGCTTTCGCCGACTAAGATGGTTCTCAAGATTCTCAGAGGCAAAACTTGGAATTATCAGATCACAGAGGCTTATGGATAACGCTAGAAGAGAGGAATTGGGGGCCAAAACCTTTCAGAGTGCTCAACGGGTGGCTGGAACACCCCTCTTTTGTCGATATGTTTCAAAAGGAATGGCTGAAGTATGAGAACACTAGCTTGCCGATGAAACTCAAACAAATAAAAGAGCCCATCAGATGCTGGAACAAGAAGATTTTCAAAAACTCAGATTTTCAGATAAACAAATTGACGGAGGAACTCACAAGAATAGATGAGCTGGATGAAAAACGGCCCACCAACGACGAGAATAGAACTATGAGAAGGAAAGCTTTACAACCTTGCTATGGAAACATACTCGGCAACAAGAAATATACTGGAGACAATGCTCACGGGAAAAATATTTGCGACAAGGCGACATGAACACCAAGTACTTTCACAACACAGCCACCATGAACCGCAAAAAAACAGGATCAACCAACTGATTATAACTGATAAGTTATCCTCTGATCCGAAAGCCATCAAAGAAGAAATCATCCGGTACTACAAATCCCTCTTCTCAGAACCGCTGGACAGCGAATCCCTCCCACCTGCCTTTGGACGTCCCGACTCAGCACATCAGAAGCCAACAATCTGGAAGAATAACTACTGAAACCGAAATTAAGGAGGCAGTTTGGAGCTGTAACGACGACAAGGCCCCGGGTTTTGATGGTTTCAACTTTAAATCATCAAAAGGCACTGGCAGGTAATTGGCCTTGACTTCACATGCTCTGTAAAAAGTTTTTTTTCAGGGCCACCTCCCTAGGGGCTGTAATACGACATGGATGACGTTAATTCCAAAAGTGCCGGGTGCTACAAGGGTTGAGGAGTTCAGACCTATTAGTATGATAGGTTGCGTATACAAATCAATTGCTAAAATATTAGCCCTCAGATTGAGTAGAGTCCTTCATAAGCTCGTAGGGGAAACCCAAAGTGCCTTCCTCAAAGGAAGACATATTCTAGATGGGCCACTCATTGCAAACGAAACAATCAGATGGCTGCGATCAGCTAAGAAAAAAGGGGTCTTACTGAAGGTAGATTTCCGGAAAGCTTTCGACAGCGTCTCATGGAAGTTTATTGACAGAATGCTAGCTTTGTTGGGTTTTGGCCCGAGATGGCGTTCCTGGATCAAAGAATGCATTACCACCACTAGCATCTCTATTCTAATTAACGGTTCACCAGCCCCACCTTTTAGGCCGAAGCGTGGCCTCCGGCAAGGAGATCCATTATCTCCACTCCTTTTCATTATCTCAGCAGAAGCACTAAGCTGGATGTTGGACTCATGCATTCACCACGGTGAAAGGGTTGGTATCAGTATCGGAAGGAACTCACTGAGATTACTCACCTCCAGTTCACGGATGACACATTGATCTTCTGCGATCCTGAAGAGGGGGAGCTCCTAGCAGTTAAATGGGTCCTAGCATGGTTTAAGGATATGAGTGGTATCGAAGTAAACTGGGAGAAATCAGCAGCATTCCCTATCAATCTATCTCAAACCAGATTGAGATAATTAAATCAACATTTGGTTGCTCTATCAAGGATTTTCCTAGCAACTACCTGGGCTGCCCGTTAGGAGCAAATGCCCGATCGATCAAGACTTGGAAACCAGTCATTGAACGACTGGAAAATCGCCTCTCAAGTTGGCGGGCAAGATCCCTTTCGCGAGCAGGGAAGCTGGTCCTTATCCGAGCAGTACTGGACAGCCTCCCCACTTACGACCTCAGTCTCTTCTGAATGCCAAAAGGAGTTATCAGGAAACTAAACAAAATCCAGCGCTCTTTTCTTTGGGTGACGGGATCTCCCACGGCATCCCGCTTATCTCATGGAGGAAACTCTCCCGGCCAATCACCCAAGAGGTCTAGGGATTGCGACTTCGAAACAAAAAAATGCGGCACTACTGTTCAAATGGTGGTGGAGCTATCAGAAGCCGGAAATTCTTTTGTGGAAAAAGTAGTGAGTGCAACTTACAACATAAACCTTGATGTCCCTATCTGCGACGAGATCTGGCACAAAGCAAAGGGGAATGGGCCTTGGAAATCCATTCTATCTCTTAAAAATTGGTCACCAGAAGTCAAGGCAGTCATCGAAGAGAACATGCGTGGATTCTGAAAGATGGGAGCCTAGTGCGTTTCTGGCTAGACCCATGGGCAGGCGGTGTCCCCCTAAAAGCAAAATTTAACAGGCTCTTTCTCCTCAGCGAGTAGAAATCTGCGAAGGTGTCGGAGGTTGGTGTATGGGATGGCGAACGCTGGATTTGGGATTTGATCTGGAGAAGATCCCTCTTCGAATACGAATCAGAGGAGTGGAATGAGATGGCCATGCTGATTAACGCCACTATTCCAGTCCCGTCAGTTGCCTCAGACAGAATACACTGGAATCTCACAAATGACGGTACTTACTTGTGCAAATCACTCTACAATGAAGTTCGAGGCGCTGGTCTGGTAGCTCTTCCCGACTGGCATAAACTTCTCTGGCCAAACTAGCCCCCCCGCGAATGGAGCTCCTAGCCTGGTTCTGTCTCCAAAATTGCTTAAACACAAAGGACATTCTGTTTGAGAAAGGGTTGATCCCACTAAACCAACAATGGTGCCCCCTCTGCAACACGGCTATTGAAACTGCTTCACACATCTTTGTCCACTGCCCCATGTCGTCCAATCTCTGGGCGTCTCTCCTCAGCTGGTGGGGGATTCATTTCGTGTTCCCATACTCAGTGGAGCAAGCTTTTGAGACATGGTGTAATGTTGATATTCCCTCCCCCTTCAAAAGGCCTGGGCTTCAACTTTCGTCCACGGCATATGGATGATTTGGACCATTAGAAACTCAAAGATCTTCCAGGGCAGACCTCCGGATTGGCTTCAATCCTCATTTACAGTCAAAAGGCAAATATGGGATTGGGAGATTAGAAAAATTCTGTCGGTTTCAGCACCTCTTGAAGTTTTCTGCAACAACGACTCTTTCCTAAGCATTTTCTAAAATACCTGTAGTGGCTCTCTTCCCTTTCTATCTGTTTTTTCTGTTTCGATTTTGATGTCGCTTTCAGGTACTGCAAATGGTGCCTCGGTCTGTTTTTCGACAATTTTGGGCACCTATTTTTGTACATGTGATGGCCACTGTGCTCACACTTGTAACTTTTCAATCCTGGTTCTAACCAGTAATTATCAAAAAAAAGAAGGGAGAAGACTTGGAATAAGGGTCGTAAGACATGAAATACGTGTAGTATCATAGTTTTGCGTTGTTTCCATTTGTGTAGTTGAATGTACTTTTTTCCACTTATGTGGTATTTAATATATTTATAAGAAGGTATCACATAGATGCTATGATCTACGAGGAATATAGCCAACATGATATATAAATATGTATGCATCTGATGATAAGTCCACCAAGTTTCGTAGTAGGGTGTGCATAAGTGGTCCTTGTAGCTAACTCATTTCTACCCCATCACAACAAGTCAATCACACCAAACTCAACTCCTACGCTTCAATAATGTATTGGTACATGCACCACTTGTCTCCGAGTATACAACATGGCCTGGCTAATGTCTTGCTGACTGTATCCATCACATAAGGGACATTGAGTATAAAAAGAGATAGTAAACTAACACATTGTGCTGGCCAATAGCAACCTACCCAATTATATGCTGAAAACTCGACGTCACATGTCATTCGACATACTCTACCACAGGTAAGGAACCAGGGCCGTAAGAAATCTGATCAAAGCTTAAACTTACTGCTCAACATACAATTTGTGTCCATCATCCTGACATCCTCAAGCTCATTAATCATATTAGATCTTCATGCTATTCACGACCTAAGAGCCCTAACACGAGTCTATTTGTATATTGTGGGAAACACAATCAATAGGGTTTCTTTGTATTTAAACTAATTCCATAGGCCTCTATGTATAATAATTGAGGGACCTAGTAAATATTATAATATCTAACCTATAGATCTTTTTTATTTACTTGTTTAACTAAATAAAAATGACCAAAAATAAAAAGCATCGATGCAAGTTTGACATCCAAACTATTACAATCTTTACAAGGTCTATATAATAAAACCTCTAAATCACCTCAACATTCTAATTTATCCATGCCATTAGCATTATTCTACTGGCTATGACTTAATACAACACTAGCTGATTGTCCAATGTTAATCATTAATTCGCAAGTATTATTAAAATTGGCAACAAAGAGAGACATATTACATTCTCATCTCCAGCAGTTGAAAAACCCCAAAACAATGCCTCAACTGGGTAGTTGAGTTGATGGAGCGTGGAGTAGTAGAGTAAGAGGTTTCGAGATTGAATCCTCCGAACCCACCCCTACTTGGCTGAGTTTGTCATCTTCCGTAGCTTACCTGGTTGACATTGTTTGCATGTAATGACCCAAAAACCAGCCTAGGAGTTAGGAACGTTACACGCCGTGTATCTATTATCTAATAACGCAAGGCTCTAACACATACGATCTCAAACCCAAACCAGAGTACTTGCATTAACGAGAAGAGAGTTTACAATATCCAAAATACCAATGCGAAAGTAAATACAAAATAAGGGCCCGTAGACTACATAATGTCAAAACGTCTAATGCGTAAAGTCAAAATACAAAGTCTGAATATAACATAAATATGGAACTGAGCTCCAACAAGAGAAGAATAAGTTCTCCAAGCGATCAATCTGCATGTGTAAATAAAGGGGTGAGCTCAACTAGCTTAGTAAGCAGAAGACTTCCTTAAGGAAGCCTACTCAAAATAGAAGTCAGAAGTTATGTAAACAGAGAGAAGCATATGTTAGTTTGCAAACAGACGAACATAAGCAAAACGGATTCAAAAGCAGAGTAAAATGTCACATCAAAACATCAGTCGGGCTTTCAGAAATAGAATCACAGGGTGGGACACTAGCAATCCGCTAACACATCATAAAGACACATACACTCACACACATTAATGTCCTATGGATCCATTGATCCCACATCAGAAGCCGTAGAGACAACTATTAGACTCGTTGGTCACTAAATGTGCTAAGGGAAACCCTAAGGAACGTATACAGAAGGAATTCGTACGCAGCATGCTACGGGACATCCCGACCCGACTATCTAAGGCTCAGAAGTATAGTAACTAGGACCCAAAACATAGGTTCGTAAATACAGATCATAAATGCATAATAATGCATATAAACAACATAGAAAGCTTGTACTCAGATAGGGGAATACAACCCCGCAAAAGGAATTCAAAACAGAGCTCAAACGAAGAATTTGTGCAAAATCAGAGGCCTGTCCAAATATGCGTCCGAACATGCATGTTCGGACATAGGCTGAGAGTTCAAAAGTTCAGAAGTTCGAAGTGTCCAAACTTGCGTCTGACCTTGCAAGTTCAGACACATGTCGAGAGTCAGAAAACACATAAATCACGTTGTTCGAACATACATCCGAACGTCAAAGTTCGGATGCATGCCAAAAGTTGGAAATCAGGAAATTCAGTGTCCGAACTTGTGTCCGGACATGCAAGTTCGAACACACGCCGGGACTTCGCACGCCAGACCCGTCCTCGCACTCTGTCCGAACATACATGTTCAGACAGATGTTTAGACACTTCAAAATATAGAAATTATCAGGCGTGCCAGACGACATGTCCGAACTTACAAGTTCGGATAGACGTCCGGACGTCGCAAAACCTGAAATCACAGAACAACAACAGAGGCAAAAACAACCACAAATCAACTCCAAACTCAATCACACTTTCTAGAATACAAATCAGTGCCCATAGGGATTTTACCACGCCAACACCAACACAAAGTAGAAGTGAAATCATCCAATGAAATGCAATTTACCAACTAGAAACACAAAGTAAAAACAGCACCCCATGGGTGAGCAAACCACTCGATTCCATCCCCCACTTACTTCGATTCGAAGTGCAGAAAAGGATCTCGACAATGCCAACAGCCAACCGATGATAACACAAATAGAGCGAAAGTAGAACCCCACTGAATTCAGCAACAAACACACCCCAAAATCAGATCCCAAAATCAGAAAAACCACCCCCGAAACCGAGAACAAACAACGCATAATTTACACAGATCTAACCTGAAACAACACCGATGAAACACACAACACTAGGAGAGGAGATGTCCAACACTTAGCAGCAATAAACACCAACAATCAGAAGCAATTTACTCGCAGGAGAGGAGAAGTCAAGAGCGCTCAAAACTGTCGATGGGGAAAGCACTGTTTAGAAACTAATCGGGAATAAAAGAATAAGGAATTCTTTTCCTTATTTACATACTAAAATAGTAGAGGAAAAAAGACCACTTTATCCTCGTCTTTTAATGAAATGCTGGGACGGTCCTAATGTCATAAAACACCAAGTCATAAAACGTTAAGCAAAATCCGATGCAATGGAATTAAAATAAAACTGGGTTATTACATCATTCCCCCTTAAAAGGAATTTCGTCCTCGAGAATGTGGCGCTTGAGCCCGAATGTTTGGGTTAGAAATGAGGCACATGGGCCTGAATGATTTCTAAACCACAAATAGGTATGTGGGCTTAAATTTTCTTGATCTGAAAGTGATTCATATGGGCTGGAAGAGATTATATGAATGGCTGTTGAGCTGAAAAAGTATTCAATGGAAAGGCCTGATTGATTTTCAAGTCGTGTGAATTATTTCAAGTTCAGGTGGATTTCTTTTCTACAGGCTGCAACCTAAATGGGCCAAGATGAATGATTCAAATTATTGGGATGAAAAGTGAGATTACTTAAGTCTAGGTTCTTAGGCCAAATCCCAAACAAATGACTTACCAACTTAGACTAAGCTGGGCTTTGGGCAAAAAACAATAAAGTCCGAGATTCGGGTTGGGCGGAACTAGATGTAAGGAAAGATCCTATCAATTTCTAAGGCTGGTAGTGGGCCAATCATACAAGCAAACTAGATTTACACATAAGTTCAACATGTCCTCGCTAGACGCTTTAATCAATCTGGGTGAAATACCCCAAACATTAATTACCTTAATTACTAAGGAATTAATTTAAATAAAAGGAAATAATCAGTAATTACCCATCTAATGATCAATATTCATTATAGAATATCATTATAAAAATGTATAGTCCAAGATGGACACTAAATTATACATAAATTCTCTAATCAATGAGAGAACATTACTAAGAAGAAATCAACTCCTAAAATCAACTAACCATGCATGTAACACATCAATACATGTGAAAATACCACAAACAATGTGGAGAGATTATATAATTATTTTATATAACCAAAACTAAATTCCTAGAGTGTTAACTACTTTAATACACTCATTTTAACAAGGATATAATATATGCCATAATATAACACATAAACTTAGCCTTATGTACAACAATTAAGTGTAACATCATAATGTTACCAAAATTCAATTCTTCCCCCCCAAAATTAATGAGGGGCCGGCTGCATTAGTACAAGGGGGGGGGAGGGATCTAAAATGGTGTTAGGAAAATAAAATAAGAGTAACAAGTACACAAGTACACATAACTTACATACCTAGACATATTATAACATTACCTAAATCATTTCACACTTTTCTTTCATCTTTTCCAGCCCTTGTTCAGTAGCCATCCTTCCCATTTGACTAATCAGCCGTAAAAGAGAGCAATGAGACGAAAAATAAGACTAAAGTAAGGAGGAAAGAGAGGAAACTTGTACTTGCCTAGAATAAACTAATGTTTTAAGGAAATCTTCTACAATACATAACATACCCTACCCTCATTCCTCCTTATTTGCCGGCACACAACCCAGCCATTCTTCATTCTCTTTCCAGCCGTGAGGTAAGGCTCTCCCTTCTTCCTTTTTGTTTATCTCTTAAACTCCATTAAAGACTAAGGTTTAAAGCTCTAAATCTCCTTCTCTTTTCACATATGACCAAGCTCCATCTTCTTTCTCTTGTTGAAGCTGAAAACAACCACCATTAAAGGCTGTTAGAGAACCGAAAATAGGCTTGGTAAAGGAGGAAACAAGATCAACACAACCAAGGTAAAATAAGCTCTAAATTTCCACATCTTCATTTTCCTTGTGTTGACCGAAAATACCTCACCTTAATGACTCCATTTTCTTCATTCTTTCCATGAAGCAACCCTTGACACTACCTAGTCCAAGGAGGCCGGAAATAACAAGCATTTCCACCTAAGGTAAAGTTTTATGCCTTAGGATTTTAACCGTGTTTATGGAAGTATAGAAAAGTTCTAACCTTTGAACTCCCTTCCTAGAGCCATGGATGAAATATTGAGCCTTTGAACCTCTCAAAACCGAGCTAAAAAACAAGAGCAACAATTGGAAAATTCCATCTTTGAGGAGGTAAAAATCCTAAACTAATCTTTGGTTAATGAAGATTCATTTAAGCCTAAACTTGTACAAAAAAAAGAATTTAAATGGAACCTATGGTTGTATAGGGCCGAGAGACACAAGACGTTCAAGCTGCAAGTTACCTTGGAAAAATCATACTTTGAGCATTAGGAGGTAAACTCCTTAAATTAAAATTTAATGTCATTTTGGTATGATTTTTGGGGTTGTATTATTTAAGGCCGAGAGCCTACTGCCTAACGTAACACCCTGGATTTTACCTTAAATGAAAGAATGCGTTGCTACGGATCCAACGCCGTAAACGGTTTCAAAAACGGACTCCAAATGAGTCTTAAAACTGAGAAACAAGGTCTGTCTGAATATTAGTCCGAACATGTAAGTTCGGTCATGTGCCGAGACTTACAGTTCAGACCCGTCCTTGCATGCTGTCCGAACATGTAAGTTTGGATAGATGTTCGGACACACTAATACTGTGAAAAACAAAATGCTCTCGGGGCCTATCCGAACATGGATGTCCGGACGAACGTTCGGACAGGTCCAAATTTGCGAAAATCAAAGCGAACACAGGATTAGAAGGGTACAAAATGACCATAATATTAATGCCAATGGAAATTGAATGTTTTATAAGCATATGTAGTGTGAGCCTCGATTTTAAACCCTATCCTATGTGGATTAACTTGATTGGGATCTAATCGGGTTTTAGGTCCACTTATAGCCTAAGATTAATAACTATGTCATATAACAATAATTATTAAAACCTAAGCTAGCTCACTGGAATCTATTATGAGTCGCCACCTAATTTTAACCTAGATCAAATTAGGAAAGGAGAGTTCGGGTTCGGGGGCTTGATATTCGACTTAATTAGGGTTCAAATTACTTTCATTACCCTTCCTAGGTCATTTTTCCTCTACTTGGTTCAATTACGGCTTTCTACAAAGTTGTTTTTAACCTAGGTGCGCGCTTCTGTTTTTTTTTATTTTTTAACGTTTTTTGACAGAAAATTAAAGTGGAAATTAAAATTACCTAAACTAGGGTTTCGGAGGCAGAATTAGGTCAAATTTTGTTTCCGTCCGTAGCCACGGACCTAATGTCCGAGACCACGGACCCCAGTTAACCTATATGAAAATAAAAGTCGAATTAAACAGAAAACAGAAAATTGTAAAGTCCGGGGCCACGGACAGGCTGTCCGTGGGCCCGGACATTATTAGAATTTTTAAAATTTAAAAATCCCGCCGCCGTCCGTGGGCGTCCGAGCTTACGGACAGGGAGTCCGGGACCCCGGACATGACGTCCGTGGGTGCGGACCGCCCTCGGACGGCGGCGTTGAGGCTGTTCCCGAAGGTGTTTTTGGCTCAGATTTTATGGGTGTGTAGCCTAAAAGATGTACAAGACGTTAGTGATTGAAAGAATTCAATTTGAAGTCAAAATTAATACGAAACTTAGTTAACAAGTTATTAGACAGAAACACAAACAAACCTTAATTCAGAAGCAATAAAAAGTCAATTCGATTAGAAATTTCACACATAAGTGTATTCTGATCAGAGGGGTTAAGGAAGTCAAATTCCAACCTGTTTTGACTTCGGGATTTGATTGTTCCTTCACGTCGGGAATCTTCGAGAGCTTCGTTGATGGCCGATCCGGTTCGACTTTGACCCAAGCTTCTGGCTCCTTCTTCCTTGTAATATTAGCCACAGTTTGCTTCTGTATTTTTGTGTTTTGGTGCTAGGAATCTCAATGGGAGAAGAAGGAATGTGTTTTTTGGTGATTTTGGGATGATTTCGGTATAGATTCGAGGCTCGGGGTTGCAAAAACGTTGGAAGTAGGTTGACGGCTGAGTTCTCTGACTTTGGGTATGATCTCCTCTGCCCTAGTTCGTTCTTGGGGGGTCCTTTTATAGAAAGAGCATGGTCAAATTGATAGAGCAAGATCTTTATCTAAAAGACTGATTTTGTGCTCTAAGGGAATCTGATTTTTTAGAATATGTTGCAAGCCGATAAAAATTATGAAAATTTAACTGAAGGTAAAGAATGATTTTTAGGAATTTTGAGAGTTGGAATCGGATTAGTTTGATAAATAATAGATTAGATAAAAATCGCACAATATGGAATCTCCCATAATTCATAACTAATTATTGGAAAGTCGAAATAACGAAATTCCAACGGCATTAGTCTCTAAAAATCATCCTCTATCTTGTGTTAAAAATGCATGACATTTTGTTTTGATTTCGGTATTTTCCGGAGGAGAGAGAAAATTGCAAAAATGATTGAATTTCCCTTTTAAATTTTGGGATAAGGTTCCAAATAAAATAATTTCAGGTTTATGACTGTATGTAGTCATGCTAACCATGTGACAATTTTATTTTAATTTTGGAAACCTTTTATTATTTCTATTTTGAGGTTATTTCATGTGTTAATTAAAGAAATTAGCTTATAATATGAATTAAAAGCTAAATTTCCAGAATAAATATTATCAGAAAATCATGAAATACCTTTCATAATGACTATGATATTTGGAAGTGTTTGGAGATAATGAACAAGTCATATGAAAATAGAAAACCCCGATAATGTCCTTGGAAAATCCTGCATTGGTGCATTTTGACCACTTTGCCCTTTGTAACACGTATGCCTTAGAGACCACTCCGGGGGGGGGGGGGGTTGAAATTTTGGGTATAACAGATTGCCCCCCGTCAACTTGGCTTTGTAATGAAGATGAAAAGACTAGTTGATGCCTGAGTGATACCCCAAAATTTTGGATCTTAAAAGGCCCTATATGCAGATTGCGTCGAGCTATTCTAAGGCGCCGACTACCTATGAGTGAGAATGAGAAGATGTCAAGCGATTCTAAAGCGTTGACTACCTATAAGATGAAGTAATGTCAAGCGATTCTAAGGCGTTGACTACCTAAACGATGAAAATGATGTCAAGCTATTCTAAGGCGTTGACTACCTATAATGAGTGAAATGTGCTTAATGTGATGATGAATTGCATGACCTAGGTGCATCTAGGGACCGGAACCTATTCCGAAGTGTGTGTAAAAGGTTAAGGACTGAGAGTGCCAAACGTGGCAGGTGCTAAGGAAGTGGGTAAGACTTATGACAAGCTTGAGGGTGAGTTCTTCTACTCAGGTGAGAATTTGTATCTGTGAAGAATCTGCATCTTCGTGGTGAGAATCTGTATCTGAATCTACGGGTGAGAATCTGTATCTCTGAAGAGTCTGTATCTATGGATGAGAATCTGTATCTCTGAAGAATCTGTATCTTCGGGGTGAGAATCTGTATCTCTGAAGAATCTGTATCTCTGGGGCGAGAATCTGTATCTCTGAAGAATCTGTATCTCCGGGGCGAGAATCTGTATCTCTGAAGAATCTGTATCTCCGGGGCGAAAATCTGTATCTCTGAAGAATCTGTATCTCCGGGGCGAGAATCTGTATCTCTGAAGAATCTGTATCTCCGGGGCGAGAATCTGTATCTCTTAGTCTATGATGAGGAGTTTCATGCAGACGGATGCAAGGCAAACTTTATGCAAATGATCATGATGAAAGTTGATTATGAAAGTGCCAAACGTGGCTATGATGATGTGCATATCAAATTACAATCAAAGTGTATGTAGGAATGCTGATATGCTAGCGATGCTAATGATGCTAATGATATTGATGATGTTGATGATGCTGATGTTATTGATGATGTTGATGATGCTGATGATATTGATGATGTTGATGATGCTGATGATATTGATGATGTTGATGATGCTCGGATGCTTCTGGGGACCGAAACCCATGCCGATGCTCCTGGCTGGACCCAATGTGGACTTATTGCCATCGCCCCCCAAGCCGGTGTGCAGGGATAACTCCTGGTAAAAACCTTGGGGACTTATTGCCTTTGCCCACCATTCGTTGATCCCAAAGCAAGTTGACATAAAGATGGGGACTTATTGCCTCTGCCCCGCCAACTTAGATCACGCTCTGTCTCGTACTTGTCTCGCACTGAAGATGATACTAGGTCTCGTACTGGTCTCGCACTGGATGATGATGCTCGGTCTCGCACTGATGAAGATGATAGGCCTCGCACTGACGAAAGTGATGGTATCGCACTGATGAAGATGCATGGTCTCGCACTGAAGTCTCGTACTAAACGGATGAAAAAAAAACTGGATTTCGCACTGATTCTGGGTCGCGCACTGAATGAAGATGTCTCGTACTAAAGTCTTGAAAATGATGGGTCTCGCACTGATTTTGGGTCTCGAGCTAAAAATGAGTTAGAAAGATAATGGTCTCGTGCAAATGATAATAAATGATTACCGGAGTGCCAATTATGGCAATGCTTGAGAAAGACTCTGCTGAAAAAGGAAAGTGAAATGATCATTTCCTGACTAAAAATTTCAGATTCATAATTTATCTCCTAGGAGATGAACATGCCACTGGTGTGGTGTGATGTTTGACGTGGAGATGTCTTGAGTGGTGATCAAGGCTTATGAAGGGCCATGGAATTTATGTGGAGGTGAAGGCTTATGAGGTGCCCGTGGTGTGATGGTGTTGGTGGTGCTTAATGTTTGGGTTTCGATTGGTGTTGTCATAGCAATTGTTGGAACCAACAATTGCCCCCAGTATTTTCCTTTAAGACAATCTGAGCTAGAGTTCATGGCAATCTATCGGAACGATCGATTGCCCCCAGTATTTTCTTCGATTAAACATGCGAACAAGTCTTATCCTCACAAGGTCAAGGTTTATTTTGATGTGGTGCCTTCTATCCTACACTCAAAGTGTTTGATGTTTGCACTCGTGCCCTCCTTTTGGTCAAGACATCTCAACCACTGAATTTGACATTTGTTAGATTTACGCGTTCAACCTGTTACTTTCACGTGATTGGATTCACAACTACTAAGTCGGAAGTCTTTTAAGCTTATAACGTGGCTATGAGGTGTGATGAAAGACAAAGGGATGATGGAGGAATGTTTAGGATATGTGGAGCTATAAGGGTGACCAAAGCTGCAACTTGCACCTTCTCCCGGCCTTGCTTTTTTTGTCTTGAAGTCGTTCGGCTACTTCATGATGACTTCTCTTATGAGCTTGGAACTCTGGATTTTCGGGTTGCACCTTCTCTTTTTTTTTTTTTCTGATTTTGGATTACTTCGAGGCTTTTCAGGTTTGCCTTCCTTTGAATCGCTTTTCCTTCGGGGTTCTTGTGTTTCCCGGTTTTGAACTTTGAGAGCTGTTTTTTTATGTTAGCTCATTTGGATCCTGCACCACTTTGGGGCCATTTACGGATCGTTTCATCATGCTAGTGGCAGTTTGCTTCTTCAGACTTGTGAAGTTGTCGTTTGGAAGTCGGGCTCCTTGCTTCCTTTGGTCACCGGGTCGGTTATTCATCACTGGCTGGCTCGTTTGTGGAGTTTGTAGTGTTGTAAAAGAGGATGTACACGAAAAGCTCAGTGGGGGTGCCTAGGGTTAATGTCAGGGTTCACAAGCTTTTTGGCTGTGTGGTGCTGTACCTAGGTGCTTCGTCATCCCTAATAGTTGTGTATCCGTTCTTTGTTACTTTTCATAGGTTTAAGCGTAAATTTACAAATTATCTCCTTCGGTTGGAGTCATGCCATTTACCTTACCTTCGAATGTGACCTCTCTGGAGTCGTGTAAAAATGACACGCTCGTTCTCTCTTGGTTTTTCCACTTAAGACACTCTCGCGAAGTGTACACTCAGAGACTTGTTTGCACATTTAAACAAAAGAAATAAACATTATCGTTCCTTAACTCAGATTGCCCCCAGTATTATTGTGGGGTTTTTCGACAAGCCTTTTGAGTACCCAGGTTATTTGTGGAAGGTGGTTGTGTGGAATAATGATGGTGAGTGGTGATGGGGTGATCTTGTGAAGGAATGATGGATGATGTGGTGACTGACCAATATATCTTTTTCTGGAGTTTTTCTTGCTTTTATTTTGGGTGAACTGGTGGATTGTGGTAAACGTAGGTGAAGTGAGGAGTCGATCTTGTTCATGGTGTGAGTGATGACTATGGATGTGGCAAAGCTTGCTCATGGTGGTCGCAAGGGGATACTTTTTGTTTTTTATTGTTGAATTTATGAATGACTAAATGCATGCATAAATGAGAACTTACACGGAATGAAAATCCTCATTTCATGATTGAATGCAAATAACAAAGTTAACTGTAATTAAAAGACAAGGACTATCTAGAGAGGTAAAATTGAACTACTGAGAAAGTTGAAAACAGTAATTAAAGGAAAACATAAGAACTGAACAATATCTAATAGTGCCCGAACATAGGATTCATGTAGAAGTTGTTGTCTTCATGGGAATCGGAAGCCTCGGTCGATAAGATCTTGAATTTTATGCCTCAGATTCCTGCAATTATTGGTGCTATGTCCTGGTAGCTTGTGAAATTGGCAGAATTGATTGAGGTGTTCCCCTGCTTGAATAACCCCAGGATGAGATGCAATAGGCCATAGTAGATTTAGTTCCTGCAGTTCCATGAGAGCTTGACTGAGAGGTCGGCCAATGCTGGTAAACTGTCTCGGTGTAGAGAAACGCCTAGGTTGAGTTGATGCTTTGGTTTTCTGTTTTGAAACTGGGATTGCTACAACTGGCTTCGCCTTCAAAGTTTTGTTGTCCACTCCCCGAGCTTTGAGCTGTCCTACTTGTAACCTGGCACTGTAGGTTTGCGGGCACATGAAACTCTCGCCTAGGGCGGGTGTTGATAATCCCGACTTAGTGCAAGATCTCAAGGAATTTAAACTGGTCGTCTTGGGAGTTTCTTCTGGTTGTCTACTCACCCTCTCGAGTTCTGCAGCAATTTCCTCAGTATTCCCTTGTGAACCTTGGGCCCTAATAGAGCTAACTTCAATGCAGTTGTGAAGAGAACTAAGAAGCCTGTTCACTAGTTCATTTTGGACTTGACGTCCGGCCTCAAGGGAAAGGGTCTTCGTTTTCAATTCTTCAAATGTAGTTAGACTCCATGGCGTTCCTGACGGCACTATGTCTCTGCTCCATGGCATTAATGGTGTCCATGTACTTTTGTTCCAAAGCCGCGAGATGAACATCCATGTTGATCGGATTTCCTCCTTCACCAATCCTAGATTTGGATTTACCTGTTTCCGAAGCGTCGTCTGCTAGAAAACAAAAGAGGACAGAACTGAAATTCTAGGTCGCGAAGATGCCTTAGGTTAAAACTTGTTCGGGCCGCAGAAACAGTACATGAGCTGGAAAGTCTTGAAGATCGTGGGTAGGCGCTAAGGCCTAAATGAACTAGAAGAGAGGCACCTAGGTTGAAATGTTCTAAAAAAAATTTGCCTCCTGGGCTGGAATGTTCTGAGAATGGGCACTTGGGCCGAAATGTGTTTGGGCTAGAGGTAAGGCGCATGGGCCAAAATGATTTCTAAACCATGTTCTAGATGTGAATTGGAATTTGGACCGAGTAACCCTGTTGGGCCTAAAGGATAATGCATGTGTATGGGGTTTTGGGCCAAAGCCCGAGTGAAAAGTTTTCCTAGACTAGAACTGGCCATGAAGTGGAAAGGCCTGGTGGATTTTCATGGATTGCTTTAGGTGGATTTGCTTTCGTGGGCCTAGAACTAAATTGATAATTCAAATTGGGCCGAAAAGAGGGAGAGATAACCTAAGTCTAAACTTTTGGGCTGAAGCCCAAATGACTCACATATCAAACCAGACAGGGCCTTTGGCCCGTAAACAAACAGAGCTGCCAATTCGGGTTGGGCTAGGATGATGTAGGAAAAGTTCCTATCAATTTCTAGGCTGGGTAGTGGGCCGATCGTACAAGCAAACAAAGCCCACCCAAATTCAACATGTCCTCACTAGACGTTTAAATCAAAACGGGTATGGATCGATCGGAGAGGGATTGGGGCGCGGGCCCAGGTTACCACAAAGGAGTAGGGCTCACACGCTATTCTCTTTGGGCTTCCCCACTTTTTTCACATCACCTGAAGGTGTGCGTCTACGGTCGGGTCTTTGACTGACCAAACAATGGGCTGGGTAAGGGCACTGCCAGGAAAACGCTTGGGGCTAAGGCCCAGGTATTAAGGGGTGTGGTTAGACGACACCCTCCTCTTTTCCCCCGCTTATTCACATCACCTAAAAGGTGTGAGTCCCTGACAGGGGACCCTCAAACGGGTCCCGGGGTGAAATTGGTTTGCGTGGACCCTCGCTCTCATATGATGCAAGGGTGCAAAAATTAAAGTGCGCACAGAAGTAAACAAGCAACATAGTAAAAGCCATAAATAAACATTTTCAAGTTAAGCCCTCTTTCCTAAAATTAAACAAGTTAAAATTAAGAAGTTTGTCCCCAGCAGGTCGCCAGTCTGTGAGCCTCGATTTTAAACCCTATCCTATGTGGATTAACTTTGGGATCTAATCGGGTTTTAGGTCCACTTATAGCCTAAGATTAATAACTATGTCATATAACAATAATTATTAAAACCTAAGCTAGCTCACTGGAACCTATTATGAGTCGCCACCTAATTTTAACCTAGATCAAATTAGGAAAGGAGAGTTCGGGTTCGGGGGCTTGATATTCGACTTAATTAGGGTTCAAATTACTTTCATTACCCTTCCTAGTCGTTTTTCCTCTACTTGGTTCAATTACGGCTTTCTACAAAGTTGTTTTTAACCTAGGTGCGCGCTTCTGTTTTTTTTATTTTTTAACGTTTTTTGACAGAAAATTAAAGTGGAAATTAAAATTACCTAAACTAGGTTTCGGAGGCAGAATTAGGTCAAATCGGAGGCAGAATTAGGTCAAATTTTGTTTCCGTCCGTAGCCACGGACCTAATGTCCGAGACCACGACCCCAGTTAACCTATATGAAAATAAAAGTCGAATTAAACAGAAAACGAAAATTGTAAAGTCCGGGCCACGGACAGGCTGTCCGTGGGCCCGGACATTATTAGAAAACCTAAATTTTTTAAATTTAAAAATCCCGCCGCCGTCCGTGGGCGTCCGAGCTTACGGACAGGGAGTCCGGGACCCCGGACATGACGTCCGTGGGTGCGGACCGCCCTCGGACGGCGGCGTTGAGGCTGTTCCCGAAGGTGTTTTTGGCTCAGATTTTATGGGTGTGTAGCCTAAAAGACAAGACGTTAGTGATTGAAAGAATTCAATTTGAAGTCAAAATTAATACGAAACTTAGTTAACAAGTTATTAGACAGAAACACAAAAAACCTTAATTCAGAAGCAATAAAAAGTCAATTCGATTAGAAATTTCACACATAAGTGTATTCTGATCAGAGGGGTTAAGGAAGTCAAATTCCAACCTGTTTTGACTTCGGGATTTGATTGTTCCTTCACGTCGGGAATCTTCGAGAGCTTCGTTGATGGCCGATCCGGTTCGACTTTGACCCAAGCTTCTGGCTCCTTCTTCCTTGTATTGTTAGCCACGGTTTGCTTCTGTATTTTTGTGTTTTGGTGCTAGGAATCTCAATGGGAGAAGAAGGAATGTGTTTTTTGGTGATTTCGGGATGATTTCGGTATAGATTCGAGGCTCGGGCAAAAACGTTGGAAGTAGGTTGACGGCTGAGTTCTCTGACTTTGGGGATGATCTCCTCTGCCCTAGTTCGTTCTTGGGGGGGTCCTTTTATAGAAAGAGCATGGTCAAATTGATAGAGCAAGATCTTTATCTAAAAGACTGATTTTGTGCTCTAAGGGAATCTGATTTTTTAGAATATGTTGCAAGCCGATAAAAATTATGAAAATTTAACTGAAGGTAAAGAATGATTTTTAGGAATTTTGAGAGTTGGAATCGGATTAGTTTGATAAATAATAGATTAGATAAAAATCGCACAATATGGAATCTCCCATAATTCATAACTAATTATTGGAAAGTAGAAATAACGAAATTCCAACGGCATTAGTCTCTAAAAATCATCCTCTATCTTGTGTTAAAAATGCATGACATTTTGTTTTGATTTCGGTATTTTCCGGAGGAGAGAGAAAATTGCAAAAATGATTGAATTTCCCTTTTAAATTTTGGGATAAGGTTCCAAATAAAATAATTTCAGGTTTATGACTGTATGTAGTCATGCTAACCATGTGACAATTTTATTTTAATTTTGGAAACCTTTTATTATTTCTATTTTGAGGTTATTTCATGTGTTAATTAAAGAAATTAGCTTATAATATGAATTAAAAGCTAAATTTCCAGAATAAAATTATCAGAAAATCATGAAATACCTTTCATAATGACTATGATATTTGGAAGTGTTTGGAGATAATGAACAAGTCATATGAAAATAGAAAACCCCGATAATGTCCTTGGAAAATCCTGCATTGGTGCATTTTGACCACTTTGCCCTTTGTAACACGTATGCCTTAGAGACCACTCCGGGGGGGGGGGGGTTGAAATTTTGGGTATAACAGTAATGTTACCAGTTGTTCGAGAATTGTTCGAGGAACATAAGTGGACATGATAGAGTGGACTCCGGTGACAGGTATGTTTTTTCTTGCAACCTGTGTCCTACCAGATTACACCGGCTTGTATGCCAATGTGTTTTTCTGTATGTTTTCCACGTTGTAAGATAAAACATGTAATGAGTTTACAGTAATTCATATATGTGACGTGTCTAGTTCCGATACCATTTAACCTCGGAAGTGTTAACCTTAGTTAACTGAGTCTAGGATCACATGAGAGTTCGGTTTTCGGATTAAACGACCCGAACCATGGGACGTTCTAACCATGGCTATGCGTGTGTTAATTGTGTGATATTTGTGTGTGTATGCAGGGACCTCCCTCGTATGTGTAACCCAGTTGTAATACTGTATGATGTGTGGATGTGATAGACTCCATATTGGGGTTCTAACTAGTATCTAAAAGTGAGTATGTACTAACAGGGGTGAGGAATCCGGTTAGGCCGGTCGCGCGTTGTTTGGGAGTGGGTATCCTTTTTAGCCTTACCCTTCTCTCTGTTATGGTTGTTTCCCTCACGAGTTATGATCTCCCATTAGCTTACTCCAAAGCTTAACTATTCTGACTTATGATCGGTGTAGGGGGAACATGTGTTTGTGTGGTGTGTTCGGGTCACAAAACCCGAACCATCTTAACTTAAGTTACTCGTCCGACTATTTGGACGGTAATGAGTGTTGTATAACGAGCTTATCATGAGGGTGACATCATTCTCTAGGCTCACCAGTGAATTAACAATGTTTGGGTC
Source organism: Limonium bicolor (assembly GCA_023374045.1). Classification (NCBI taxonomy): domain Eukaryota; kingdom Viridiplantae; phylum Streptophyta; class Magnoliopsida; order Caryophyllales; family Plumbaginaceae; genus Limonium; species Limonium bicolor. The sequence continues at coordinate 258,691,683 of CM041780.1, forward strand.
GGTTCCTAAGAGAACCGATCCCGTTATGTTATGTGTTGTTGTTGTAATGCAATTTCTATTGCGATGTTGTTATGTGCACGTTGAAACGTGAAAAGTGTTGTTATGTAGTGTATGTTATATGTTGTAAAATGTGGAGTATGTGGATCATGGATATGAATCTCAGTTTGTGATAAGAGGCGTTTAAGGATAACCCGATTAATGGGTAAGTGTCGTCTATTAAGAAAGTAGCTCCATTAGAGGAGAAACACTCTAGGGGTAATGAACACCATGAGTGACTTATGAAGTAAGGTGGTGTTATCTGTGTGTTGAGCCCATTGAGGTGGAATGTTATGTGTTGTGTGTTTATAGTTACATGCATGATTTAAATATAATCAACCGCATGCTAAGACGACAATTAGTTGTGCATGGCCCGGTAGCATGCGGGCTGCGGGATTACCATACCAGCAAAGGTGCTGAGCCCCTTGGGGGCCACCCTTTCTCTTCTTTTCCTATTTCAGGTACAAGGAGCTGGAAGTCGTTCAAGAGTAGGACGGGGTAGTCGTCATGCATGGGTAATCATTTAAGTTGTATATATACAGTAGGTGTAGTAAGACCGAAATTGTTATCGGCATCAGTTTGTAAATACTCGGTACAGTTGGAAGGTATGTGTATGTTTTGTCGTTAATGGAAAAGGGATAGCAATGTGTAGTCGCTCGGAAATCTAGTCCATCAGACCGATACATTGTATATGTAATAGCCTTGTTAGCCACGTGGGTGGTTAACGGCGTGTAACACCAACGAGTTAAGTAATGTGATGAAGCTTGTTTTCCGCTGCAGTTTGTTATTAAGTGCGTAAGTGTTGGATGGGGTGTTACAACGACGATCATTGTTTTTGGAGATGGGGTGTTGCAAAAAGTGGTATCAGAGTGTAGTTACGCTTAGATGACTGGAAATTACCGAGCTTAGGAATTACCGAGTTAAAAACTTTAGACTATGGGATATGGGTTGAGTATTAGTGCGAGAGGTGCGTTAGTTAGGATTCCCGATATGTATTGGTAATCTATAATACCTAGCCCGCCCTCCGTGCCCCTGGTTCTAAGATACCAGAAATGAACGCCAGTGAGATGACAAGCCTTCTCTTACTTGGGAAAACCCGATCTGGCAATTACTTAGCATTATGCAATACGAGAAGCACCTCGTTATGCAATAGTCTTTCAAGACTTGAAGGTCCTAATTGGAGCGCAATGTTGAAACAGGCGCTACCAACGGAATCCTACAATGTGAGAATAATTATTACCGGCAACTTGGGTCGACATGCTACGCAGTCGATATAACCCCGCCATACCAGTAAGAAGGAAAGCACTACGAGTGCAATGAGAGGATAAAAGAAGTGACAGAAACACCGGACAACAGTCCAAGGGAGCAATAACAGTGGGATAATACCGCGCAAGAGCATAGGGACTACCTAAAAGTCAATTATGCAGCGGATAACTCCGAACTTACACAAAAACAAAAAAGGGGTTGCAAAGACCTAACTGCAATAGCTCAGACGACTACGAATGCATATGCAAGTCATACTCAAAGATAGGATTACAACGTAGTGCCTAAGGAGAGTCAATACTCGATAACCACGACGAAGGTGTGGAAACGAGAGTGAGAACCAAGGCTAAAGTGAAAGAAAAAGGGGTCCCCTCAGAAAGAGGAATACCCTGATAAGTAACTATACTAACAAAAGCAGTCAGGAAGCTGCCCAGATAATCAATAAACCAAAGCCAAAAAGGGCAAAGAAGGAGTCCCATGGACTACCACCTACACGGAGTATAGGAGAATGTACCATTACCGACGTACACAGTACCGACAGCCCATCTTGCATGGCGCACTTGGCATGTGCTGCCGCAATGAAGCTATACGGGAAGCCGTGAAGACCAAATGGTAAAAACCATGGATATAATACATATTAACACTGGATTACAAATCCTTAAGACTGAAGAGTGAAACATTGGGAGGGCCTGACGGCCTGACCATGACAACTAAATCAATACACCAGTCGGCAGGGAGCTGGACTTGGTCAGGAAACTAAACGACGTGAGCATCAACAACAGACAACCGGCACTACAGGTAAGAACATCAACCCAAAACCAAGCCTAACCTTGAATGGAAGAACCAAAGAGATTACTCAACAATGTGAGAGGACCAGATGTAAGTAATAACCTACAAGGAAGGTATTACGACATACAATGAAGATGGAGGATGCAGAGGGGAAAATCTGAGTGGTTGGAACTGACGTATTTAAAACAATTGAAAAAGATATTAAAAACTCAAAATACCTTACGGGCTGCAAACAAAATCCCGGTCGCAGTAGTATAGTAAAGTGGAGGCGACCGGATATCTAACCGTGGGACTAAAGGGGAATTATCTAATTCCTAAGAGGTGTCACAAAAAGGGGGCATTAATTGACTTGTTTTTATAAATAAAAAGGAAAGATAAAATAAACTGAGTAAAAGGTAAATTAAATGGGACTCTGGGTTCAGGTTTATAGTCTGCTCTTTTATGCTATGTCTACCGGTTTTATTATAATAGTTTGGCAAAATTCCTGTTATTATCTTAAGGACTAAATCATAGACTCAAAAGAACTCGTTTACCAGAACATGCTTGGTCTACTCTAGATTCGAGTAAAACACATGTAAACGGATTAAGTGCGAGTAATTATATTTTGCATCTGAAAATACTAACTTATTAAATCATAATAAGCTTTCTACAGATTTATGGCTTAATTAACCTGTCTATTTATCACGGATCTGATCAAAATAGATTTAGTAAAGCATTTTAATAAATTCATGAAATTTATTAAAAAGGCAAGAGATAAGTTTTAATCGTAACAAACTGTATTTAAATTAAACCGGTAAAAACATAATTACATAATTAAACAGACTATAAATTAACCATCACCCAAAGTATATTCTCTTAGCTTAACATATTAACTGGTAATATGTTGGTCAGAGGTTGGGCAGAATAATAACGCAGTGGTTTTTGTGGATGAAAATGGAGTGAGATGGTGATTTTGTAGAGGAAAATTGACATGGTTTTTGGGGTGGAATGAGGTATGTATTAATGGAGGGTTATAGGTGTATTTATAGTAAAAATGGGGTAAAAAGGAAGGGTACGTCGGTGTGTGAAAAGATAAAATATATTTATCTTTTCACACCATGTCGATGTAGCCCTGTACGCTGTCATTTTTGACGTGTCCGAACCAGTGTCCGGACCAGGCTGGTTCGGACATGTCGACGCTGTGAGAAAATGCTTCGTCAACATGTGTCCGGACTTGCGTCTGTAGCTATAGGGTCGGACATGTGTTGCTTCCGGACCTGCATGTCCGGACACAGGTCCGGACGTGTTTATTTTTTTCTGCTTTTTTTGCAAAATTTGACAGGCTTCAGATTCTTCATTTGAGCTCCGATTTGATCCCCGTTTGTTGCGTTGCGAAGCTTGTTAAGTGTACTATGTGATTCCAAGGCATTTTTCTGCATTTAATACATAAAATATATCATTTCATATCAAAACATAAATCCAAGAAAATTCACATTGCAAGTGGGAAACATTGCCTAAAGTGTTGCAAGTTATAAGGTATTTAAGCCCTAAAAGTCTATATGTTTCGCACTTATCAAATTCCCCCATACTTATCTTTTGCTTGTCCTCAAGCAAATCTTTATGACAGAATCTTTAAACAAGTTAAATATAAAATAACCAAACAGGGAGAGCATAGAAAAGATTGCTACAAAACTTCTAAATTAAAGGGTACTAGAAACTTCCTTTTTTTAGTTTTTGAAAAGAACCTTGAAATCATACAAAAAACTATTAAGAAGGAGAAGTAGAACCATAAGAATCCAATTTTTAACCTTGAGCCAGTCCACTATTTTCTCTCACATTTCCTGAAATGACAAGGGGCATGAAGTAAAATCATATTCCATTATACCTTTCAATGCCACATACTCACGATCCATAATAATGAAGTTTTTATCATTTAAGTACATAATGTAAGATACTTTGATTGAAGTTCAATTTCCTTTCACCACAGACTTTTCTCTCCACCCTTGTAGCAGTTTTGGGTCAACTATCCCAGATATAAAGTACCTTAGGTAGCTAGGTGAATAAGCACCCCAAAGAACTTAATAACCGAGTGGACGAGGCCTGCTTAGGTTTAGAATATGCCTGTTTGGATCAGAGGAGTACCTTGCCTTGTTCTTTTTCCACCTTTTCATTCCAATTCAAATCCAGGCTCAAAGCTAAAAACAGGGCTCAAATGATAATTATTCTTAAACTTTAAGCAATTTCTAATCATAATAAATTTTAAAATGGTTGAAAATTTTTAGTACCCCATAATGTTTGTAGGTTTGCAATATTTCCTCTATGACTCCCTTTTTGACTAATTCAAACTTAACAAATCTAAACAATTGCAAAAGAAAAAAAGAAAAAAACTAAGAATAAGCTACGAGGGTACGAGTATCCCCACACTCAGCTCAAGCAATGCCCCATTGCGTGAAAAAACTAAAGTAACAGGGCATGCAATCTGATAAAGGAAATACACAAAAGAAAACAAAAGGGAATATGAAATATCAGAAGAGAAAGAGTGTACTCCAGAGTTCACAGAGTGTGCGATTCCCCCATACTTGAGTGCAGCTGTAGAATTACATAAATGTACCTTGATATGTGTCTGGTATTGTAGTAGGAAATGTGATGACTTGTGGAGTCTGTAAGGTTATACAGTATTATAACCTTGGCATAGTACGCCCCTCAGAGTAACCATCTAGATTCACCAACTGAGGACAAAGTTCTAAGGGGGGTAGATTTTAATACCCCGGATAAAAAAATGGTGATAAATTACTCTAATATGATTATCAAAGGCCTAATGGTGCCTGAGAGTATGGTAAAAAGAATAAAACCAAAGAAAAGGGAAAATCGTTAAACCGAAAAACGCTAAAATGCGCATTAAATGAAAATAAGAGCTATATGATCTCGTTAGGGTCCGAGATGGATTCCTAAGGCTTAGTTGGGCCTAATTAGAATACGGGAGTGATTCCCAAAGAAACGGATCCAAATAAGATTAAAACGCTAACGGGTTTTAAAGCATGTTTTGCGAGAAAACCCGAAAACGTGACTTTAAGTGGTCAAACGAACCCGTAAAAATTATAGTTGATTAAATAACTATAAATAGTATTAATGGAAGCTTATTACCATAAAATAAGAAACAAAGAAAATCCGAAAAACGGGCCCGGAGAGTGAATAGTGCCAAACCGGGTAAAAAAAATAACGAGCGTTTTCTGTCAGAAACTGAAAAACGCTCCAGCTAACTAGCTAGTGGCCGGTTTTATTAAATAGAAGCCTCCCCCTCTCATGTTTATTAGTTAGCCAATAAAGAAAGAAAAGAAAGTAAAGGAGGAGAGAGAAAAGTAAAAAGTAAAACATAAAACTATTCTCTCACTCTCTTTCCTCTCACTTTCCCTTCTTCTTCTTTATTTTCCCTTCTCCACGTTCTCCTTCCTCCCTCTCTGGTGCAGCCGACATGGAAGCCAAGCAGCTTCCTCTCTTCTTCTCCTTGCTCAAGTCTCATCCTTGCTCCGAATCGAAATAATCACATATTGTGATCCTCTCATCACCCTCTACCATCCCTTTTTCAAAACTCGAAAATAGTGAGTTTCATTTTCGTGGGTTGTTGCCCATTTGAAGAGAAAAAAACCCTCCATGTTGTAGCTTGAAGCTTCTCTTTCATCAAGGTAATAATATCTAAAGAAAATTTCATTTTCTTCACCTCTTCTTGCTGGCCGATTTTGGGCACATTGTAATGCCTTGTTTTTTCCTTGTTTTGAGCTACTCTCCAAGCCTCTAATGTGGGTGTAGCTCCTCCTTTGATTCTTGGCAAAACCAATTTTAGGGTTTCCAAAGGTAATGCCCATTTTATGCTTTAAGCCCTTTTCTTTTGAGTTCATGAATGATCTTATCTAAGAACTAAATTGATACTCCTTAAACCATTGGTATATTGGTCTAGAGAATAGGGGCAAGATATTGCCTTGACCGATTTTGGGAGAAGAGGAAAGGAAGAGAGAGAGAACTTTCAAAAGGAAACTTAAGAGAATTTAAGGTAGAAACCAACCCTAATGTGGTATTCTACATGTATTAGAATTTGGGATGGGTGAATAAAATGAATGAACCCCACTTGATTTGTGGTGATAATGGCTTGTATAGAAATAATACAAGTGAGAAAACATTTGTGAAATAAAGTGTTTGTTTATGTGTTTATGCATTTTGAATTAAGCATTGTGTTGCGTATTTGTAGAATTGAGAGTATTGGTGAACTTGTATGTTCTGGTAGAACCCATGATGGGTTTGGTTAGTTTTAGGTTGAATAATATGATGGAGAGTTTTGAGCAAATGCTAGAAAAGTAGCCAAGTTATGGCAAAATTTGTGTAGAAATTTGAGGGTTTGAGTATGGTTGTGAGTAAGTAATGACCTAGAGAAGCTAGGTGTTTGATGGTGGTTGTTTTGGCTTAGAAAATCACCATGGGGAATACTTGTTAATAAGAGGGGATTGATGCTAAAATCTGTAGCAAGAACTTGTGTAAATGCCTAAGGAGCTTTAGGAAAGGAATGAGAATTCAAGGTTTTAAGAGTGATTCAGGGAACTTGGTATGAGTTGTGCATTATCTTAGAAGATATGGAATGGTCAAAATGAAAGAGAGCATATGCAAAGTGTTGAGGAGAAGTTAGAAATGCACAAGTGTGCATTAGTGTAAACAAGAATGAAAAAACGTGTGAGATTGAGAAAAACTTTAGTAAGGAATAAGCCAATGTTTTTGAAGAGGTTTAGAGCATGTTTTATGATGATAACATGTGGAAAACTTATGAATGATTTGGAAATGATTAGAGGTGATATAGGGGTTTAAAAGTGGTAAAAACTGCAAATTTTGACAGTTCTAGGGGTTGTCCAGGGTTTGCAATCGATGCAAACCCGGAACATAGCAAAAACATGGCAGAAGGTCATCCCAGGGGATGGTCCGGGTTTGTAAAACCCGGACCAAACCCGGAACACATGAAAAATACGACAGAAAGTGATTCCAGTGTTTGGTCCGGGTTTGTAACCCCGGACCACAAACCCGGACCAGGCCAGAAATGTAACAGAATGGGTTTTCTTGCATTTTAATGATGGGGAATTGAATGGTATGATAATATAAGGTAATTAGGACATTAATTATGATGTTTAAAGGTCACTAGGTGTAAACAAGTTTGATAAGTGAATGAGGAAGTTGTGAGTTTAGAAACACTGAGTAAAACTAAGTTAAACGGGATAACGGGGTTAAGTACGGGAGTATTAGTTTTACATACCGTAACACCTTAATGTTAATATGAACAATTGAATGTTATCAGAGGACCAAGTGCGAACCTAGCATGGTGAGATCACACGGTAAAGCTAACCCCGATGAAAGGTATGATTTTCTCATGCCCCGTGCTAACCGAGCTACTCTGATTTGTGTGTTTGTGTGCCGGCTTAATCAAGACTAAAGCATGAAAACAACCCTTGTTTGATTATGTATGCTTGATGTATGTTGTATGAACTAACATACTTGTATGCCGGTGTGGTCTAACATAGTGCATAGACCGACTCATAGTGAGTATTGATTGGCTAGAAACCCATAGATCGGGTAGTCCCATAAACGATGGTAATATGCAAACACACATAAACTATCGATTAAATGTAACGATAACGTAAACACATGAACTCCCTAGATCGTGAGGAGATGTACGGGTTGAGTAAATACCCGATAACGGTTAGAAAACCTTATTGAAATAATCCACGAAATAAATATGAGTGGAGAGATAAATGAACCTCCATCGAGAGGATTGAAGTTAGTCCAATAATGTGAATATATAAGAAAGGTAAAAGAGACCTAAGGGACTGTGTAACTCCCTTGAGACATGGTCGACCTCCTATTTGAGGATTTTACCCGGTATAAGAAAATAACCAAAAGTATAAGTATATGAATGTAAGGGTAACCCTTAAGCCTAAGATTACCCGAATTTAAGTAAAGTTCCCAAAGTCAATAGAAACATCAAGAGTGATGCTTCTAGACTAATATACATAAAATTATTATAACTCCGAGAGAGGAGTGTATGGGAACGTGAGTAGTCCGAGAGTAGTCGGACCTATGTATAAAGAGATAGGACTAAGAGAGTTCCGGGAGCTAATTGAACCTTCCCACCATGCTAGACCCAGAGTAGGGTCGAAACCGGGGAAGTAAGACTATGCACGAGGGCCATGAGTTTTGGCTTAAGTATGTAATAAGAGTAACAAGCGTGACGTAGGAGACCTGTAGTGTCTCAAGAATCTACAAGAGCTTGAGTATAAATAACCCAAGAGTGTGGGTGAGATAATGAGTATAAATAACCCGAGAGTAAGGGTGAGTAAAAGTACGAGTAACCCGAGAGAATGGGTAAGTAAAAGTATAAGTAACCCGAGGGAGCGGGCAAGTTATTGAATAAATAACCAAGGCAAGTGAGGTATAATCCTCAAGGCCTAAGAGTAAAATGATACAACTAACGACCTTGTTATGTTAGTTAGGAATTGTGTTCCATGATTGGATGTAGATTCCTTGTGTATTATACATATATATTGTATTGCTGTGATGCATGTTGTTGATTAAAAATGAACTCCATGTATATCCGACCCAAAGTAGTCGGCGTACCGCGGTTAGCACGCGGTATATGCGAAATTCATATTCAGCGTAAGCTGACCCCCTAGGGGGAACGTTTTTAGTGTGCAGGTACTTGAAGCTGACCACCGTTCGAGAGAGTAGGACGGGGACTGCTGTGAGCATGGGTAGTTAGATTGTAATTACTTATGCGTTTGAATGAGGTGTAAGTCCGAGTATGTTATCGGCATCCGTATATTGTAGACTCGGTATAGTAAAGGGATGAATTGCGTATTGTATTTGTATGAAGTACTCGGTTGTTCCAGTTCATCAGACCGTTACGGTATGTAAGGAAGGCCTGGTTAGCCACATGGGTGGCTAACGGCGTTGTTTCACCCCTCGTTGTAATTAGAGTTCCGCTGCGTGAGTAGGAGTAATTAGTAACGGTTTAAGAGGAAATGACGAGGTTAACGGTTGGGGTGTTACAAAAATGGTATCAGAGCGAAGTATCGCTCTGATGACTGGAAATACCGAGCTTAGGAAATACCGAGTTAGGAATTAGAGTCTTAGGGCTAAGGGTTGAGTGGTAGCGTGAGAGATGCGCTAGTTAGGAACTTCCAGTATGATCTGGATACCTACAATACCAGACCCGCCCTCCACAACCCCCGCATTAAAAGCTCGGGAAAGAACGCCAGAGAAACGGGAAACCCAATCTGGCAGTTACTAAATATTTCAATATGAACCAGAACCTGTCATGCGGTAAGTCCCGAGAACCGGAAAGCCCGGAGATGGATCCCGCTGGAACGGCAATAACTGCACTCAATGGCGGGAGGTCGAGACATCCTGCTCAAAGGAGACCAGAATCTGTGGCAGCATGGGGCGACATGCCTAGCAGTCGCGAGAACCCGGCTGACCAAACAGCAGCAAGAAGCAAAGCACCAACCGTGCAACACGGCGGGGAAATGAGAAGTAATGAAACCGTGACACATGTCTACGGTCCGCCATAGCTAAGTAATACCATCAACGGTATACCAACCAACTAAGAACCTAGTTGGAGAGTGTACACCCACCCTGCCACACCCGAAGAAATTGCAATACTTCACTGATATAGCTTAGACAGCTACGAGCATAACTACGAGATATACCCGAATAGGACTACAAAGTAGTGCCTAAAAGAGTTAAACCTCAGTAACCACACAAAGACGTGGAACGAGAAGCGAGATAAAACACCGAACTAAAGTAATTAAGGAAACTCCGAGAATGGAGAAGCACCTAATTAATGACAGTCATGTCAGGATGAATTTGAAGCAGCTCTAAGGAGTAGTTATCTAATTAAAGGATTAAGGAAGAGCCGACAAGGCTACCAAACATAATGTAAACAATACCGTGACCGGTATGAGTTAACCTAAAAACCGCCTGTACCGCGCACTTGCCACGGCAAGTGCAGTAATAACGAAGCTGTTAAAAAGGAAACTTTAACAAGCAAAATGTACTTAGCAAGGTACCAAGATGGCGAGAGAAGCCAATATAGCACCATAAACCTTAAGAATTTGAAACGAAACCTCGAGAAGGCCTAACGGCCTGATCTTTGTGAGAATATACCGGTCAGCAAGAGGCTAGACCTGGTAAGAAGTAACCGGCATTAAAATGCCGTGAAGATTTTGTTTTCAAAACTCAAATTTTCTTTCAAAACACAAATCTTTCAAAAGCCCCTAGATTTTACAACTAAACCAGAGAACCCGGTAAGATATCACAGAATGATACAAGAGGAGTCGGCAACAGAATACTTCGCCTAGGCGTGTGACCGACACTACAAGTATACACAAACATGATGTGGAACGACCGCACTCCGAAGGAGCTTGCGGGCCTGACAGGCCAGTTATGAGTTAGTCGGGTAAGTGGTAACGTATCAATAAGATACTCCATGTATGTATACAAGTAGAGTACGGAACACGGGAAATAGTCGACTCCACACTACGGACCATAAGACAAGTTCAAACCAAATAGTTGGACACCTCGAATGATCGAAGGAAGCTTACCAAGCTAAAGGAGTCACGAGTCCAGTAAGATGACGAACCTAAGGATATAACGTTAAGAGGTGCGAGAAGCACAGAGTATTAAGTAAAGACATTGGATGTGTCTCATAAAGTACATAATAACCGGGAAGAATACCCAGTGTAAACAATACGGCGAATGCCTGAAGTGAACATATTAATGCCCGATAAACGGGATAGAATTCCCATAGTATACTTCACTGAAGAGAATAACGACCTGACCAAGAAAGGTAAAGAAAAGTACCAATAATCTACCCAATAACGGGAGACATTACAACCCTAAACGGGGTAGTTCGAGATATACATAACCGCAAGGCGGAGTAAAGAAACTGAACATACCCAAGAATTCAAGCCAGATGTAATGGCGTAATTCAGTAACACCCAGGAGCAATCCGTGAAGGGTGCCGCAATCAACAGTAGTTGAACAAGATATTATGTTGAGAACACAAGTGTAAACTGAACACTCGGGTAAAACCCGAAGGGTTTCCACGAAACACGGGATACCCTAAATTGCCAACAGGCATCGACTAATATCGAGATACTTCAGGCCTTCCAGGTACGGAAGCGTGATGGGACAACCATGCCAAAGAGCCCAGCAATATCTCCAAACCATTTAATGGTTTACGGAGAAGTAGAAATTGTATAAACAGCCGCACAGAGCATGGCTCGAGACAAGGTGGCTTGTAAGCCGGAAAATTAACTACATTTGTAGTTCCAAACATTGCAAACCTAAGCGTAAAGGCATAAAAGGAACAGTGGACAGTAAACCACTATCTTAGAGTGGGGTTACCACTTGTTTTTGTAGGGCCTATGGAGCGGCAATTGCGTGAATCCTCCAGAGAAAGGCTACCACCTAAATATGTAATGTGAAACCGCTAGAGCGGTGTAGTGAACCTTGAGCATGTGTATATTGCCAAGGAGTATATGAACTATAGTAGAGTGTAAAGAGGAACCTCGATAGCAGTAAAAGGAAACCAAAGAGTAATCGGCTGAGTAGTAAACACGGCATGTGTGCCATAGGAACTGCAGAGTAAGCTGTGCGCAAGTGCGCAGAGAGATTTAAAGAGTAGCGTATTTTGTTGAGCCAAGTAAACGGCAAGCCATAGTGTAAATGGCAGAAACACCTGGGCGGAAGCTAAAGTAGTAGCGGACGCCATGAAAATGAGTAAGAACAAGGTACGCAGTAAGCGACCATTGTAAGAGTATATACAGTTAGTGATATGAAGCTGATGAGGAAATGTGGTAAAGGAGACATGTTCATTCCTATCTCATGAGAGATTTACCGTCAAGGGTTTACGCTTCTGCACTCTGTATGACTGAGTGTTTTGGTATGGCACTTGTGCGGTAATGATCAAGTGGGAGAGTCAGGAATTGAGAAATGTCAACGAAGCCTGTTGAGTGAGAATCTAGAGGAATGACCGTGCGGCCGTTGGCCAAAGATGCACGAAGAATGTGGGCCCGTAACCCACAGGTCCCAGGACCGATGTATGGTAAACAGAGTAGTATGAAGAAGAATTCTGTGTACGGAAACAAGTAAACAAACGTAATTCAGAAGCAACTATTAAACGAGAAGCACTACATGTTAAGTAGCAGCTTGACCTCAACCGACAATAAGTCGGGAAAAGTAAGCGAATAACCACGAAGGTATACAGAGTTATACAAAATAGATTTCCAGAGCTGGAGAGAAAATCTATAACTCATCGAATTCGCATACGGTAAGAGATACCAAGCGACGATTGAAATACATTGAGAATACCAAAGGGCGAGTTAAGCTCTAGTTACCAGGTCACGCAGCAGAAGCTAGTGGACCGTAATTTAAAGGTTAAGTATACCTACCAAATGTGAGTAATTGGCTAATCCTAAACGCTTTAAGCCTTAGAGGCTAGAACCGAACCCGGTTATGAGTTAATTAACCACATTGAAGTTAACACTTCATGATGCCAGCATTAGTGAACCATGTTCAGTATAACATATGGTCTGTTACGCGGGCGTAACCCCTTTTAAGGGGGTAGGGCGAGAAACCGCTTAGAGTATGTTTTACGTATAGGCGCGTAAACTACTATGTGCATAGCACAAAGAAAATTGTTTGGATGTTTGGAACTCATGTTACATAAACATGTGTACCCATTCATTGTGTAAGTATGAGTATTATGCATGAGAGATGCAAGTAACGAGTATATGATAAATATGAAAAGAGGAGTAGAGAAACTCCAGGGGAATGAGAATCCCTATAGTATATGTCTATGAGATTAGACATGAGACATAATGAGTATGAATCGGTATGAAACCGATGTTAACCTAGTGTGGAAGTGAGTTTCCCTAGGTGGTTTTATTGAGAATGATTGATGGAGTGAGTTCCATCCTTGGAGTGTATGTTGAATGTTTTAAATTGAGTAACAATTGGAAAAAAATGAGCCATAAGTATTAGTTGCTTAGGTAAGTAAACGAAGTAAGTGGAGAATGACAAATGCCTAAGTACTAGGAACTAGAGATTAATTGAAATGAATTGTTTCATGAATATGACTAGAAAAGTAAAATAGAAAACGAAAATGTTGACTATCTGTTGTTTGAAACTGACGTGGGAGGTGGAACTTGATCTGCTAGCGATCAAGGGAAACGAACACAAATTGGGGTGGAAGGATAGTTCAACGCTGATGCTGATCACATCAGGGTTGGATGATACTTGAATCTCCTATAAGTGGTCACAGTAATCACGCTAAGAAGGATAAAACTACCACAAACTGGATTTGGAGTTGTGTGATGTTTTAAAAAGAATTTTCAAACAGATTTTGAAAAAGAATTTTTCTTCAAGTAATGAAGATGGAAACTAAAACTGGTTTTCAAAAACCGCTATCACCCGCCGATGGCTGAGCCCTTAAGTCTGATGACCGGTAGAACGTTGGGCGTGTATAGTTTTGAAACCATGCACCGTACGTGCGGCGGTCCTAAGTGACCGGTTGGGGCGGTGTTAGTGTGTGATTTTTTTTTCCAAAGGCAGCGGGACGGGGAGAGTACCCTGAGATGTTCCTGTGTTGAGTGAGTCAACCATAGTGCCTGAGGATATGTATATGTGTAACGTTTTGATCAGAACCGAAGGGACCGTGGGCCAGAGAGAGTAAGTGCCCATTTGTCATGAAACGGCCGTGAACCAGAAAGAGTAAGTGTTCAACGTGACCGGTACCTGAGGGATCAGTAGTATATTACTCAATATGGGATCGAGGACTGTTGTGCCTTCTTGTCTTCGGACCGATTCCATGGAGAGAGTAAAAAGAGTATTTTTGATTGCTATACATGCTGTGATATGTGTTGGTATGTGTAGGAAATGTGACTGACTTGTGGAGTCTGTAAGGTTATACATGTATTATAACCTTGGCATAGTACGCCCCTCAGAGTAACCATCTAGATTCACCAACTTTGAGGACAAAGTTCCTAAGGGGGGTAGATTTTAATACCCCGGATAAAAAATGGTGATTAAATTACTCTAATATGATTATCAAAGGCCTAATGGTGCCTAAGAGTATTGGTAAAAGAATAAAACCAAAGAAAAGGAAAATGTGTTAAACGCGAAAAACGCTAAAATGCGCATTAAATGAAAATAAGAGAATATGATCTCGTTAGGGTCCGAGATGGATTCCTAAGGCTTAGTTGGGCCTAATTAGAATACGGGAGTGATTCCCAAAGAAAACGGATCCAAATAATGGATTAAAACGCTAACGGAGTTTTAAAGCATGTTTTGCGAGAAAACCCGAAAACGTGACTTTAAGTGGTCAAACGGACCCGTAAAAATTATAGTTGATTAAATAACTATAATAAGTATTAATGGAAGCTTATAACCATTAAAAATAAAGAAACAAGAAAAATCCGAAAAACGGGCCCGGAGATGAATAGTGCCAAACCGGGTAAAAAAATAACGAGCGTTTTCTGTCAGAAACTGAAAAACGCTCCAGCTTAACTAGCTAGTGAGGGGCTTTTTTTAAATAAGAAGCCTCCCCCTCTCATGTTTATTAGTTAGCAAATAAAGAAAGAAAGAAAGTAAAGGAGGAGAGAGAAAAGTAAAAAGTAAAAACATAAAACTATTCTCTCACTCTCTTTCCTCTCACTTTCCCTTCTTCTTCTTTATTTTCCCTTCTCCACGTTCTCCTTCCTCCCTCTCTGGTGCAGACCGACATGGAAGCCCAAGCAAGCTTCCTCCATCTTCTTCTCCTTGCTCAAGTCTCATCCTTGCTCCGAATCGAAAAATGATCACATATTTGTGATCCTCTCATCACCCTCTACCATCCTCTCTTTTCAAAACTCGAAAATAGTGAGTTTCATTTTCGTGGGTGTTGCCCATTTGAAGAGAAAAACCCTCCATGTTGTAGCTTGAAGCTTCCTCTTTCATCCAAGGTAATAATATCTAAAGAAAATTTCATTTTCTTCACCTCTTCTTGCTGGCCGATTTTGGGCACATTGTAATGCCTTGTTTTTCCTTGTTTTGAGCTACTCTCCAAGCCTCTAATGGTGGGATGTAGCTCCTCTTTGATTCTTGGCAAAACCAATTCTAGGGTTTCCAAAGGTAATGCCCATTTTATGCTTTAAGCCTTCTTTTGAGTTCATGAATGATCTTATAACTAGGAGAACTAATTGGTACTCCTTAAACCCATTGGTATATTGGTCTAGAGAATAGGGGCAAGATATTGCCTTGACCGATTTTGGGAAAGAGGAAAGGAGAAGAGGAGAAGAACTTTCAAAAGGAAACTTAAGAGAATTTAAGGTAAGAAACCAACCCTAATGTGTATTCTACATGTATTAGAATTTGGGATGGGTGAATAAAATGAATGAACCCCACTTGATTTGTGGTGATAATGTGCTTGTATAGAAATAATACAAGTGAGAAAACATTTGTGAAATAAAGTGTTTGTTTATGTGTTATGCATTTTTGAATTAAGCATTGTGTTGTATTTGTAGAATTGATGAGTATTGGTGAACTTGTATGTGCTGGTAGAACCCATGATGGGTTTGGTTAGTTTTAGGTTGAATAATATGATGGGAAGAGTTTTGAGCAATGCTAGAAAAGTAGCCAAGTTATGGCAAAATTTGTGTAGAAATTTGAGGGGTTTGAGTATGGTTGTGAGTAAGTAATGACCTAGAGAAGCTAGGTGTTGATGGTGGTTGTATTGGCTTAGAAAATCACCATGGGAATACTTGTTAATAAGAGGGGATTGATGCTAAAATCTGTAGCAAGAACTTGTGTAAATGCCTAAGGAGCTTTAGGAAAAGGAATGAGAATTCAAGGTTTTAAGAGTGATTCAGGGAACTTGGTATGAGTTGTGCATTATCTTGGAAGATATGGAATGGTCAAAATGAAAGAAAGCATAATGCAAAGTGTTGAGGAGAAGTTAGAAATGCACAAGTGTGCATTAGTGTAAAACAAGAATGAAAAACGTGTGAGATTGAGCAAGAACTTTAGTAAGGAATAAGCCAATGTTTTGAAGAGGTTTAGAGCATGTTTTATGATGATTAAACATGTGGAAAACTTATGGAATGATTAGGAAATGATTAGAGGTGATATAGGGGTTTAAAAGTGGTGAAAAACTGCAAATTTTGACAGTTCCAGGGGTTGTCCGGGTTTGCAATCGGAATGCAAACCCGGAACATAGCAAAAACATGGCAGAAGGTCATCCCAGGGGATGGTCCGGGTTTGTAAACCCGGACACAAACCCGGAACACATGAAAAATACGACAGAAAGTGATTCCAGTGTTTGGTCCGGGTTTGTAACCCCGGACACAAACCCGGACCAGGCCAGAAATGTAACAGAATGTGTTTTTCTTGCATTTAATGATGAGGAATTGAATGGTAATGATAATATAAGGTAATTAGGACATTAATTATGATGTTTGAAGGTCATTAGGAGTGTAAACAAGTTTGATAAGTGAATGAGGAAGTTGTGAGTTTAAGAACACATGAGTAAAACTAAGTTAAACGGGATAACGGGGTTAAGTACGGGAGTATTAGTTTTACATACCGTAACACCTTAATGTTAATATGAACAATTGAATGTTATCAGAGGACCAAGTGCGAACCTAGCATGGTGAGATCACACGGTAAAGCTAACCCCGGTGAAAGGTATGATTTTCTCATGCCCCGTATGCTAACCGAGCTACTCTGATTTGTGTGTTTGTGAGCCGGCTTAATCAAGACTAAAGCATGAAACAACCCCTTGTTTGATTATGTATGCTTGATGTATGTTGTATGAACTAACATACTTGTATGCCGGTGTGGTCTAACATAGTGCATAGACCGACTCATAGTGAGTATTGATTGGCTAGAAACCCGTAGATCGGGTAGTCCCATAAACGATGGTAATATGCAACACACATAAACTATCGATTAAATGTAACGATAACGTAAACACTGAACTCCCTAGATCGTGAGGAGATGTACGGGTTGAGTAAATACCCGATAACGGTTAGAAAACCTTATTGAAATAATCCACGAAATAAATATGAGTGGAGAGATAAATGAACCTCCATCGAGAGGATTGAAGTTAGTCCAATAATGTGAATATAGAAAGGTAGAAGAGACCTAAGGGACTGTGTAACTCCCTTGAGACATGGTCGACCTCCTATTTGAGGATTTTACCCGGTATAAGAAAATAACCAAAAGTATAAGTATATGAATGTAAGGGTAACCCTTAAGCCTAAGATTACCCGAATTTAAGTAAAGTTCCCAAAGTCAATAGAAACATCAAGAGTGATGCTTCTAGACTAATATACATAAAATTATTATAACTCCGAGAGAGGAGTGTATGGGAACGTGAGTAGTCCGAGAGTAGTCAGACCTATGTATAAAGAGATGGGAACTAAGAGAGAGTTCCGGGAGCTAGTTGAACCTTCCCACCATGCTAGACCCAGAGTAGGGTCGAAACCGGGGAAGTAAGAGCACGAGGGCCATGAGTTTTGGCTTAAGTATGTAATAAGAGTAACAAGCGTGACGTAGGAGACCTGTAGTGTCTCAAGAATCTACAAGAGCTTGAGTATAAATAACCCAAGAGTGTGGGTGAGATAATGAGTATAAATAACCCGAGAGTAAGGGTGAGTATACGTATGAGTAACCCGAGAGAATGGGTAAGTAAAAGTATAAGTAACCCGAGGGAGCGGGCAAGTCATTGAATAAATAACCAAGGCAAGTGAGGTATAATCCTCAAGGCCTAAGAGTAAAATGATACAACTAACGACCTTGTTATGTTAGTTAGGAATTGTGTTCAATGATTGGATGTAGATTCCTTGTGTATTATACATATATATTGTATTGCTGTGATGCATGTTGTTGATTAAAAATGAACTCCATGTATATCCGACCCAAAGTAGTCGGCGTACCGCGGTTAGCACGCGGTATATGCGAAATTCATATTCAGCGTAAGCTGACCCCCTAGGGGGAACGTTTTTAGTGTGCAGGTACTTGAAGCTGACCACCGTTCGAGAGAGTAGGACGGGGACTGCTGTGAGCATGGGTAGTTAGATTGTAATTACTTATGCGTTTGAATGAGGTGTAAGTCCGAGTATGTTATCGGCATCCGTATATTGTAGACTCGGTATAGTAAAGGAATGAATTGCGTATTGTATTTGTATGAAGTACTCGGTTGTTCCAGTTCATCAGACCGTTACGGTATGTAAGGAAGGCCTGGTTAGCCACATGGGTGGCTAACGGCGTTGTTTCACCCCTCGTTGTAATTAGAGTTCCGCTGCGTGAGTAGGAGTAATTAGTAACGGTTTAAGAGGAAATGACGAGGTTAACGGTTGGGGTGTTACAAAAATAACTATCCTCATTTTCTGGGTATAGCACAGAGAAGGAGGGAAAATAACGGTAGTTGACTTCAGAGGGAGGAGACTCCATGAAGTTGAGGTAGAAGCTGTCCTCTGATGGCTTGTCTTCAAGCTCAAGCAGATGGTTTGATGTCGTTTGCTCAGGTTCGAACGGGTGTGGTGATTGAGAGTAACTCAAATCCTCAGTAAAGTCGTCCACTATATGAACCATTTCGCTCTTCGGTTGCTGCAATGCAAGGTTTAGTGGACCTTCCATCATTTCATTTATCTCAACTAATTTGGCATAGAGCTTCAACTGGTTCATATCGAGGTATTCTTCCTCAGCCCGCTGCTCCACTTCATAGACCATTTCACTCTCGGGTTGTTGCTCCCTTTGAGCTAGTGTGATGGCTGGTCTGCTACATAGATTGCATTTGCATACTCTCGTGGATTTGGATCGGTTTGTGAGGGGAGTTGGGCAGGAGGTCTTTGTTGGATGAGAAGTTGTTGGATTTGGGATTGCAAGGCTTTTTGGTCTTTACGAAGGGCTGTGACTTCATCTTGCGTTCTCGGGTCTTACTCATCATTGCTTTAAACATCTCCTGCATTTGGAACATTCCAGAGTCAGGATTGAAGGAGGTTGAGTCGGTCGGCTTGAAGAAGCATTATTGCCATAAGGCGGTTGCTGATACTGCCTTTCGCCTCCATGAAAACTGGGGTGCATGTTGTGCTGCCATGGTTGTCTGTACCCTAAATTGTTGCCAACAAAGTTTGCTTCCTCTGCTGCTTTTAATTCTTGTAACTGGGGGCATTGTTCATAATCGTGTGGCCCGCCACATTGCGTACAAGAAACATCAGGAGATGATAGAGATAGAGGAGCATAGCCTGGAGGGGTTGTAGATGATCGGGAAATCATCGACTTAGCTTGTTGGGGGTAGGAGTTCATGGACATCTGCTCAACTACTTTCTGTAGGGTGCTTGCCTTCATCGCCTGCTGCGCATTGCTCTCCATGAGTTGCTCGTGGCTTCTTATCAGCTGGTCGAACTTATTGTCACTTTCTCCTACGTGGAATAAACCTGGAGTGCCTTCTGTTGATCCACTTGTGGCCCAGTCTCTGATCTCTTCACAGAGGGACTCTATCCCATTCAGAAACTGTTCACCTGCCTTTTTCAAAATGTCGGCACCTAAGAGGAGAGTACCATTGTTTTGCATTGATTGATTAAGCCTTAGTAGAACAATTGAGATAATTGTTCTTTTGTGAGACCATGGTGAGGACACGTCATCAGCAGTCCTTTGAAACGGTCCCAAGTTTCGCAAATGTTTTCTGACCCTGGCTGCTTGAAATTGTAGATCTCAGCAATCATTTCCAATGTTCGGCTCGGGGGCAGGAACTTGTCGTAGAACTTGGAGGCCATTTCATCCCAAGTACCAATGGTACTTGGTGTATGGTTGTGGTACCATTTACTCGCATTTCCCGTCAGGCTGTGAGGGAATAAGGACAGTCTTGCGTACTGGAGTACTGCGTTTGTCGCGGTTAAATTGTTGGCATGCTGCAGAAACTTGGTGACATGCAACAGAGCTTCGTCAGGACTAGAGCCATCGAACATGCCAAACTCCTTTACGCATCGGATCTGATGATATGGCTTCAGCTTTTGCCACTCATCATATTCGGATGGGGTAATGTAACACCCCTCTCAAATTAACACGTAATAGTCACTCACGTCAACAGATAAATAAAGCGTCTTACAGCGGAAGGATAAGTAACACAGTAATACTCACTCGGGTGTCACCTGCCGTTACTCGCCCATGCGAGTAACAAAGCAGAACTAACAACTAAAATACCATCACTACTAAACCGCTGTGACAACGAGATATCCCTATACATCACACTAAGTTCACATCCTTAATAGTCGACAAGTGAGCATCTGCTCAAATCCCAGATAAATACAACTTTACCGTCATACATCCACAGACTAATACCGTTATACAATATATTCTTACGCAATAATTGAAGTAATCCTATCTACCCTGTTCCGTCACTTCAGCTTCACGAAGATCACAACCTGCACAATAAGTGTAGTCTCAGCGATAGAGGCTGAGTGTGCCGGGCCTGGACCCTATTGGTCACTTGTCATTTTTAGCCATCTTGATATTAGATTGATTTCATGCTTTACTATTTTACAGATATGATAAATACTGTGACAACATGCATGATTATATAACCATTCATCCAAACCAAACAGTCATTTATAAATCACAGCACAATCACACATCATACAATACGACAACATTACTAAATCATACGTCGTATTCTATCATCATCATGTATTACAACATTCGGCCCCCCGGGCACTCACATATCATTTGTTTTGGTTAGCACTGTCGGGCGTCAATTAGGACAACCCGAAATATACTCACTTGGATAGTAGTCCCACGTACACACAAGGTGCTCACTGCCCTGATCATCCGAAGACTCTGGGACTATTTCACTTTGCCTTTGTAAAGGCGTCCATTTAGGTGGCCAAGGGCCTGGTGCCAATGGTAGCACACTCCGCCTGACGATCTATCTAGGTTCATTCAGGATTAACTAGGGTAAACCCGATACGGGATAACCCAAGAGATCTCTACGCGCGACCAGCAGCCAGTGACTGTCTGGATTAGGGTACATCATCACATTCATTCACACTCCGTTGTTAACTTCATTAGTTAGGTAGTCAGTTACAGTTTTAATTACGGAGAACTTCACTTATTTGTGTTGGCTGCCCTGTGGGTCTTACGCATGCCTAGAATGATTTTAGGTAGTATTTATGTTCGAGTTGAAACTCTAGGGATCGACAATGTCGTCCCGTTCCTAAGTGTTTTACTTAGGTTATAACTACATACTGGTAATACTTAGCGTATTAGTTTAGACAACGGTAATCACAATCACACGTCTCGGATATGGAGTTTTATATAAGTCGATCTATAGTCGATGTAGTATTAGTCCCGTAGGACGTTCGTGCATAAATAAATAATGCGGTAACACAAATATCCATCACACACGTAATCACATACATACATCCACACAAGTTATTTATCAAACACATCCGAGCCCGAGGAATTCCTCAGGACAACTCGGATCAAACCCCTTACATACCGTACACCGTGTCAAGGTCGCGCAGTGTAGACCACTAAGCTTTCTCGAGCACGCACACGTCTGATAGGCGATCTAACAACATGAAGAACGCTATATGTCAATCCATGACAGTATGATTCGGTATTTCCGAATACGTCTGAATCCTGGTACTACGCCCCGGATTTTTCAACTGTTACTCATTAACGTATAGTTATCTTAAAAATTCCTTACTCGTAGTAAGTATTAAAATTCAATTTAGCAAAGACGTCGGTTTCTATGCGAACGTCGTCATTAATGTTTTCTAACATAGGAATTATATTTTCCTACTCGTAGTATTTTATGAGCGTTGCGTTTTATATAAGTTCATTCACGTATACGTTAATTCACCGTTATATTGCATGCTTAAGTATTGTTATAACTTATAGTTGCATGCATTGTTATATTTTATAACCCATAGTGGCATGCGTTCCATGCAACGTTACTTTATAAGTATGATAGTTTATTATTCTAGATACACCTTACGTTACACAACTTCTTATTCATTTAACAAGTTGTGTTCATTCAAAACATTATGACATTATGGTATACAATTATACTCACATGTTAACATTTAGAGAAAATTACATCGCCCACCCATGACGTTTGGCGAAATTACACAGCCCACCCACGATGTTTCAAAAATTACTTTACCCACCCATGTGGTTTCCACAATTTTTCATCCAACAACTTTTCTAATATTTGATCAACTTAAAAGATGGTTAAATGATATCCAAATTTGATGAAACTTTACATGGACGATGCTAAGGTGTTATATTTTTGTTCAATGCCAAATCCAAAGTTTTTTAAGGTCATATATGACCCGCGGGACCCAATGAAACATGAGACACGTTCATTGGGTCCCACAGATCATATATGAGCTTAAAAAATGTTGGATTTAACATTTTACCAAAATATAACACTTTAATATCGTCCATGTAAAGTTTCATCAAATTTGGATATCATTTAACCATCTTTTAAGTAGATCAAATATTAGAAAAGTTGCTGGATGTAAAATTGTGGAAACCACATGGGTGGACAAAGTAATTTTTGAAACCTCGTGGGTGGGCTGTGCAATTTCGCCAAACGTCATGGGTGGGCGATGTAATTTTCCCTAACATTTATTATTGACTACTATATGGTTTGTAAACCATATTATATATGCGTATCGTTTCCGCCAACATTTATATATGCATACAATTTAGTTTTTAATGAAGTAAGAAACTTTATATTATGCACATATTATTCTTTGTGCAGGGTTTATTTAACCATTATAAAATCATACATTAACCATAGCATTTATGTCATTGTATACTATAGTTTATATCTTCATTTTTGATATATAAATGTATGCATGCGCCAGCATATATAGTTTTATATACTATACTTTTGACCACAATATTATTTGGTGTTACACTTATATCATGATATTGTATATCATGATTATTTTATGAGTCATTAAACTTTATAGCATATAGTTTTGGTAACTAATATTTTTACCGAAAATGGCGTATATATAACACACTTTTACCTCTTTATTCTTATAATTTCCATTAATTACAATATAGCCACATACCTTGTAGCATGTTATAAATACCTCATTTTATAACATCAAAACTTTGTAATAAGGTATAATCTATAGTTTTGTAATGTTCCCCTTTTATTGCCGATTAGGCATATACTTACTATTTCATTTCCTTTCAAATCCCATACTCTCCAAATATTACAATTTCACCACAATTTTATAACATACTTAATTTACCATATACTATAACATTTAACCCATATAATATGTATATAATATGGTCTTAAAATTTCCGAAAATGCAAACAGCCCCTTAGGTTCTGTTTTCCTTTTGTTTCAACCCCCAACTTTCCATATTTATACTTTCACCACAATTCTTATAATATTTGTTTTCTTGCATAACATATGTTATATCATCCAAACATTATATTATTTATAACATATGGTTTTCATATATTATTTCTCATTAATACCGAACAGACCAAGGTCTGTTTGGCTTATCTTTTTCCAGCAACATTATTTTCCTTATTTACACATTAGCCACATATATTATCATAATGTATATATATATGTGTTATACTATATAGTTTTAATACTCATTATTGATATAACATATAGTTTCTTACCATTATTTGCGCACAGCTCCATGAACTTTTAAAAATCTTATTTCCGCCCACAAATCTTTTTCCTTATTTTCATTTTGACCCCCTTCTTATATAATATACTTTCTATTTGTCACAAAACCATATATTACACACTTTTATTAATATACACACTTATATAACTCCAAAATTCCCAAATTTAATACTTAAGATATAAACCATCATATTAACCAAACTACACCTCTACTTTTTGGTATTTACGTTTAACCCCCATAAGTTTTATAAATTCAACATTCCACTTATAATGTTAACATAAGTTCATCAGTAATTATTTATGACATTAGATTTGATTATACCCCTTAATATGGTCTATATTGACCTATTTATTTTTAGTTTGACCAGAATTTGTATAATTACAGTTTGACCCTATAACTCCATAAATTTCATTTTGTCCCAAAACTTTATTAAATTTTATAGAATTCATAAATAAGGTTTTAAAGCCTAATTTTCGGCTAATGCTTATAGTTGCCAAAAAATTTATTTAAATTACAATTAAACCCCAAACTAATTACGTAATTTTATTTTTGTTCTAAATTCATTTAAATCCATTTTTAACTTAATAAACAATTAAGTTAAATGGCCCAAAATGCTTGGCCTTATTACAATAATTAATATAGAATATAATCACACAAAATGTCATAAAAAACTATATGTTTACGGTTCAATATATAGTTTTCTTTTATGTTTCCTAAAATCATTAATTAATTCCTATGACTTATATGTATCTAAACCTTATATTATCAACTAAAAATGTTATAAAACATTATAGACATAGTTTAGTCATTTAAGACCATGTTTGGTCTCGGCTTTCATCACCAATACTCTATTATTTTACAAATTATGTTTTTGACCCATAATTAATTTCCTTGACCTTATAGGTCATTAATATATCAAACTAACCAACCAAAAGATGTCATCAAACATTTTAATACATAATGAAATTATGCCACCTCATGTAGACCCACGGCTATTACATATACGTAACAAAATTTCATGAAAATTGATATTATACATGGTTAGTATGCCTACTTGATTTTCCAAGCAATTAGTTTAGCCAAACTCCACCTCCAGCTCTCGGCTGAGTTCATAAATTTTTTTAGATCAGTTCCAACAGGAGCAACACATTAGCGTAGTATATATACTTCTTTAGGAGCAAAATACTTCACATTAGTATGTTTGTTCTTGGATCGGTTTGCACACTTTTATGCAGAACATTCCCATTTTTCCAGGGGTATTTCGGCAGCATTTCATGCAAGGGAAAAGCATGTATTAGACACATATATCTAGTAATTAAGTGATGCAGTCAAGCCTAACAAGGCATGGCTTTTACCTGATAAGAGGCTGTCTTTCTTGGATATTACGTCTGGTTTTCAGAGCAGAGCAAGGGTTAGCTACCATCTACATCAGTGTATATATTACAGGTAACAAAGAGGGAAAACAGTGGGGTTTTTCCTCACCGAAAGCATGGTTAAACCAAGGTGGTTTTGTTGGGACTTTGCTACATGTACCGAGATGTCCCCCTCTGATTTTGCATGGAGAAACCAAAATTTTAAGGTTGGAAACTGAGAGAATAGCTTGGTGGAACAAGGGGAGTACACAAGAAGAAACCTTACCGAGAGCATGTTGCAGTAAGGTCGTTTGCATGCATTGTGTTCCTTCTCGAATAAGCAACGCTCAAGGAGCATTCAGTAGTCATCCAAATGAATGATGAACCATAATACGAATGATGTAAGTATATGTGTCGAAGTTAATGTGACAGTAAATACCATGTAAGTTAGTTATGCAATGAGTAAGAGCACGGTGCGCAGCAAGCGACCGTTGTATAAGTATTGTTAAACGATAATATGGCAATTAAGCACAGTTACGAGTTAAACCCAATAGAGATACAACAGTAAGTGATACTAAACAGACTGGGCAATAAGCCAGGGTAGGTACTATGTGATAATGAACTCAGTGTGGATCCCATGCTAATAAGAGATTTACTGTCAAGAGTTTACGCCTCTACACTCTGTATGACTGAGTGTTTTGGTATTGCACTTGCGCAGTAATGATCGAGTGGGATAGCTAGGAATTGGAAACATGTTAATTGTGGAGGAATAATGTTATAATGGCCGATGCATAGGAAATGCAAGGCCGCACCAATGAAAGAATACATGTACAAAACCAAATGTGGAGGCATGATTAGCAACAAGTGACTACAGTAACACGGAATACTAGATATCGGTATGGAATATACCTCAAGTATGGGAAATAGCTGAGAGAGCACTACACACTAGGTAGTAGCTCAACCTCAACTGACAGTAAGTCGGAAGAAACAAGTCAATCATTGTGAGACACATAGCAGTATAACAGTAAATTATTAGAGGAGTGGGTGGGAAGTTTTGAAACTCACCGAATTTGCTCATGGTCAGAAATACCATGCATCGGTTGAGAAACCATTATTACCAAGATAAAGGTAATAATTGGGAGATGTACACATACAGTAAGAATAACGAATGGGGCAAACTAAGCCCTACAGTTATTAGAGTTTCGCAGCAGAAACTAGTGAGCAGTGATTCAAGTGTTGAATGTGCATGGTGAACATGAGTGAACGGCTAATTATTAATGCCTAGAAGCCTCACAGGCCAGAACCGAAACCAGTTAAGAGTTAAAGCAAACTCCAATGAGAATTCTTGGTTTAGGGACTAAACCGCCAATATGGTCAAGATCCTCTAACCGGAACACATTGTATAACAGACCGTGGAAGTTGAAACACTTCACGACGGAAGAACTTTTTAAACCAATGATTAAGTGATTGATTACGTGGGCGTAATCCCTTTTAAGGGGGGATAGAGCGCAAAACCACTTAGGTGTATTACCGTACAAGTGTACGTGACTTATGTTGTGCATAGCACAAAATAATTTGTTTTGATGATTGGTGTGTGTGTTACGTAAACATACGCATTCATTCATGGTTTAATTGTGGTAATTGCACACAGAAGATGCGAATACCATTGTGATAAGTGTGTTGATTTATTAACAGTTGTGTGTGATAGTACAAGTGTGGGGAGTAGAGAACTCCCGGGGGAACAAAAAAAAACACCCCGACAGTGTATAAATGTGAAACTGTGTGTTGTATTTTGATAAAATATATGTGTATATATATACTATATAGTGACTCATGAAAGGGTATGAACCGACATAGAACCTAGTGAGCATAAGATTCCCTAGGGTAACAACATTAAAGTGAATGGAAATAACTGATAGACGAAGTTCTATCCCTTGGAGATGTATGATCATGATTAGAATGATTAAAAAATAGAAAATTGGAAATGAGTGATTTATTTGATGCTTGAAAATGAAGTGGGTGGAACTTGATTTGCATGCGATCAAGGGAAGCCGAACACAAATTGGGGTGGAAGGATAGTTCAACACTGATGCTGATCACATCAGGGTTGGATGATTCTTGAAGCTCCCTATAAGTGGTCACAAATAACCACGCTAAGAAAAGAAGCAAAGAGCATAAGTTGGACTTGGAGTTGTAGTGTTTTCAAAAGGATTTTCAATTGGTGTTTTCAAAACAGTCGGTTAACATTTGAAATAAAGGATTCTCTTATTCTTAACCTAGTAAAGAATATTTTTGTAGTACTTGCTCACGAGCCGAGGACGCATGAGCCTTTGTATTCGACCGGTGACATGAGAAGTATATATGTTAAAGATTAAGTGATTGTTTTGATCTCCCAAAGGGACGGGGACCAGAAGGTGTCCATCGCGACCGGGTTCTGTGGGATCACAATGTATGTAAAAGATATTTTGGTTGCCATACATGCTAAGACATGTTGTGTGGTATGTGTAATAAATATTATTTTGACCTTGAGTTCCAAAAGTGTATGTTATCAAGACCTATGAGTCTAAATGTTGTTGTGTTACATAGACCTATGTGTCTAAAGGCTGTTATGTTATCAAGACCTATGTGTCTAAATGTTGTTATGTTACCCAAGACCAGAGAGTCTAAGGGTTGTGTGCATGTGCAAATGTTGTTAAGATACCCGGACCATTGAGTCCGAGGTTATCATGTGAGTATGTTATGTTATGTATGGATGTGTATATGTGTTACCCGGACCATTAAGTCCGAGGGTGTGATGTAAAGTATGTTTGGTTATGGAAGTTTATTTCCAAGTGATTCCTGCGTTCTAGTCCAAATGATGTGTGGGAAGTGTGAACTTCGAGGACGAAGTTCTTTTAAGGGGGTAGATTGAAATACCCCAAACCTTGATATGTTGTTAAACATTTAAACTATGGTATTTAAAGGCTAAAAAGTGCCTTAGAAACATCAGTGTACAATTTAAACCATAGTAAAACAGTAAAGCACTAAGAGACAGCTGGAGCAAAAACATGCTCTAAGCTTGGAGTGAACTTGGTTAGGACCCAAAGAACCTACCAAGACTTAATAATATTCAATTATGATTTCATAAGGCTAATTAAGTCCTTAGGAAACCTTGGTAGACAATTAAACCAAATAAAATACAAATAAATATCCTAAAGTCAATATGAGCAAAAAATGTGCTCTAAGCTTGGGATAAATTTGTATAAGACCTAAAGGTCATACCTATACCTTATAAATATGTTAATGAACATATTAAATCAATTACCAAAGAAAACCAAACTTAAAAACAAGTTAAAACACAAAATGTGCTTTAAGAGCCTTAAAGCACATTTTTGAAAATTGTCTTGTAAATGAGTTTTGAATGGCTAAATGTCCATCATTACTCTTTAATTAACATGTGTACTACTTAGTATCACATTAGGAAGTCTAAATCAATGGGAAATCAAAAATTTCACAACTATGTGCCTTGTTTTTGTGAATAGTAACCAAATATGCTAGTTTATGACATAAGTCAATATAAGTAAGTTAATTGGTCAACAAAGACCATGATTTGGCCTAAAACACTAAGGGGCCGGTTTTTCCATGTGTGACTCACCACACTTGGCCAATCAAATAACTAAGGAAAGTAATAAAGCAAAAGAACTATTTGCTTTTAAACATAAATATCTTAATAAAGTGTACTTCTCACCTCATTCTCTTATTCTCCTTCACTCACCATCGATTTCTTCATCTTCTCCCAAGCTCCATCGTTTTGCTACAGCAAACCACACCATCTTCAACTTCCATAGCTTGTAACTTCTAGCTCCATGCACCAAATCAAATTCCAAGACCATATTTGTCTTAGTTAGGTCAAGCTCTACACTTCTCTCTTTTCAAATCTTCAAGAACTCCATTTTGGTGCCATGAAGATTTTCCATTGAAGGAGCTTGAGCTTACCTTTTCATGCCTTGTTATTCTCCTTTGCTTCAAGGTAAGGAAAGTCAAAGAAAAACTTCATTTCCTTTTGTTTTCATAAGTGACCGAAATCACCTTCTTCATGGTTTTCTTTTGCTTTGTTTTAGCTTCATTCCAAACGTTCAAGGGCTTGGTGGAAACCTCTCTTGTCACATATTCAAGTTCTCTTTCAAATTCTAAGGTAAACTTCTATTTTAAGTGTTTAGAACACTTATGTAAATTTAGGGTTATATGTGAGTTTAAGTATGAAACTTAATGCTCATTACCCTTATGTGTATATTGATTAGAAAGTTGACAAGTGATCAAACTCCTTGCTGATTTTCGGTTCAAGGAAACAAGAAAGAAGTTTGAGAGGAAAAGAGGTAAACAAACTATCTCAATGTAGTTTAAATGCCTTAGGAAAAATGAGCTTGATTTGCTTAATAAAATACCTAAGGAGCCAATGGTGAATGACCTAGTAAAATGCTCTCAAGGAAACTATTAAAGGGCATATGTGTTGTTGTATGTAATTGCAGGTCAAAGGCATTATTATGTGGGAAATTCAGTGTTTAAGGTTTATGCAGTTTAAGGGCCTAAGAGCCATGTTATTTAAGGGCCTAAGTGCCAAGCAATTTAAGTTTATGCACTATATTGTGATGTAGTGTAAATTTGGTGAAGTGTTGTGTGTGAGAATACTCTTGATGGATTTTAGGTGTTCTTGAATGAGATAAGGTAAAAACCTAAGTGTTTGGATGTGAGAATATACAAGAGAAGCTATGGCAAAATTTGGAAAATGTATAAGAAGTTCTAAGTGTTTTAAATAAGTTTTGGTGAACTAGGAAGTGTTAAAGGGGACAAGTTTTTTACTAGGGAAGAAAGCATGTATTAAGGTGATTTAGAGTGATACAAGGATTTAGGTATTATCTTGGAAGTTCCAGGAATTCAATGAGTGTTTTTGAGGAATGTATTAAAGTCTTGGAGAAGTTTGTTTTAGGTTTAAGAATGTTGATGTACAAGGAGGAAATGATGTTTAGGTAAGATGTGAAAAAGGAGATTTAGTTAGTAGAAATGATGTTTGAGAGGTGATGTTATGATGGTAAGGAAACACTTTTGGCATAGTGGTTATCATAATTATGAAACACCACTTGGAGAAACTAAGGAGAAAACATTATAAGTGTTAGGAACTTTGGTAAGAAAAGAGTAAGTGTTTAAGGAGTTATAAAATGAGTTTTATGGATGTTATATGAAGGGTTAAATGTGCCAAATGATGTTAGAACACATTAGGAGGCTTGAGGAAAAGTTTGGAGAAAGTTTGACAAGTTTTGGACAAGTTCTGATGTTGTTCGACCCAGTGGTCCGACCCAGGGTGGGTCGGACTGAAATACCCCGGAATTTAAAACAGTGATTAATTAGGCTGATTAAATATTTAAAAGCTTAATTAGTCCTAAATAAATATGTAGGAACGATTCCCGAAGAAAACGGATTCGTAAAACGAGCTAAAAATGCAAGCGAGCTTAAAAACGCGTTTTTCGAGAAACCGGGGAAAACGTGATTTTAAACGGGTTTAAATAACTCATAATATTATAGTTAGTTAAATATCTATAATTAGGCTATAGTGTGGGGCTAGAGCTACTAAAATTAATTAAACGGCAAAATTCCGGAAAACGGACCCGGTAAATGAATAGTGTCGAAAATGAGGACGAAACGCGTTTAATTCGAAAAGACGAAAAACGACCCGGGCTATTAATTAATGTGGGCCGGTTTTAATGAATAAGTGTACACCCCTTAATAGCTTGCTAGCTATAAGTAATGAACAAGACAATAAATAATAAGTAAAGCAATAGTATAAAGTAAAAAGTAAAAAAATACATACCTCCTCACCTCTTTCTTTCTTCGTTCACGATTTTGCTCCAGACTTGCACTTCTTCTTCTTCCTCTCGTAACTCGCGACAACAACAGCCCCAAAACCCCTCCTTGTCTCACCTCTATCTCTGCTCGTTCTCCACCGAATCACACGAAATTAGTACCGTTGAACTACTCTCGGTGAGAGCTTCGACTTCCACCCAACAAAGTTTCGATTCCTCCATTTTCATCTCCATTGACGTTGGAGCTTTTGAAGCGTGAAGAGTTGATTTCAACCCTTCTTCTCTTCCTTAGTGCCTTAAGGTATTAATAAGTAAGTGTTTAGATCATTTCAAGCTCATTCTTGCCATTTGTGAGATTTTTCCCTCACGTTGGAATTTCCCCTCATTTCAGTCGAGACCGATGTTTTTTGGGGTGTTGGAAAACTTCTCCAATTGATTGCCAAGCCACCCATTTGGGTTCTCTAAGGTAAAATCTAGATTAAACTTTGAAAACTAGCTCTTAAAATATATAGGTTTTGTGGAGGAAAAGTGAATGATTGTTGTATGTGTGTGATGGGCTGCGGTTGTAGTTGTCAATCCAAAGCCCTTGTGTGTGGTGTGGAAAAACAAGAGGAGAAGAGGGAACAAGATAAAGAGGAAGAAGGAGAAACTGAAAGTGAAACAAGTAAAAAGCCTACCTTGTATTGGTTTTATTTCCTTGCGAAATTGATGTTGGTGTTGAATAAATAACTTTGTTGTGTAGCCTTGATGTTGTAATTTGTATTTGAAACAGAAGGTATTAATGTGTTTGAGTGTGAAAAATAACCTAGAAGTTAAGTTGTTTTACATATGTGAGCAAATGGGATTATGATGTTTATATATGTTTAAACCAAACAGGTGGGAGATGAGAGTTGTGAGTTTTTGTAGTGTGGTGAAATTGCTTAGGGAAGTAATAGGTGCTGTCAAAATTCACTTAGGAAGGGTAGTTTGAGTGTTCAGTTTTGGGAGGAAGAAACTATTGTTAAGAGGTTTTAAGATGGGTGGTTTATGTTTTGAGAACTTAACTAGAAGAAGAGTGTGCTAAGGGCAAAATAATGTCATTTGAGTGTTAGTAATGGCATCAGTAGGAGTGTTTTGAATGGCTTCAAGAAGAAACCAATCTGTTACAATCTGATAGAAAACAAGTGAGAAAAACTAGCCTTGTAAGTGTAAAAGAATTTAAGTAAAATTAACTTGAATGGTGAGTGTACTTGGTGCTTGGTTTAAGGTGGTTTAGGTGGGTAATTAGGCACTAAAACATGAAGATTTTAGTTGGTAAAGGTTGGTTAATCAATGGGTAAAGAGAGAACCTGTAACAGAGGAAGAAACTGTCAAAATTGTGAAATCTGTAGCAGGGTCCGGACTTAGGTCCAGGACCAAGTCCCGGACCACCCCTAAAATTTCCCCCGAGAGTGCTCTGTTTGTTTGGTCCGGGACCTAACTCCATGCCCAAGTCCCGGACCATATACATTTTTCAACCCGAGAGTACACAACCATTCTGGTCCGGGACTTAAGTCCCGTATGAAGTCCCGGACCAGACCAGAATAAAAAAAAATAGTTTTAAGTGGGTTATAAGCTAGGGAATGGTTTGGTAATGATATTATAGGTTAATTAGGACTTGACTAATGACATGTGAAGGTCATTAAGGGCTTAAACAAGATTGAAGAAAATGTGAAACATGAACTTGTTTGAGTTAAGTTTGAAACATAAAGATTAAGTAAGTAAAGTACGGGAAACGTTAGTGGAGTAACGAGTTAGGTTAATTATGGTTAATTGACTTCCCGAATTAATGTATGTTATAGGACCCGATTAGTTGGACTCCGAGAGAGTAGTCACGGGCAAGATACGACGGTGAACGGTATGGTTTTCTCATGCCCTGTATCCTAACTTGGTTACTCTGATTTGTGTGTTGTGTGTTTATATGCAATCACCTAATCAAGATTAAATGCATGAATGTGTTTATTGGTATTTTTATATTTGTGCTTGTCTTTGCACCCAAAGAACTATGTCTTGAAAGACTAGTTTGTATAATTCATGAAATGTTTGAATGAGAAGAATTCTTGTGTTGAGTTGACTCACTAACACACTAACCTTCTGACTTACCTAATTGGAAATGGTAACTGATTGAGAGGAGACCGATAGAGTGTCGGCCACGCGTGAGAATGAGGAAGCAAGAGAGTTGCTTACCGAGTTCTGGCCTAACCTTCCCACCATGGTTCCGAACCGTAAGGTCGCAGCCCGGGGAAGTAAGCCAAACCTAAAGCCCGGTGGTGAGTTGGGTGTGTATGCTACTTCTCTGCCCGGAGGTCACCCGACTTAACTGAGTAATTATTTCAAGAGATAATAATGGTTAAGTGTGGATCATGCTTGTGCGAGACATATGATCAAGAGATAAGAGATATGAGCATCCGTCTAACCCGGATGAGAATGGCTAACACGAGAAGAGGTGTGAATCTTGAGGGAGAACCTCAAGGCCTCAGTGACCAATGTGTGGATGACTTGTAATGTTTCCATTGTGTGTATGCCTGTGTGTGGGTATTGTTTTTAATAATTATTGTTGATTTAATAGCATGCTTGTTGAATAATAAGAACCGCATGTTGGCGACCAAGTAGTTGGCGTACCCTCGCTAGTACGCGGGGTATGCGATTACCATATGCAGCTTTAGCTGAGCCCCTTCGGGCACCATTTTTCTTATTCTTACAGGTACACGAGACGGTTGCTAGTTATGGAGTCCGAGATGTTATGCTTTTGGTTGTTAGTAGTAGATGGGGCGGTGTACCGAGTTGTACACGGGCTTGTAGCCCTAGTATAGTCGGTGTACTAGTGGTACACCTGTTGCTTTTGTTAGGAGGGAATGGAAGTTGTGACTATAAACTTGTATTCTTTTGGCGGGCTGTGAGCCCTGTGTAAATACTCTTAGTACTCGGTAATCAGGTGTTGTAAATTATGTAATTAAGTTGGTATTTCTTTTATCAGACCGGGACTGTAGTTGTAGTAGTTTGGATCCGGTAACCATATGGGTGGTTATCGGTATTGTATCACCCTCGGTAGTTAATTTTTCCGCTGCGATTAGTTTAGTGTCCGTGACGTTTAGACCGTGGTTAGAGGAATTATCGTATGGGGTGTTACAAAAATGGTATCAGAGCGAAGCCTCGCTCTGATAGAAGAAATACGAGTGTAGTGATTACCGAGTTAGGAAACCTAACCCTGAATGACCGTTTAAGTTAACGGATACCCTTTAACGTCTATAATGGCGATACAATGCTTAAACTCAGACCATTTGGTCGCATCACCTGATGTAAATGTTAATGTTCAGATGTCCGGAAGAGGCGAGGTAGAGGCCGGGGGTGGGGGACGCTGAGGAGCCAGAACCGCAGACGATAGCTGAGATCGTCGCGGCTACGGTAGCGCAGATGCTACCACAGGTTATTATAGCTGTGCAGCAGACACAGCAGACAGCAGACTGAGCCACCCCCACCCCCACCACCCAGAGAGACAATTGGGTGAAAGCTGTAGCTGACCTACGACCCGCTTGCTTCAGGGTGAGAGCGATCCAGCTAAGCTCGAGGCTTACATCTCCGAGATGGAGACGGCCTTCGAGACCCTCGAGGCTCCTGCTGGAGTGAGGGTGAGAATAGCTGCCTATTATCTGAAGGGTGCCGCTATGGACTGGTGGAAGCTAGTCAAGGGCGAGCACGTCGCTGACCCTGCATTCGACTGGAATGCCTTCACTGCTCTTGCGTTCCAAATACTACCCCGAGCATGTGAAGACAAAGAAGCGGCTCGAATTAGATGCTCTGAAGATGACGGATAAGATGACCGTCGACGAGTATTATACCACCTTTACTTCTCCTCGACTCTACTACCCGACCTCGGGTATACCGGTCAGGTTTTGGTCGACCGCTTCTATGGCGGCCTGAGCCATCGCCTCCGGTATGGCATGGGATACACCCGGTTCACCTCTCTACAGGTAAATGACGGTTTGAGTTTAATGCCATAGTCAATACATTAGTGCCCTTCTTGTGTAAGAAACCAACTAATGTCCTAATATCAGGAGTGTTACCATGCCGCATCGAGAGTTGAGATTACCGTCCAGCTAAGGGACGAGGAGAATGCGCAGAAGCGCAAGATCAGCAACAAGGGTTCTGGCTCTGGCGAGCAGACCCAAGGGAAAGGATGGGGAAAGAAGAAAGGGAAGTACACCCACCCGACCCAAACCCAAAGACTACCACAGAAGAGCGGTGCCCATGCTGAGAAGGGCAAGGCAGCTGAGCCATTACGGCTCGCCTATTCCGCGCCGATAGCAGCGAAGCCGCTGAGGTCTCACCCACCTAAGGGTAAGATTCTCGATAACCACACTTGTGTGTTCCTAAGTTAGTACCGAATTTGCTAACTCTCAATGCTTCAGGTTCTGGATCTGGCTCAGGCAAGGGCAACTCTGATGGACGGGCCTACAGTTGCAAGTATTGCAAGAACGACCACCCCGGCACTGATTGCCAGGGAAGAGAGGTCAGGTGTTATAGCTGCCACAAGATGGGGCACCGTGCCTATGAGTGCCCTGCCAAGAAGGGCAACAGCCAGGAGTTCAAGCAGAGAGAGGGCAAAGAGGTCAGCTGGTGATACTCAGACCCAGTATGGCCAGCAGGGGCAGGGACTAGAGGTGCTCAGAAAGGTGCACCGCAGAGACAGTCCGCCCTTCACATCATAGATCGCTCAGAGGGAGCTGGTCAGAAGACCGGTTCAGGTACTTTCACACACCTTTAATCCTTGAGAGCATGACTACAGTCTTAATTACCTGCATCAGTGAATGACATAGAACTAACATATAGTTAGAACATGAATTGACAACAAGATAGAACTTATAAGTTGAACTCACCACTTAGGGACCTTCCACATCTGCTATCCTATACCGACTGAACCAACCCTTGAAGAGTCCGACATCACCACACACCACTACACCATCGACAGTGTCAGGTTATCCGCCCAGGTATGTTATTATTAAGGGGATACCTGACACCCGAAGCACAAGTCGCCATTATCCGACGATGCAATGAACTCGGAGCAAGCCCAGGAGGATTTTACACACCAGAATACCCCGGTGGAGCAAGAATGAAACTAAAAATGATGTGCATGGGGAAGGATGGAATCCTTACACCCGCACCTACCACAAACAACGAGCAGATGACGAACACACCACCTAAAATACCTGGAGAATTCCAAACGGTTGTTACACAAGCCGTAGAGATTGCACAACAGCTTGAAGCTGATCCCGTACCTGCACTTGAAGCAGATATTTGTATTGTCAACTTCTACCAAGAAGGAGGACGACTTGGTTTACACCAAGATAGGACGAGACAGCGGATCCCTTGAAAATGCCCGTAGTGTCTTGGTCCATTGGTGACGACGCCGAATTCCTGTATGGCGAGCAGAAGCGTGCAGACCGCGCGGAGAAGATCCTTAGGTCAGGAGATGTCTTGGTCATGGGTGGCGAGTCGAGATGTTGTATCACGGTATCAAGAGGATCAAGTTGAATACGGCACCATCGACTGTGATTAATGCCACGCACATGAAACCAGGGCGCCTGAACCTCACCTTTAGGAAATATTAGCCATGTAATCCCATGTAATATACTAGTAATGTTGTAACCAAACACCATGTGTACCTTGAATGGTTTTATAATAAAGCAGTGTTCTTTATCAATCTTTCCACTTGCATTTTACCATCGAACTCATAAAGCTTATGAATAATAGGACGTGGACTCGGTACGGAGGGTAGCCTGAGTATACTTACTGAGGCACAGGCCGGTGAAAGCGGCACGATCCTCACGGGTACCTTTCCGGTGAATGGCATTGATGCCTCCGTGCTATTCGACTCCGGCGCCTCTCACACCTTTGTCTCGCCGTCATTTGCGAGAAGGTTGGGGCTAGATGCGGTTGAGTTACCCGACTTTATGGTGACACTCCCATCGAAGGAGCGAGTGCGTTGCACGAAGTACTACCGAGATGCCACCATCCGAATCAGGGGCGAGCAGTTCCCCATATCCTTCATCGAATTCAGTGGTCTTGGCTTCGACTTGATAGTTGGGATGAATTGGTTGGAGCGGCATAAGGGGAGAATCCTTTGTGCCGAGCATAGATTGCTGCTCAGGAGTCCGTCTGGGGTTGCAGTTTCATACCGCCAGAGGCCTAGAGAGCCTTCGACTAGAGTCATCACCGCCATGGCCATGTACCGAGAGCTCAGAAAGGGGCACGAGGTATTCCTCTGTTATGTGCAAGACCTTGAGAGAGACCCTGATTTCAGCACCGATATTCCGGTAGTGTCGGAGTTCCCATGTGTTTCCGAAGGAACTTCCCGGCATGCCACCTCAGAGGGAGGTTGAGTTTGAGATCGAACTTCTGCCTGGTACCGGACCTAGCCAGAGCACCGTACCGATTGGCACCGGCAGAGATGGCCGAGTTGAGAGTGCAGCTTCGAGACTGCTCGACAAGGGGTTTATACGCCCGAGCGTATCACCCTGGGGAGCACCGGTCCTCTTCGTGAAGAAGAAGGACGGTAGCCTCCGCCTCTGCATCGACTACCGAGCTCAATGCGGTCACCATCAAAATAAGTACCCTTTACCACGTATAGATGATCTGTTTGATCAATTGAAGGGAGCCTCTATATTCTCTAAGATTGATCTCAGATCCGGATACCATCAGATAGCCATCCGAGAGCAGACATTGAGAAGACTGCGTTCCGTACGAGATATGGCCACTATGAGTTTACAGTGATGCCATTCGGACTGTCGAATGCGCCTGCGAAGTTCATGGATCTGATGAACCGACTGTTCAGCGATCAGCTAGACACATCGGTTGTGGTGTTCATTGATGATATTCTGGTATATTCGAAATCTAGAGAGGAACATGCCTCTGAGGCAAGTACTCGAGACACTCCGTAACCAACTTATGCGAAATTCTCTAAGTGTGAATTCTGGCTTGACCAAGTTTCATTCCTTGGTCATGTGATATCAAGCGCGGGTATCTCAGTCGACCCGGCTAAGATTGAAGCAGTTCGCTCGTGGCCTAGACCCAGGAAGTTTCCGACATCCGGAGCTTCCTAGGGCTAGCCGGTTATTAGAAGGTTTGTGAAAGATTTCTCAAAGGTCGCCAAGCCTATGACAGCTTTGATGAAGAAGGACGCACAGTTTGTGTGGACCGATGACTGCGAGATTTCCTTTCAGAGCCTGAAGGACTCGTTGACCTCTGCGCCCGTCCTTACCATTCCTGAGGGTTCAGAGGGATTCGAAGTCTATTGTGATGCATCAGGCAGAGGCCTTGGATGCGTACTCATGCAGCACGGCAAGGTAGTTGCTTACGCCTCCCGCCAGCTGAAGAAGCATGAGGAGAACTACCCCACTCACGACCTCGAGCTAGGAGCCATCGTCTTCGCATTGAAGATATGGCGGCATTATCTTTATGGGGTTAGTGTTACCATCTACTCCGACCACAAAAGCCTGCAGTATGTCTTCACGCAGAAAGAGTTGAACCTCAGGCAGAGGAGATGGATGGAATTCCTTCAGACTATGACATCGACCTTCAGTACAAAGAAGGGAAGGCGAATGTCGTGGCAGATGCACTGAGTCGTCGAGCACACTCGCTCCATTCGCTGCTCGCCTCTTCCAGCTTGGTTGATGAGGTGCGAGACGCTCAGATGAAAGACCCATATGAGTGAGATCAGACAGAGTATCATCGACGGCACATTCGAGCACCGGAAGTATGACTTCAGGCTCCACGACGATGGTCTGATCCGACTGAACGGCAGATTATGCGTTCCCCGAAGCAATGCTGAGCTGAGGGATCGCATTCTGCGAGAAGCCCACTGTTCCTCATTATCTGTCCATCCAGGAGCCTCTAAGATGTACAAAGGTATGAAGAGGTATTTCTGGTGGTCGGGAATGAAATCTGATGTGAATGAGTTTGTCTTGAGGTGCCTCACTTGCCAGAGAGTGAAGTTTGAGCACCGTCGACCTGGAGGAATGGTACAACCTATGCCGATTCCTGAATGGAAGTTCCATGATATATCGATGGATTTTGTTGTTGGACTCCCATCTGCTAGGGGAGGACTCAACATGATCTGGGTGATTGTCGATCGCCTTACCAAGGTGGCCCGCTTCATACCGATGAGGGACACTTGGAAGGTAGCAAAGCTTGCTGAGATATTTGATCGAGAGATTATTCGACATCATGGAGTTCCTAAGACGATTGTGTCTGACCGCGACACCAGGTTTCTCTCGAGATACTGGAGAGCCACACGTGAGGCGCTTGGTACCGAGCTGAAGCTCAGTACAGCCTTCCATCCACAGACTGACGGTCAGACAGAGCGGACCATCCAGACACTGGAGGACATGCTGAGAGCATGCGCCTTAGATTTCCAGGGGAGTTGGGTGACAAGTTACATCTGATCGAGTTCTCTTATAACAACAGCTACCACGCTTCGATCAAGATGTCACCCTTCCAAGCCTTGTATGGCAGACCGTGTCGTACTCCACTGTGTTGGGATGAGTCCAGTGAGGCGGTCATTGTTGGACCGGAATACCTTGAGCAGATGCAATCTGAAGTGCAACAAATTCGAGCGAATCTGAAAGCGGCCCAGGATCGACAAAAGTCTTATGCCGATGTGCGACGACGCGACCTCGAGTTCGCTGTGGGCGACAGGTGTTTCTGCGCGTCTCACCGATGAAGGGCGTGTTCCGATTCGGCCAGAAAGGCAAGTTGAGCCCGAAATACGTTGGGCCTTATACGATCACGGAGAGGATTGGAGCTGTAGCTTACAGGTTAGCGTTACCTGCAGACTTGGGTCGTGTTCATGATGTCTTTCATGTTTCACAGCTCAAGAAGTATATAGCCGATCCATCTCATGTCTTAGAGCCTGATCACATATCCCTTGAGCCGACGATGAGGTACGAGACTCCCTTGCGTATCCTTGACACCAAGACGAGACACCCGCAACAAGTCAGTGCGGATGGTCAAGGTCTTGTGGTCGAACCACGACGTCGAGGAGGCTACTTGGGAACTGGAGGACGCCATGAGGGCGAAGTACCCGACACTGTTTGTAGACTAGTTGTCTAGTGTCGTGAGGGTACGGGGCGTACCCCTTTTAAGGGGGGTAGGACCGTTTTGTTTTAGCATTGCTTCGGGATAGCTTGCTTGTATGTATATGTTTACATTTTGTTTGACACAGTGTAACAACCAGTGTATTGGTTGTAGTGTTGTTAGTGCTTGCAGTGTTTGCTTGCATGGATGGTGCTTGTTTGCACAGTGTGTATGGCTCTTGTGCACAGTGTATGTGTGCATGTTGCTATGAATGTATGTGTGAGATTTGTTTTGCGAACTTGTTTGACAGATATGATATCTGTATGTGTACAATTGTGTTTGTTATGTGTGATTTTGACAATGACTTGTCAAATGTTGAACTATTAATCCACTGACTTTGACCAACTTTGAGGGCAAAGTTCCTTAAGGGGGGTAGGTTGAAATACCCCGGAATTAAAACAGTGATTAATTAGGCTAATTAAATATTTAAAGCTTAATTAGTCCTAAATAAATATGTAGGAACGATTCCCGAAGAAAACGGATTCGTAAAACGAGTTAAAAATGCAAACGAGCTTAAAACGCGTTTTCGAGAAACCGGGGAAAACGTGATTTTAAACGGGTTAAATTAACTCATAATAATTATAGTTAGTTAAATATCTATAATTAGACTATAGTGTGGGGCTAGAGCTATAAAATTAATTAAACGGCAAAATTCCGGAAAACGGACCCGGTAAATGAATAGTGTCAAAACGAGGACGAAACGCGTTTAATTCGAAAAGAAAAACGACCCGGGCTATTAATTAATGTGGGCCGGTTTTAATTAATAAGTGTACACCCATTAATAGCTTGCTAGCTATTAAGTAATAACAAGACAAATAAATAAATAAGTAAAGCAATAGTATAAAGTAAAAAATAAAATAAAATACATACCTCTCACCTCTCTTTCTTCATTCACGATTTTGCTCCAGACTTTGCAACTTCTTCTCTCCTCTCTGTAACTCGCGACAACAACAGCCAAACCCTCTCCTTGTCTCACCTCTATCTTGCTCGTTCCTCCACCGAATCACACGAAATTAGTACCGTTGAACTCCCTCGGTGAGAGCTTCGACTTCCACCCAACAAAGTTTCGATTCCTCCATTTTCATCTCCATTGACGTTGGAGCTTTTGAAGCGTGAAGAGTTGATTTCAACCCTTCTTCTCTTCCTTAGTGCCTTAAGGTATTAATAAGTAAGTGTTTAGATCATTTCAAGCTCATTCTTGCCATTTGTGAGATTTTTCCCTCACGTTGGAATTTCCCTCATTTCAGTCGAGACCGTATGTTTTTGGGGTGTTGGAAAACTTCTCCAATTGATTGCCAAGCCACCCTTTGGGTTCTCTAAGGTAAAATCTAGATTAAACTTTGAAAACTAGCTCTTAAAATATATATTAGGTTTTGTGGAGGAAAAGTGAATTGATTGTTGTATGTGATGGGCTGGGCTGGGTTGTAGTTGGCAATCCAAGCCCTTGTGTGTGGTGGAAAACAAGAGGAGAAAGAGGGAACAAGATAAAGAGGAAGAAGAGGAGTGGAAACTGAAAGTGAAACAAGGTAAAAGCTACCTTGTATTGGTTTTATTTCCTTGCGAAATTGATGTGGTGTTGAATAAATAACTTTGGGCTTGTGTAGCCTTGATGTTGTAATATTGTATTTGAAACAGAAGGTATTAATGTGTTTGAGTGTGAAAAATAAACCTAGAAGTTAAGTTGATTTACATATGTGAGCAAATGGGATTATGTGTTATATGTTTAAACCAAACAGGTGGGAGATGAGAGTTGTGAGTTTTTGTAGTGTGGTGAAATTGCTTAGGGAAGTAAATAGGTGCTGTCAAAATTCACTTAGGAAGGGTAGTTTGAGTGTTCAGTTTTGGGAGGAAGAAACTAGTTGTTAAGAGGTTTTTAAGATGGGTGGTTTATGTTTTGAGAACTTAACTAGAGAAGAGTGTGCTAAGGGCAAAATAATGTCATTTGAGTTTAGTAATGGCATCAGTAGGAGTGTTTTGAATGGCTTCAAGAAGAAACCAAATCTGTTACAATCTGATAGAAAACAAGTGAGAAAAACTAGCCTTGTAAGTGTAAAAGAATTTAAGTAAATTAACTTAATGGTGAGTGTACTTGGTGCTTGGTTTAAGGTGGTTTAGGTGGGTAATTAGGCACTAAAACATGAAGATTTTAGTTGGTAAAGGTTGGTTAATCAATGGGTAAAGAGAGAACCTGTAACAGAGGAAGAAACTGTCAAAATTGTGAAATCTGTAGCAGGGTCCGGGACTTAGGTCCAGGACCAAGTCCCGGACCACCCCTAAAATTTCCCCCGAGAGTGCTCTGTTTTGTTTGGTCCGGGACCTAACTCCATGCCCAAGTCCCGGACCATATACATTTTTCAACCCGAGAGTACACAACCATTCTGGTCCGGGACTTAAGTCCCGTATGAAGTCCCGGACCAGACCAGGAATAAAAAAAAAAGAGTTTTAAGTGGGTTATAAGCTAGGGAATGGATTGGTAATGATATTATAGGTTAATTAGGACTTGACTAATGACATGTGAAGGTCATTAAGGGCTTAAACAAGATTTGAAGAAAATGTGAAACATGAACTTGTTTGAGTTAAGTTTGAAACATAAAGATTAAGTAAGTAAAGTACGGGAAACGTTAGTGGAGTACGAGTAGGTATTTATGGTTTATTGACCTCCCGAATTAATGTATGTTATAGGACCCGATTAGTTGAACTCTGAGAGAGTGAGCCGACGGGCATGATACGATGGTGAACGGTATGGTTTTCTCATGCCCTGTATCCTAACTTGGTTACTCTGATTTGTGTGTGTGTGTGTTTATATGCAATCACCTAATCAAGATTAAATGCATGAATGTGTTTATTGGTATTTCTTTTATGTTGTGTGCTTGTCTTTGCACCCAAAGAACTATGTCTTGAAAGACTAGTTTGTATAATTCATGAAATGTTGAATGAGAAGAATTCTTGTGTTGAGTTGACTCACTACACACTAACCTTCTGACTTACCTAATTTGGAAATGGTAATTGAAGTTGAGAGGAGACCGATAGAGTGTCGGCCACACGTGAGAATGAGGAAGCAAGAGAGTTTGCTTACCAAGTTCTGGCCTAACCTTCCCACCATGGTTC
Source organism: Limonium bicolor (assembly GCA_023374045.1). Taxonomy (NCBI): domain Eukaryota; kingdom Viridiplantae; phylum Streptophyta; class Magnoliopsida; order Caryophyllales; family Plumbaginaceae; genus Limonium; species Limonium bicolor. The sequence continues at coordinate 258,734,943 of CM041780.1, forward strand.
CGAACCGTAAGGTCGCAACCCGGGGAAGTAAGCCAAACCTAAAGCCCGGTGGTGAGTTTGGGGTGTGTATGCTACTTCTCTGCCCGGAGGTCACTCGACTTAACTGAGTAAATATTTCAAGAGATGAATAATGGTTAAGTGTGGATCATGTCTTGTGCGAGACATTTGATCAAGAGATAAGAGATTGAGCATCCGTCTAACCCGGATGAAACCTGGCTAACACGAGAAGAGGTGTGAATCTGGAGGGAGAACCTCAAGGCCTCAGTGACCAATGTGTGGATGACTTGTAATGTTTCCATTGTGTGATATGCCCTGTGTGTGGTATTGTTTTTAATTGAATATATTGTTGATTATAAGCATGCTAGTTGAATAATAAAGAACCGCATGTTGGCGACCAAGTAGTTGGCGTACCCCGCTAGTACGCGGGGTATGCGATTACCATATGCAGCTTTAGCTGAGCCCCTTCGGGCACCATTTTCTTATTCTTACAGGTACACGAGCGGTTGCTAGTTATGGAGTCCGAGATGTTATGCTTTTGGTTGTTAGTAGTAGATGGGGCGGTGTACCGAGTTGTACACGGGCTTGTAGCCCTAGTATAGTCGGCGTACTACGTGGTACACCTGTTACTTTTTGTTAGGAGGGAACTTGAAGAAGCAGTTGTGTGACTATAAACTTGTATTCTTTTGGCGGGCTGTGAGCCCTGATGTAATACTCTTAGTACTCGGTAATCAGGTGTTGTAAATTATGTAAATTAAGTTGGTATTTCTTTTATCAGACTGGGACGTAGTTGTAGTTGTAGTTTAGATCCGGTAACCATATGGGTGGTTATCGGTATTGTATCACCCTCGGTAGTTAATGTTTTTCCGCTGCGATTAGTTAGTGTCCGTGACGTTTAGACCGTGGTTAGAGGAATTATCGTATGGGGTGTTACACGGACAGCCCTGTTAATTCACCCGTTGATGTTTCTGGAATGGTCCGACCCAGAGGTCTTGGGTCGGACAGGTGAATTTGAAAGACGGAAAAGTTTCTGGAACGGTCCGACCTAGTTGTGGGTCGGACGGTGGGTCGGACGGCCCAAAACATGTAAAAAAAAACAAACTAAGTGTGGATTAAGTAGTAAACCCTAGTGAGTTATGATGACAATTTTTGTGGGGGAAAAGCTGTATTAAATGTAAAAGTAAACAAGTTAAAATGTGAAGTTATTTAACTAAGTTAACGGGGATAAGTTATGAGCATTAGACTTTAAACAATCATGTTACCCCAGTGTTAATAAAAGTATATGTAATGTTACCAGTTGTTCGAGAATTGTTCGAGGAACATAAGTGGACATGATAGAGTGGACTCCGGTGACAGGTATGTTTTTCTTGCAACCTGTGTCCTACCAGATTACACCGACTTGTATGCCAATGTGTTTTTCTGTATGTTTTCCACGTTGTAAGATTAAACATGTAATGAGTTTACAGTAATTCATATATTGACGTGTCTAGTTCCGATACCATTTAACCTCGGAAGTGTTAACCTTAGTTAACTGAGTCTAGGATCACATGAGAGTTCGCTTTCGGATTAAACGACCCGAACCATGGGACGTTCTAACCACGGCTATGCGTGTGTTATTGTGTGATATTTGTGTGTGTATGTAGGGACCTCCCTTGTATGTGTAACCCAGTTTAATATTGTATGATGTGTGGATGTGATAGACTCCATATTGGGGTTCTAACTAGTATCTAAAAGTGAGTATGTACTAACAGGGGTGAGGAATCCGGTTAGGCCGGTCGCGCGTGTTTGGGAGTGGGTATCCTTTTAGCCTTACCCTTCTCTCTGTTATGGTTGTTCCCTCACGGGTTATGATCTCCCATTAGCTTACTCCAAGCTTAACTATTCTGACTTATGATCGGTTTAGGGGGAACATGTGTTTGTGTGGTGTGTTCGGGTCACAAAACCCGAACCATCTTAACTTAAGTTACTCGTCCGACTATTAGGACGGTAATGAGTGTTGTATAACGAGTTATCATGAGGGTGACATCATTTCTAGGCTCACCAGTGAATTAACAATGTTTGGGTCGGTTCCTAAGAGAACCTGTAACACCCCTCTCAATAATCACGATATAATCTCTCACGTAGCAATAAATAAAACGTCTCGCAGCGAAAAAGCAAATAACCATTACAAAACTCACTCGGGTGTCACCGGCCGTTACTCGCCCATGCGAGCAACGCAGCCAAACTACATCCAACTTCCAATACAAATAAACTGCTAACCGCAGTGATAACGAGAAACTCCTATACATCATACTAAATCCATAAATCATAAACATCGACAAGTGAGCGTCTACCCAAACCTGAATATACACAACCTCACCATATTACAATTCACCATCCTCAGTGCTACACAACATCTCCATGTGTAGTAGCAAAAGCAAACTCCAATTACTCTGTACCTGCTCTTCAGCTCCGACAATGATCAACAACCTGTAATGGTGTAGTATCAGCGATAGACGCTGAGTATGCCGGGCCTGGACCCTAATGGTCACTTGTCATTTTAACCATCTTATTATTAGATTGGTTTCATGCTTTTCCTTTTTACAGTTATAATCAAAACTGAAGCATAAATGTATAATATACATAATCAACCATCCAAACATCCATAAACATTAGTCAACCATCCAAACCAAACATTCATAGAATATTTCAAATAACATTTGTATATCGAACGTATCGAGCAATAACAATTTCATGTACCATGTACATTCGCCGTAGCGTACAGTTTTCACATTTAATATACCTTAGCCTTGTGGGCTCCATCCAACCATCAACACACAATAAAATACCACAAGTATAACCAATGAACAACAAAGCGAAACAACGAGAATAATAAACAAGTATTAAGTCTCGTCCATGGTATTGTTCGCCACTGTATAAGTCTCAATTGTTTTAGTTGTTCAGTTATACCTAGTGACAATGTCTCGTTAAAACGACATGTCTCTAGTTACCCATATATTATGGCGGGTCACCCACGGCAGTAGCCACTCCAACGGTAGAGTCTCCGACCAACGAGCCATTCTAGCTCACGGGAAATTTTCTTGATACTTACGGACCCGTACGCGGACATCCTGGTATCGTTTTTGTGATCACAGCGCGCACCAAGAGCCACATCCTCTTGGCTTTACTTCCATTCCATTAATTAATTAATTATACCATCGCATCGCATTACCAAATTTTCTAACACAGCAGACTAAGGTCATTAGTCCAATCCGGAGTCTGTAAACTCGGGATCCAGTGCTAGATACGAGAGCGGCGTATAGAAAAGGCCAATGCTCCGTACAAAAGTCTCAGATAACATGTATATGTTATTATCATAGTGCTACAACGTTTTACTTACGTTCCTTATATTTCATATAAGATAGCACCATAGCCGCTAGTTCGTTTTATATATATATAGGTTCGTATATACGAACCAATACTGTTAACTCAACAACAGTAAATAATAAGCAGCTATAAATATACAGTTCATGCATATTAATTATCACATTCAGACAAGCAATCTTATCACAGATCACACAGAAGTCTGAACTGAGGAAGCCCTCAGAGACAATCAGAGACACATAACATCATACAAGTTATATCAACCAAATCCGAGCCCAAGGAGCAACCTTAGGACAACCCGGATCAAACCCCTTTACATACCGTTCACCCTGACTGTATTACGGTGGAGTATGAATCAGCAAGATCCTACGCTCCGTGTAGTCCGTTAGCTCGTCAAGCGTCCTTGTCAGAAGTATACTCTAAACGGTAATAAAACTATAAGTCAGTCTCCATGACTAACTACATCCGGTATTTCCGAATTATAAGTAACCCCGACAGTTCACCCCTGTTTTCTACAGTTGTTTGTTACAGGTTTTTCTAAAACAGTCGGTTTTGTTACTTAAAACTCATACGTCATATTTTTCAACTGTTGAGTTTAATTCGTCGTATTTCTTTTAAATCTTATCCATCATCTAGATTAGGTGCATAACCTATAGTTGCATGTATGCATGCATGATTATTTTATATTATTATTTTTTTCCATATTGTATTATTTTCCCACCATTCCTTATCATACCATGTATTATATAATTCATTATCTAGCAAATAGTATTTGCATCCCAAAAACTCATAACATATAGTTTGTAACTATATTTTTTTAAATAACCACCACCATTAAATCATATGGTTTCCAACCAAAATATATGTCCACCTTATATACATTATCCTTGTGTATGCATATATATTTTTACCACGTAGGTAATTCTCATGAGTTTCATAGACTCATATATTTTATGTTACATTTTATCATCTTTTATTAGATGATCATGCCCATTAGTTGTATCATATTGTACAACTTATATTAAGATTATTATCCTAACATGAGTAACATTTTATGTTGTATAATTACAACTTCTAAGGTTTATTCAATAAATACCTTAGTTTAAAAATCCCATTTATTTATAGTTTGTCACATTATTTTATGTGAGTATCCTTCCTTATTTCAATTCCATCTAAACCATATCATTGTCATAACATTTATAACATTATAGACCTTAGTCTAAAATTCATTTTCCAACTCTTATTAACTCGGTATAGCCCTTAACTTTATTTAACTTCCGTTTGACCACATAACCTTATGTAATGTTATACCACATACTAATACCATACTATGTGATATTTTTTCCTTTAACTTAAACCTATAGTCTTTATACAAACTATTTATTATTGCCCTCTTAGGCACCATAAGAAAATCTTATTCTTTTCCATAAACCATAGTTTCCTTTATTTACAAAATCACCCTTTTTTTACCATGTTATATATACCATTTAATATAACATTTCTAACTTATAAAAGAGTATAACCTATGGTTATTTTTTGTAAATTCCGAACAGCCCTTGTGCTATTCTATAATTGCCATTTGGCCCTACTTATAACATATAGTTTACCATATCATTAAAACTATATTTTATACACATAACTTATTAAATTCTCTTATAACTCTACAAATCACCAAATTCCACCAAAGGTTATAATTATCCTTATTAACCCATATACTTTTGATATTTACCATTCCACCCTCTATTTTTTCTCCAAAGTGTCATAAGACATATTAACTATATATTATACATTATAGTTCATTTTAATTCCAAAATCCATCAAATAAATTCCTAAAAATTCCTAATAGCCCATGGGTGTTTAAAATACCATTGTACACCCTTTATTTTCAATAATAACATATTCACCATATATGTCATAAAAATACCATAAGATACTTATCTTATTATACAACCTTAAATAAGTTATTTAACTTATCTAATTTGGTCAAAACCTAGCATATGGTCAAGGTTGACCACCTTAATATTTGCTTGACCACCAATTCCTTATATTACGGTTTAGTACCCAAACTTTCTAGAAATTACCATTTAACCCCAAAACTTTATAAAATCATATAAACTTTATTTTAACTCCTTTTTAACTCTAATTTTCGGCCTTATTATTCTAAAGCCCCCAAATTTAATTTAATTACACTATAACCCCTTTTCATTTCGGTAATAATTATATACCACCTAAACTTAAATAAAAGCTTGTAAATGCATAAATAAAATGGCCTAAATACATGGCCTTATTACAAACATTGTCTTGCAAAATAAATTACACATAAATGTCCCAAAATACATATAAATTTTCGGCCTCACCATATATTCTTCATTTATTTACCAAACTTCCACATAATGTCTTAAATTTGACAATTATGCTTGTTTAATTAGTTATAAAATTTATTAACCATTCCTTAACATTTTAAGGTCAACAAGACCTTATTTACCCTTCACTCACGGCAATTAATTAGGAGTAGTTTAGAACACATTAACTTAGCAAAGTTAATGTTTAAGTGATTTATACCTTGATTTAGCTTAGGTAATCCTTGTTTGGTTCGGCCACCTTAAGTAGAAATATCCACAGCTTGTTTTACATGTTTTCAAACAGAAAACAAGGCCTAGTTAGTCTCCAGCAAGATCTAACCATAAGAAGTAATTTAATGTAAGATTTAAGGCAAAAATCACCTTAAGAATGCAAGGAGAGTTCAAGATGGTTTCGACCTGAATCAGGCACACCACAAGGTGTTAGATCTACCATATTGACATAGGAAATAGCTAGATCTCGAAGTGCTACCTTGTTATTAGGTTTTACCTTGGAAAAATGCCTTAAAAGAGGGTATTTCCTTTGGATCTCGGCCATCCTTGCTCCAAATGGCTTACCAACAGATTCCACATGAAAAGGAGAAGAAGATGAGGCTATGACCAAGTTTCACAGCCAAACTTGAAGGGAATCAAAAGTTATGAGCTTAAAGCACATTTTTACCTTAAAATGAGATTTTGAGCAACCTTGGTCTCTAAACTTGTTTCATTCGAATTTGATTGATGTTCTAACCTTAGAACACTGAGAATAAGCCATAGGAAGTGATTAGTCACGAGATCTAAGCATAGGTGGTAGGAGATGAAGAAAAAGAGCCAAAAAACAAGCCTTAAACATATTTGGAAGCTTAGAAGTTAGATCTACCTTCTTAGCTGAGGAGCCACGGTTGGGAGCTTGAGAGAGTCTCAAAGGGAGCTTCACCGATTGGAATGAAGCTAGGAGAGAGAGATTGACTAGAATTGGTATTATTAGTTAGAAAATGTTATTTTGATTAGTTTATTGTCACATTATTGGTGGTGACTCATCAAAGGGGTAAAGAATGGACATAGGTCGGCTGGTGGCTGAGAAAGAAAGGCTCCACCGAATTTGAGGCTGGTGCATCAAATAATGGAGTCTAAAGAGTGTATAAACTAAAAAAGGTAAAAGTTAGTCCTTAATTTAAGGAGCTTTTGGAATCTTGCTTATTAAATGAGCAAGTCACGAAATGGAGCCTCCTAAGCTTGAATATGTCGAACTCACATGGTCTAAGGGGTTAACTTTGACCTCTTGACCAATCTTAGTCAATATTGACTCCTGTGGGCCCCCTTTTAGGGTTTTATTAATATTTTATATTATATTTGTAAAAATTTGTAAATTTGGAATTAAATTCCTAATATGATATAATGATATATATCATATTTAAAGGTATTTATAACCTTTTAGCTCATTTAAAACCAATTTAGAAGGCGATTACACAAAAACGTGCTTTAAGGAGTTTTAGTGCACATTTTGTGTCGCAAGGTATTTCTGAGCTTGGTTTTCTTTGACAACGGTTTTGTGTCTTCCTTACATGATATTTGATCATGGTATCCAATTTTATATCATTTAGAGGTCATTTGATTTTTAAGGTTTTCCTAGAGCACCTTTTTGCCCTTTTTGACCTTTAAGCATATAAATGCTTTTTCTTCATGTTGGAGTGTTGTCCAACGGTTATAATATGTTTAATATTATTTTATACTTAGGACAAATTTTTAGGTCTTAAGAAGTTCATTTGGGTATTTTTTTTTACCCTTAACAGTCAAAGGTGCAACATCTTGTTTTGTGTTGACCACTGTTGTTCTCAGTTGACTTTTAAGGCGTGTTTAGGCCTTAATTAATGTGATTAGATTTTAATCCATGTTTTATTAATTTGGGTATTTCATCTACCCCCTTAAAAAGACTTCGTCCCGAAGTCTCTTAATCAATAGGTAAGTATATAAATGTATACTACCCATTATTCCCATAAATGTATATGTGATATATCACTTACACACATCGTATTGCACTTATACAGCACATAGCCATCACGTTGTGGCGTTAGTTCAATCATATATGGATATAGTGTCCATCAGCATCATTATTTCCTATCAGTTCTCAAGTCCTGACAACCTTCCTGAGGTGTCCATAACGTTCCATTGTTCCACATTCCATATCTAATGATTCATTTCGTATCTAGGCGATACCATATGTAATCATTCTATAAAGCAATATGAATAAATATCACAAATAGCATAAGAAAGGACTACACACATGGTGTAAATACAACATTCAAGCAAGTTCTCATAAAATACATACATACAAGTGCACATTACACACAAACAAACCAAACAACGCACGCCCCGTACCAACCATAACCAACAAAACCAATTCACTGTTGCCATGCATACGAAACAATTTACTGTATGCCATGCATACTAAACAAACAACCTCGTATGCCCCGCACACCACCAATTTCTTTGTATGCAATGCATACTAAACAACCAAAACTTAGTGCACACATGTGCACAGCCAAGGGCTCTACCCCCTTAAAAAGGGTTACGCCCCCGTACCCACAAGTATACAACAGCCGCTCAACAGGAGCGCTGATACTTGGCTCTCAAAGAGTTCACCAACTCGTGGGTTATCCTCATATCAGAGAGACGGGTATAACTCTAGCCCTTCTGGCTCCACAATATATAAAGGGTGAGGCACTAACTATTTGTTCTCTCTCTAAGTTCGTTCTTATGGGCCCACTCGCTCCGTATGAGGCGTAGACCCATGAACATAGGCTCAATTTGCCTATTTCCATTGCTATTGTCCTCTCATTTGGATCACTAGCAAACATGCGTGTGTCTTCTCTCACTGATATTTAGCTGAGGTATAATATGACATTGCTACTGTTAGTACTTAGTGCTCTTGCACTCGTCTTGTAATACTAAACGTACCAGCCTATATGTCCATAAAGATGATGTTTGTCATCCATGTCTCCTGGTGGTTTTGTTCCGGAGTAACACACTGTTGTAGTTCTCTTTCTTTTTTTTCGTTTTTGCACACTCGTGTTGATTTCCACTTTATCTTTCTGCATTCCCGCAAGATTAATAACTGCACGAGTGCAATACCAAAACACTCAGTCATACGAGTGCAGAGGCGTAAACGCTCAACAGCTAATATCTCATGAGTCAAACAGATTAGATGAGCGAATTCCTGTGAGTGTACATTCCAAATCCACTGTTCCTTAAGCAAGGTATCTTCTATCATATAGCTTTATCTTTTCTCCTTGCGTGGTCACGCGTTAATATCCATATCATCTGGTATTTTCCTCTGGATTGCAAGCATTTGCTTGATCCTTATGAGGGTGCTACATCCTATTCGTCCATAATGGGTTCCCATGTTCTTATCCTTAGGTTTCACGTCCTTGAAAGGTTTCCTTGTCTTCTCTGTATACTGCCTAATGCTATCTGCTGAAGGTTCGTGATTTCTCTAGTTCTCGGTTTAACTGCGGTTCTTCTCGTCCATCTTCGAGGTAATCCGTCTTACTGTCCGTAGTATGGAGTTGACTACTTCTCGTGTTCCTAACACTACTTGTCTACTTGCATGGGGTACCGTACTGATACATTACCTTACCCGACTAACTCATAAATGAGTCTGTCAGGCCCACATGCTCCTAACGGAGTGCAGTCGTCCCATGTCTCGTTTAGTAAACTGGTAATGTCTGTCACACGGTTATTGTGAAGTATTCTGTTGTCAATCTCCCTTTGATGGATATCCCTTTTTTTTGTTCTTCTTCTTTTTTTTTGTCTTCTTTTTGCTTCTGTTTTTTTTTGGGAAAATTACATCGCCCACCCATGACGTTTGGCGAAATTACACAGCCCACCCGAGGTTTCAAAAATTACATTGCCCACCCATGTGGTTTCCACAATTTTACATCCAGCAACTTTTCTAATATTTGATCAACTTAAAAGATGGTTAAATGATATCCAAATTTGATGAAACTTTACATGGACGATGCTAAGGTGTTATATTTTTGGTCAATGCCAAATCCAAAGTTTTTTAAGGTCATATAAGACCTGTGGGACCCAATGAAACATGAGACACGTTCATCGGGTCCCACGGATCATATATGAGCTTAAAAAACGTTGGATTTCACGTTTTACCAAAATATAACACTTTAATATCGTCCATGTAAAGTTTCATCAAATTTGGATATCATTTAACCATCTTTTAAGTTGATCAAATATTAGAAAAGTTGCTGGATGTAAAATTGTGGAAACCACATGGGTGGGCAATGTAATTTTTAAAACCTCGTGGGTGGGCTGTGTAATTTCGCCAAACTTCATGGGTGGACGATGTAATTTTCCCTTTTTTTTGTCTAATAGTTCTGTTATCAGTTATCCTGTAATAAGTGTTATTGCCTTTGTGGCATCCGTGGTAATTCGTATCTTTAACCATGTCATAACGCCGGCTTGTAAGTAAAATCTGTCTACATTTAGCAAACCCGGTTCTCCTAGTTCGATCTTATTGAGTACAACACATTATCCTTTCCTCCCTGTTTATCCTGATCATATCACATTCATAATTCATATTCGCTCCCTCATCCATGTAATTGGATGTATTGCAGATTGCATAATACCTTGGGCAACTTGGCTCTCCACTTCCCAACCATCCTCACTGACGGTGGTGCATCTACAAAGGGTATGCCTGTCCATAAGGACTAACATTCATCACTAGTAGTGATTAGCATTAATGCGGTTATACACTGATGGTATTTGGCTAGTAAGCCATGTCTGAAAAATTCCCAAATGTTTAAACTGGTCTGGTTTACAATCACAGTGGTTGTATAGTTTCTCCAGTTGCAGTGGTTGGACTAACGTCCTTCCAACGTTGCATGGGTTTCTAATCTCAAGGTTTTTATGAAAAGGTTTGAAAAACAGTTTTTTTTTATAAAAGGTTAAAAAGTAGTAGTTGTTGCAGTTGTATTTGCAGTAGCTGTTACTGTTGCTGTCGCTGCACTTGCCGTAGCAAGTGCGCAAGGCAGATGGAAATTTCAGTAGTTTTTTCATGCGCTTGCAATAGCAAGTGCGCCATGCAGGTGGAAATTCTGGTTCAGTAATTCCCGGTCTCATTGACTCTTCGTCATTTGAGTATTGCTACATGATAATGTAAGCTTAAACATCCTGTTTATATATATAATCCATCAAGGTTTCAAAGCTTTTTGGTACTGAAACACAACTAATCCCAAAGTCTTACACAAAAGGCGAGTGGTCAATGACACACTCCCACATTCTTATAACATAGCTCCTTCTAACATCCAAAGTAAGCACACAACTAGTAAGTAAAGGTCTGCCACCAGCGGTCTCATGGAGTTAGGGTATTCATGCCCTATCTACTCCCTTGCCCTACAGGGCTCCAGCATCAGATGTCTGACCATCCTGACCGCCTTGTGGTACTCCAGATCCTCCAGTTGAGGTCTTCTGAGTATTTTTTGGTGGCCTGTAATTACGGCTCTCTGGGTTCATCCAGCATTCAAATTTCCTATGGCCTTCTTTGTGGCAGCACCGACATTCGACTTTGCGGCCTTCGCAGTCGACCCCTGGGTGGTCTTTCCCACAACGCTTACAATAAAAGTGGCGCTGGGGTTGTCCGGTGCCTGATGGTAGTATTTAAGTTTAAGTTATCATCTGTTGATATAGAGGTTAAGATTATATTGAATTTAAGAGGTAGGTGTTCTCACCCTTAGGAGGTGCAGATCTCAAAGGCTTAGCATCAATAGCTGGGCCGGTCAACTGAAGGACATGCTCTTTCCCTTTCTTTCCCTTGTGACCCTGTTGCCCTTTCTTTTGGAAAAACTTCATGTTTAAATGTTTCGGGTCAGTATTTATAAGATATTTAGTATGGTAAACAATTTAGAGTGGGATAAGTCCTTACTTTCCCTTTTTCTGGCCTTCTTCTGGAGATGCTCCTCCACCCTCAGACTCTCCCTCAGGGTTCTTCCTTTTCTTGGCCCCGAGAGTCTCTTCCCGAGTCTGGAGCATTAGCTCTGTCCTCGAGGCAGCCTCATAACACTCTTGGAATCTCCTTGGTAAGTTCTCACAAAGTTAATTGGTAATGTAGTAAGTAAAGAATTTTATGGCTTTCATGTTAGCACCTGGATGGTAGTGTAGAGGGTAGCACCCATCGCCATCTGGATGTGAAATAATAGTCCTCCCCGGAACTTCTCGACCTTCACAGTCTCTAAGTAGTCCACACCGGGGATGAAGTCCAGCAGACCAATGAATCGAGCGTAGTACTCATCCACGGTCAGACCTTCTTGGGTCAATGTTTCAAACTCATGGCGTTCCCTCGGCCTTCTAAGGGCCGGGTAGTATTTTCCTCTCAGTAATTCTACAAAGGCAGCCCACGAAAAGTCGGCGTAGCCAGGTGCTGGTCCTTGACCAACCTCCACCAAGTGCTGGCTGCATCCTTCAAATGGAAAGCAGCAATGGCGACCCTCTTGTCGTCAGGTACTTGTAAAGCTTCAAATGCTTTCTCGTGTTCAACAATATAACGCTCCAAAGCTACGGGGTCTGGTTCCCATGAATACGTAGGTGGTCGGGTCTCGCTAATTGACTTCAGTCAGTACGTTTCCCTGGGCTGTGGCGGGTGGGCTGGTGCTCCTCCAATCTGAGTACCCTAGCTGTGCAAGAACGGCTGCAACCGTCTCAGCAACTCCTGGAATGCCGGGGTCACCGCCTCTACCTCTTCCAGTACCACGCCCTCTAGTTCCACCAGACATCTGTAGTACAGTATGTCACATAAATACTCGGTAAATTTACCGTACACAACCAATAGATATTAAGTTGCCTTAAGGCTAACCTGTCACGCAATTTGCGTTACTAGACACCATATCTTTCTAAGACGAATCATCTCATAACTCTCAAATGTTCCCATAATTCCCCAAGTCCTAAGCTCACTGTCTTTTCCTACTTTCTCGTCATCAGAGCGGTACTCCGCTCTGATACCACTTTTGTAACACCCCTCTCAATAATCACGATATAATCTCTCACGTAGCAATAAATAAACGTCTCGCAGCGAAAAAGCAAATAACCATTACAAAACTCACTCGGGTGTCACCGGCCGTTACTCGCCCATGCGAGCAACGCAGCCAAACTACATCCAACTTCCAATACAAATAAACTGCTAACCGCAGTGATAACGAGAAACTCCTATACATCAACTAAATCCATAAATCATAAACATCGACAATGAGCGTCTACCCAAACCTGAATATACACAACCTCACCATATTACAATTCACCATCCTCAGTGCTACACAACATCTCCATGTAGTAGCAAAAGCAAACTCCAATTACTCTGTACCTGCTCTTCAGCTCCGACAATGATCAACAACCGTAATGGTGTAGTTCAGCGATAACGCTGAGTATGCCGGGCCTGGACCCTAATGGTCACTTGTCATTTTAACCATCTTATTATTAGATTGGTTTCATGCTTTTCCTTTTTACAGTTATAATCAAAACTGAAGCATAAATGTATAATATACATAATCAACCATCCAAACATCCATAAACATTAGTCAACCATCCAAACCAAACATTCATAGAATATTTCAAATACATTTGTATATCGAACGTATCGAGCAATACAATTTCATGTACCATGTACATTCGCCGTAGCGTACAGTTTTCACATTTAATATACCTTAGCCTTGTGGGCTCCATCCAACCATCAACACACAATAAAATACCACAAGTATACCAATGAACAACAAAGCGAAACACGAGAATAATAAACAAGTATTAAGTCTCGTCCATGGTATTGTTCGCCACTGTATAAGTCTCAATTGTTTTAGTTGTTCAGTTATACCTAGTGACAATGTCTCGTTAAAACGACATGTCTCTAGTTACCCTATATTATGGCGGGTCACCCACGGCAGTAGCCACTCCAACGGTAGAGTCTCCGACCAACGAGCCATTCTAGCTCATGGGAAATTTTCTTGATACTTACGGACCCGTACGCGGACATCCTGGTATCGTTTTTGTGATCACAGCGCGCACCAAGAGCCACATCCTCTTGGCTTTACTTCCATTCCATTAATTAATTAATTATACCATCGCATCGCATTACCAAATTTTCTAACACAGCAGACTAAGGTCATTAGTCCAATCCGGAGTCTGTAAACTCGGGATCCAGTGCTAGATACGAGAGCGGCGTATAGAAAAGGCCAATGCTCCGTACAAAAGTCTCAGATACATGTATATGTATTATCATAGTGCTACAACGTTTTACTTACGTTCCTTATATTTCATATATAGCACCATAGCCGCTAGTTCGTTTTATATATATATAGGTTCGTATATACGAACCAATACTGTTAACTCAACAACAGTAAATAATAAGCAGCTATAAATATACAGTTCATGCATATTAATTATCACATTCAGACAAGCAATCTTATCACATATCACACAGAAGTCTGAACTGAGGAAGCCCTCAGAGACAATCAGAGACACATAACATCATACAAGTTATATCAACCAAATCCGAGCCCAAGGAGCAACCTTAGGACAACCCGATCAACCCCTTTACATACCGTTCACCCTGACTGTATTACGGTGGAGTATGAATCACAAGATCCTACGCTCCGTGTAGTCCGTTAGCTCGTCAAGCGTCCTTGTCAGAAGTATACTCTAAACGGTAATAAAACTATAAGTTAGTCTCCATGACTAACTACATCCGGTATTTCCGAATTATAAGTAACCCCGACAGTTCACCCCTGTTTTCTACAGTTGTTTGTTACAGGTTTTTCTAAAACAGTCGGTTTTGTTACTTAAAACTCATACGTCATATTTTTCAACTGTTGAGTTTAATTCGTCGTATTTCTTTTAAATCTTTTCCATCATCTAGATTAGGGCATAACCTATAGTTGCATGTATGCATGCATGATTATTTTATATTATTATTTTTTTTCCTATTGTATTATTTTCCCACCATTCCTTATCATACCATGTATTATATAATTCATTATCTAGCAAATAGTATTTGCATCCCAAAAACTCATAACATATAGTTTGTAACTATATTTTTTTAAATAACCACCACCATTAAATCATATGGTTTCCAACCAAAATATATGTCCACCTTATATACATTATCCTTGTGTATGCATATATTTTTTACCACGTAGGTAATTCTCATGAGTTTCATAGACTAATATATTTTATGTTACATTTTATCATCTTTTATTAGATGATCATGCCCATTAGTTGTATCATATTGTACAACTTATATTAAGATTATTATCCTAACATGAGTAACTTTTATGTTGTATAATTACAACTTCTAAGGTTTATTCAATAAATACCTTAGTTTAAAAATCCCATTTATTTATAGTTTGTCACATTATTTTTATGTGAGTATCCTTCCTTATTTCAATTCCATCTAAACCATATCATTGTCATAACATTTATAACATTATAGACCTTAGTCTAAAATTCATTTTCCAACTCTTATTAACTCGGTATAGCCCTTAACTTTATTTAACTTCCGTTTGACCACATAACCTTATGTAATGTTATACCACATACTAATACCATACTATGTGATATTTTTATTCCCTTTAACTTATAACCTATAGTCTTTATACAAAACTATTTATTATTGCCTCTTAGGCACCATAAGAAATCTTATTCTTTTCTAACCATAGTTTCCTTATTTACAAAATCACCCCTTTCTTTTTACCATGTTATATATACCATTTAATATAACATTTCTAACTTATAAAAGAGTATAACCTATGGTTATTTTTTGTAAATTCCGAACAGCCCTTGTGCTATTCTATAATTGCCATTTGGCCCTACTTATAACATATAGTTTACCATATCATTAAAACTATATTTTATACACATAACTTATTAAATTCTCTTAATAACTCTACAAATCACCAAATTCCACCAAAGGGTTATAATTATCCTTATTAACCCATATACTTTTGATATTTACCATTCCACCATCTATTTTTTCTCCAAAGTGTCATAATGACATATTAACTATATATTATACATATATAGTTCATTTTAATTCCAAAATCCATCAAATAAATTCCTAAAAATTCCTAATAGCCCATGGGTGTTTAAAATACCATTGTACACCCTTTATTTTCGGTAATAACATATTCACCATATATGTCATAAAAATATTACCATAAGATACTTATCTTATTATACAACCTTAAATAAGTTATTTAACTTATCTAATTTGGTCAAAACCTAGCATATGGTCAAGGTTGACCACCTTAATATTTGCTTGACCACCAATTCCTTATAATTACGGTTTAGTACCCAAACTTTCTAGAAATTACCATTTAACCCCAAAACTTTATAAAATCTTATAAACTTTATTTTAACTCCTTTTTAACTCTAATTTTCGGCCTTATTATTCTAAAGCCCCCAAATTTAATTTAATTACACTATAACCCCTTATTCATTTCGGTAATAATTATATACCACCTAAACTTAAATAAAGCTTGTAAATGCATAAATAAAATGGCCTAAAATACATGGCCTTATTACAAACTTGTCTTGCAAAATAAATTACACATAAATGTCCCAAAATACATATAAATTTTCGGCCTCACCATATATTCTTCATTTATTTACCAACTTCCACATAATGTCTTAAATTTGACAATTATGCTTGTTTAATTAGTTTATAAAATTTATTAAACATTCCTTAACATTTTAAGGTCAACAAGACCTTATTTTACCCTTCACTCACGGCAATTTAATTAGGAGTAGTTTAAGAACACATTAACTTAGCAAAGTTATGTTTAAGTGATTTATACCTTGATTTAGCTTAGGTAATCCTTGTTTGGTTCGGCCACCTTAAGTAAATTATCCACAGCTTGTTTTACATGTTTTCAAACAGAAAACAAGGCCTAGTTAGTCTCCAAGCAAGATCTAACCATAAAAGTAATTTAATGTAAGATTTAAGGCAAAAATCACCTTAAGAATGCAAGGAGAGTTCAAGATGGTTTCGACCTGAATCAGGCACACCACAAGGTGTTAGATCTACCATATTGACATAGGAAATAGCTAGATCTCGAAGTGCTACCTTGTTATTAGGTTTTACCTTGGAAAAATGCCTTAAAAGAGGGTATTTCCTTGGATCTCGGCCATCCTTGCTCCAAATGGCTTACCAACAGATTCCACATGAAAAGGAGAAGAAGATGAGGCTATGACCAAAGTTTCACAGCCGAACTTGAAGGGAATCAAAAGTTATGAGCTTAAAGCACATTTTTACCTTAAAATGAGATTTTGAGCAACCTTGGTCTCTAAACTTGTTCATTCGAATTTGATTGATGTTCTAACCTTAGAACACTGAGAATAAGCCATAGGAAGTGATTAGTCACGAGATCTAAGCATAGGTGGTGAGGAGATGAAGAAAAAGAGCCAAAAACAAGCCTTAAACCATATTTGGAAGCTTAGAAGTTAGATCTACCTTCTTAGCTGAGGAGCCACGGTTGGGAGAGCTTGAGAGAGTCTCAAAGGGGAGCTTCACCGATTGGAATGAAGCTAGGAGAGAGAGATTGACTAGAATTGGTATTATTAGGTTAGAAAAATGTTATTTTGATTAGTTTATTGTCACATTATTGGTGGTGACTCATCAAAGGGGTAAAGAATGGACATGAGGTCGGCTGGGGCTGAGAAGAAAGGCTCCACCGAATTTTGAGGCTGGTGCATCAAATAATGGAGTCTAAAGAGTGTATAAACTAAAAAAGGTAAAAGTTAGTCCTTAATTTAAGGAAGCTTTTGGAATCTTGCTATTAAATGAGCAAGTCACGAAATGGGAGCCTCCTAAGCTTGAATATGTCGAACTCACATGGTCTAAGGGGTTAACTTTGACCTCTTGACCAATCTTAGTCAATATTGACTCCTGTGGGCCCCTTTTAGGTTTTATTAATATTTTAATATTATATTTGTAAAAATTTGTAAAATTTGGAATTAAATTCCTAATATGATATAATGTGATTAATATCATATTTAAAGGTATTTATAACCTTTAGCTCATTTAAAACCAATTTAGAAGGCGATTACACAAAAAACGTGCTTTAAGGAGTTTTAGTGCACATTTGTGTCGCAAGGTATTTCTGAGCTTGGTTTTCTTGACAACGGTTTTGTTGTCTTCCTTACATGATATTTGATCATGGTATCCAATTTTATATCATTTAGAGGTCATTTATTTTAAGGTTTCCTAGAGCACCTTTTTGCCCTTTTGACCTTTAAGCATATAAATGCTTTTTCTTCATGTTGGAGTGTTGTCCAACGGTTATAATATGTTTAATATTATTTTAATATACTTAGGACAAATTTTTAGGTCTTAAGAAGTTCATTTGGGTATTTTTTTTTACCCTTAACAGTCAAAGGGTGCAACATCTTGTTTTGTGTTGACCACTGTTGTTCTCAGTTGACTTTTAAGGCGTGTTTAGGCCTTAATTAATGTGATTAGATTTAATCCATGTTTATTAATTTGGGGTATTTCAGAACCGCTCCCGTTATGTTATGTGTTGTTGTAATGCAATTTCTATTGCGATGTTGTTATGTGCACGTTGAAACGTGAAAAGTGTTGTTATGTAGTGTATGTTATATGTTGTAAAATGTGGAGTATGTGGATCATGGATATGAATCTCAGTTTGTGATAAGAGGCGTTTAAGGATAACCCGATTAATGGGTAAGTGTCGTCTATTAAGGAAGTAGCTCCATTAGAGGAGAAACACTCTAGGCGTAATGAACACCATGAGTGACTTGTCAAGAAGGTGGTGTTATCTGTTTGTTGAGCCCATTGAGGTGGAATGTTATGTGTTGTGTGTTTATAGTTACATGCGTGATTTAAATATAATCAACCGCATGCTAAGACGACAATTAGTTGTGCGTGGCCCGGTAGCATGCGGGCTGCGGGATTACCATACCAGCAAAGGTGCTGAGCCCCTTGGGGGCCACCCTTTCTCTTCTTTTCCTATTTCAGGTACAAGGAGCTGGAAGCCGTTCAAGAGTAGGACGGGGTAGGGTAGTCGTCATGCATGGGTAATCATTTAAGTTGTATATATACAGTAGGTGTAGTAAGACCGAAATTGTTATCGGCATCAGTTTGTAAATACTCGGTACAGTTGGAAGGTATGTGTATGTTTTGTCGTTAATGGAAAAGGGATAGCAATGTGTAGTCGCTCGGGAATCTAGTCCATCAGACCGATACATTGTATATGTAATAACCTTGTTAGCCACGTGGGTGGTTAACGGCGTGTAACACCAACGAGTTAAGTAATGTGATGAAGCTTGTTTTCCGCTGCAGTTTGTTATTAAGTGCGTAAGTTTTGGATGGGGTGTTACAGCGACGATCATTATTTTTGGAGATGGGGTGTTACAAAAGTGGTATCAGAGTGTAGTTACGCTTAGATGACTAGAAATTACCGAGCTTAGGAATTACCGAGTTAGAAACTTTAGACTATGGGATATGGGTTGAGTATTAGTGCGAGAGGTGCGTTAGTTAGGATTCCCGATATGTATTGGTAATCTATAATACCTGGCCCGCCCTCCGTGCCCCTAGTTCTAAGATACCAGAAATGAACTCCAGTGAGATGACAAGCCTTCTCTTACTTGGGAAAACCCGATCTGGCAATTACTTAGCATTATGCAATACGAGAAGCACCTGTTATGCAATAGTCTTTCAAGACTTGAAGGTCCTAATTAGAGCGCAACGTTGAAACAGGCGCTACCAACGGAATCCTACAATGTGAGAATAATAATTACCGGCAACTTGGGTCGACATGCTACGCAGTCCATATAACCCCGCCATACCAGTAAGAAGGAAAGCACTACGAGTGCAATGAGAGGATAAAAGAAGTGACAGAAACACCGGACAACAGTCCAAGGGAGCAATAACAGTGGGATAATACCACGCAAGAGCATAGGGACTACCTAAAACTCAATTATGCAGCGGATAACTCCGAACTTACACAAAAACAAAAAAGGGGTTGCAAAGACCTAACTGCAATAGCTCAGACGACTACGAATGCATATGCAAGTCATACTCAAAGATAGGATTACAATGTAGTGCCTAAGGAGAGTCAATACTCGATAACCACGACGAAGGTGTGGAAACGAGAGTGAGAACCAAGGCTAATTAAGTGAAAGAAAAAGGGGTCCCCTCAGAAAGAGGAATACCCTGATAAGTAACTATACTAACAAAAGCAGTCAGGAAGCTGCCCAGATAATCAATAAACCAAAGCCAAAAAGGGCAAAGAAGGAGTCCCATGGACTACCACCTACATGGAGAATAGGAGAATGTACCATTACCGACGTACACAGTACCGATAGCCCATCTTGCATGGCGCACTTGCCTTGGCAAGTGCTGCCGCAATGAAGCTATACGGGAAGCCGTGAAGACCAAATGGTAAAAACCATGGATATAATACATATTAACACCGGATTACAAATCCTTAAGACTGAAGAGTGAAACATTGGGAGGGCCTGACGGCCTGACCATGACAGCTAAATCGATACACCAGTCGGCAGGGAGCTGGACTTGGTCAGGAAACTAAACGACGTGAGCATCAACAACAGACAACCGGCACTACAGGTAAGAACATCAACCCAAACCAAGCCAACCTTGAATGAAGAACCAAGAGATTACTCAACAATGTGAGAGGACCAGATGTATAATAACCTACAAGGAAAGGTATTACGACATACAATGAAATGGAGGATGCAGAGGGGAAAATCTGAGTGGTTCGAACTGACGTATTTAAAACAATTGAAAAGATATTAAAAACTCAAAATACCTTACGAGCTACAAACAAAATCCCGGTCAGTAGTTAGTAAAGTGGAGGCGACCGGATATCTAACCATGGGACTAAAGGGGAATTATCTAATTCCTAAGAGGTGTACAAAAAGGGGGCATTAATTGACTTGTTTTTATAAATAAAAAGGAAAGATAAAATAAACTGAGTAAAAGGTAAATTAAATGGGACTCTGGGTTCAGGTTTATATAGTCTGCTCTTTTATGCTATGTCTGCCGGTTTTATTATAATAGTTTGGCAAAATTCCTGTTATTATCTTAAGGACTAAATCATAGACTCAAAAGAACTCGTTTACTAGAACATGCTCGGTCTACTCTAGATTCGAGCAAAACACATGTAAACGGATTAAGTGCGAGGAATTATATTTTGCATCTGAAAATACTAACTTATTAAATCATAATAAGCTTTCTACAGATTTATGGCTTAATTAACCTGTCTATTTATCACGGATCTGATCAAAATAGATTTAGTAAAGCATTTTAATAAATTCATGAAATTTATTAAAAAGGCAAGAGATAAGTTTTAATCGTAACAAACTGTATTTAAATTAAACCGGTAAAAACATAATTACATAATTAAACAGACTATAAATTAACCATCACCCAAAGTATATTCTCTTAGCTTAACATATTAACTGGTAATATGTTGGTCAGAGGTTGGACAGAATAATAACGTAGTGGTTTTTGTGGATGAAAATGGAGTGAGATGGTGATTTTGTAGAGGAAAATTGACATGGTTTTTGGGGTGGAATGAGGTATGTATTAATGGAGGGTTATAGGTGTATTTATAGTGAAAATGGGGTAAAAAGGAAGGGTACGTCGGTGTGTAAAAGATAAAATATATTTATCTTTTCACACCATGTCGATGCAGCCCTGTACGCTGTCATTTTTGACGTGTCCGAACCAGTGTCCGGACCAGGCTGGTTCGGACATGTCGACGCTGTGAGAAAATGCTTCGTCGACATGTGTCCGTACTTGCGTCTGGACCTATAGGGTCGGACATGTGTTGCTTCCGGACCTGCATGTCCGGACACAGGTCCGGACGTGTTTATTTTTTTGCTTTTTTTGCAAAATTTGACAGGCTTCAGATTCTTCGTTTGAGCTCCGATTTGATCCCCGTTTGTTGCGTTGTGAAGCTTGTGAAGTGTACTATGTGATTCCAAGGCCTTTTTCTGCATTTCATACATTAAATATATCATTTCATATCAAAACATAAATCCAAGAAAATTCACATAGCTAGTGGGAAACATTGCCTAAGGTGTTACAAGTTATAAGGTATTTAAGCCCTAAAAGTCTATATGTTTCGCACTTATCAAATTCCCCCATACTTATCTTTTGCTTGTCCTCAAGTAAATCTTTATGACAGAATCTTTAAACAAGTTAAATATAAAATAACCAAACAGGGAGAGCATAGAAAAGATTGCTACAAAACTTCTAGATTAAAGGGTACTAGAAACTTCCTTTTTTTAGTTTTTGAAAAGAACCTTGAAATCATACAAAAAACTATTAAGAAGGAGAAGTAGAACCATAAGAATCCAGTTTTTAACCTTGAGCCAATCCACTATTTTCTCTCACATTTCCTGAAATGACAAGGGGCATGAAGTAAAATCATATTCCATTATACCTTTCAATGCCACATACTCATGATCCATAATAATGAAGTTTTTATCATTTAAGTACATGATGTAAGATACTTTGATTGAAGTTCAATTTCCTTTCACCACAGACTTTTCTCTCCACCCTTGTAGCAGTTTTGGGTCAACTATCCCAGATATAAAGTACCTTAGGTAGCTAGGTGAATAAGCACCCCAAAGAACTTAATAACCGAGTGGACGAGGCCTGCTTAGGTTTAGAATATGCCTGTTTGGATCAAGGAGTACCTTGCCTTGTTCTTTTTCCACCTTTTCATTCCAATTCAAATCCAGGCTCAAAGCTAAAAACAGGGCTCAAATGATAATTATTCTTAAACTTTAAGCAATTTCTAATCAGAATAAATTTTAAAATGGTTGAAAATTTTTAGTACCCCATAATGTTTGTAGGTTTGCAATATTTCCTCTATGACTCCCTTTTTGACTAATTCAAACTTAACAAATCTAAACAATTGTCAAAAGAGAAAACTTAAGAACAAGCTACGAGGGTACGAGTACTCCCCCACACTTAAGCTTAAGCAATGCCCTCATTGCGTAGAAAGAACTAAATTAACAGGACATGCAATATGATTAAGGAAATTACACAAAAGAAAACAAAAGGGAATATGAAATATCAGAAGAGAAAGAGTGTACTCCCCAGAGTTCACAGAGTGTGCAGATCTCCCCCAGACTTGAGTGCAGCTGTAGAATTACATGAAATGTACCTGTAAAGAATATTCTACACAGCCAGAAGAACTCAAATAAAACCCGCATTTTATTATAACATATAAAAGGGAAATATAGTACAAAAGAGAAAACAAAATAAAAGGAAAGGCAAAGTGTAACTAGTGGGTTGCCTCCCACCTAGCCGCCCGGGTTTAACGTCTCTAGCTAGACGCATGTTCTTCATTATCCCGGATCAAAAATGAAAGTGGACAATGGTGTTAACGGGAATATGAAATGGCCAACAAGTAGGATTGAACCATCTGGATCAAAACAAAGTATTACTGCAGCAGTTAAATTAGAAAAATACAAACTCCACAAAACCTGGTTTTGAAGGAGGTGTTTGCTGTAATTAATCTTGAACTGAAAACTGGGTGATGGTTGTTTTTCTTCCTTAAACTGGAGAATGTAAACATTCTCCTCATGTTGTTGAGCCTGGTGGAGGCAAGGTGGTAGTGGTGTTCGTCGCTCAGAGTCGAGGATGTAAATTTTGTCCCCTGGATCGAAAATGAAGGTGGAAGTGAGCTTCAATGGGTGGGTTAGGTGGGCATTATTTTTCTTTGGAGAAGGGCCCAGATTTTTCAATGGATGACCCTTGGTGCGAGGATCATCTAGTTGTGGAGATGCCTCTTCAAATTTAAGGATGAAGACACCCTTAACTACGTTGAACGGTGCAGGGAGAACTTCGGGGCGGATTGTGTCTTCAAATTCTGATCCTGGATCAAATGGAAAGATGGCTTTCTCACTTAGCGAGTTGACTTCGAGTTTCCACCCTACTTCTTTGGTGCACGGGTGGGGAAGGCCATGATCCTCCAGATGAAGATCAAAGTTGGATGGCTCCTCCTCTTCAAATTTGAGGATGTAATAATCCCCTTCTTCTTTGAGAGGCTCATAGGAAGAGCCCTGATTGAATTCAACTTCAGAGGGTGGTGGCTCCTCGAAGTTGATTGTAGCGTTTTGTTTGGATGTCCTGGCAGGAGCTAGCATTTCCTCCTCTTCATTTTTAAGTATGTAACTATCCTCATTTTCTGGGTATAGCACACAGAAGGAGGGAAAATAACGGTAGTTGACTTCAAAGGGAGGAGACTCCATGAAGTTGAGGCAGAAGATGTCCTCTGATGGCTTGTCTTCAAGCTCAAGCAGATGGTTTGATGTCGTTTGCTCAGGTTCGAACGGGGGTGGTGATTGAGAGTAACTCAAATCCTCAGTAAAGTCGTCCACTATATGAACCATTTCGCTCTTCGGTTGCTGCAATGCAAGGTTTAGTGGACCTTCCATCATTTCATTTATCTCAACTAATTTGGCATAGAGCTTCAACTGGTTCATATCGAGGTATTCTTCCTCAGCCCGCTGCTCCACTTCATAGACCATTTCACTCTCGGGTTGTTGCTCCCTTTGAGCTAGTGTGATGGGCTGGTCTGCTACATAGATTGCATTTGCATACTCTCGTGGATTTGGATCGGTTTGTGAGGGGAGTTGGGCAGGAGGTCTTTGTTGGATGAGAAGTTGTTGGATTTGGGATTGCAAGGCTTTTTGGTCTTTACGAAGGGCTGTGACTTCATCTTGCGTGTCTCGGGTCTTACTCATCATTGCTTTAAACATCTCCTGCATTTGGGACATTCCAGAGTCGGGATTTGAAGGAGGTTGAGTCGGTCGGCTTGAAGAAGCATTATTGCCATAAGGCGGTTGCTGATACTGCCTTTCGCCTCCATGAAAACTGGGGTGCATGTTGTGCTGCCATGGTTGTCTGTACCCTAAATTGTTGCCAACAAAGTTTCCTGCTTCCTCTGCTGCTTTTAATTCTTGTAACTGGGGCATTGTTCATAATCGTGTGGCCCGCCACATTGCGTACAAGAAACTCAGGAGATGATAGGGATAGAGAGCATAGCCTGGAGGGGTTGTAGATGATCGGAAATCATCGACTTAGCTTGGGTTGGGTTGTAGGAGTTCATGGACTCTGCTCAACTACTTTCTGTATGGTGCTTGCCTTCACGCCTGCTGCGCATTGCTCTCTCCATGAGTTGCTCGTGGCTTCTTATCAGCTTGCGAACTTATTGTCACTTTCCTCCTACGTGGAATAACCTGGATTGCATTCCTGTTTGATCCACCTGTGGCCCAGTCTCTGATCTCTTTCACAGAGGGACTCTATCCCATTCGGAAACTATTCACCTGGCTTTTTCAAATGTCGGCACCTAAAGAGGAGAGTACCATTGTTTTGCATTGATTAAGCCTTAGTAGAAACAATTGAAATAATTGTTCTTTTGTGAGACCATGGAGGACACGTCAGCAGCATCCTTTGAAACGGTCCCAAGTATCGCAAATGTTTTCTACCCTGGCTGCTTGAAATTGTAGATCTCAGCAATCTTTCCAATGTTCGGACTCGGGCAGGAACTGTCGTAGAACTTGGAGGCCATTTCATCCCAAGTACCAATGGTACTTGGTGTATGGTTGTGGTACCATTTACCTGCATTTCCCGTCAGGCTGTGAGGAATAAGAGCAGTCTTGCGTACTGGAGTACTGCGTTTGTCGCGGTTAAATTGTTGGCCTGCTGCAGAAACTTGGTGACATGCAACAAGCTTCGTCAGGACTAGAGCCATCGAACATGCCAAACTCCATTTACGCATCGATCTGTGATAAGGCTTCAGCTTTTTGTCCACTCATCATATTCGGATGGGTAATGTAACACCCCTCTCAAATTAACACGTAATAGTCACTCACGTCAACAGATAAATAAAGCGTCTTAACAGCGTAAGGATAAGTACAACAGTAATACTCACTCGGGTGCCACCTGCCTTTACTCGCCCATGCGATGTAACAAAGCAGAACTACAACTAAAATACACATCACTCACTAAACCTCTGTACAACGAGATATCCCTATACATCACACTAAGTTCACATCCTTATAGTCGACAAGTGAGCATCTGCTCAAATCCCAGATAATACAACTTTAACCGTCATACATCCACAGACTAATCCGTTATCAATATATTCTTACGCAATAATTGAATAATCCTCTACCCTGGTTCCTCACTTCAGCTTCAACGATCAACAACACTGCAAAATAATGTAGTCCAGCGATAGAGGCTGAGTATGCCGGGCCTGGACCCTATTGGTCACTTGTCATTTTTAGCCATCTTGATATTAGATTGATTCATACTTTACTATTTTACAATATGATATACTGTGACAACATGCATATATGATAACCATTCATCCAAACCAAACATCATTTATAAATATTCACAGCACAATCACACATCATACAAACGACAACCATTATAAATCATACGTCTTTTCTCTCATCATCATGTATTACAACATTCGTGCCCCCCTGGCCCTCACATATCATTTTTGTTTTGGTTAGCACTGTCGGGCGTCAATTAGGACAACCCGAAATATACTCACTTGGACAGTAAGTCCCACGACACACAAGGTGCTCACTGCCTGAATCATCCGAAGACTCTGGGACTATTTCACTTTGCCTTTGTAAAGGCGTCCATTTAGGTGGCCAAGGGCCTTGGTGCCAACGGTAGCACACTCCCCCTGACGATCTATCTAGGTTCATTCAGGATTAACTAGGGTAAACCCGATACGGGATAACCTAAGAGATCTCTACTCGCGACCAGCAGCCAGTGACTGTCTGGATTAGGGTACATCATCACATTCATTCACACCTCCACTGTTAACTTCATTAGTTATGTATCATTTAATTTTTAATTACGGAGAACTTCACGTTATTTGTGTTGCTGCCCTGTGGTCTTACGCATGCCTAAATAATTCTATGGTAGTATTTAATGTTCGAGTGGAAACTCTCGAGGGATCGACAATGTCGTCCCGTTTCCTAAGTGTTTTACTTAGGTTTAACTACATACTGGTAATACTTAGCCGTATTAGTTTCAGACAACGTAAATCACAATCACAACTCTCACATATGGAGTTTTATATAGTCGATCTATAGTCGACGTAGTATTAGTCCCGTAGGACGTTCGCATAAATAAATATGCGGTAACACAAATATCCATACACACGTAATCACATACATACATCCCACAAGTTATTTACAAACACATCCGAGCCCGAGGATTCCTCAGGACAACTCGGATCAAAACCCCTTACATCCGTTACACCGTGTCAAGGTCGCGCAGTGTAGACCACTAAGCTTTCTCGAGCACGCACACGTCTGATAGGCGATCTAACACCTGAAGAACGCTATAGTCAATCCGCATGACAGTATGATTCGTATTTCCGAATACGTCTGAATCCTGGTACTACGCCCCGGATTTTTCAACTGTTACTCTTAACGTATAGTTATCTAAAAATTCCTTACTCGTAGTAGTATTAAAATTCAATTTAGCAAGACGTCGTTTTCTATGCGAACGTCGTCATAATGTTTTCTAACATAGGATTATATTTTTCCTACTCGTAGTATTTTATGAGCGTTGCGTTTTATATAAGTTCATTCACGTATACGTTAATTCACCGTTATAATTGCATGCTTAAGTATTGTTATACTTATAGTTGCATGCATGGTTAGATTTTATACCCTAGTGGCATGCGTTCCAGCAACGTTACTTTATAAGTATGATAGTTTATTATTCTAGATACACCTTACGTTACACACTTCTTATTCATTTAACAAGTTGTTGTTCATTCAAACATTAGACATTATGGTATACAATTATACTCACATTTAACATTAGAGAAAAATTACATCGCCCCCCATGATGTTTGGCGAAATTACACGCCCACCCACATGTTTCAAAAATTACTTACCCACCCATGTGGTTTCCCACATTTTTCATCCACAACTTTTCTATATTTGATCAACTTAAAAGATGGTTAAATATACCAAATTTGATGAAACTTTACATGGACGATGCTAATGTTATATTTTTGTCAATGCCAAATCCAAGTTTTTAAGGTCATATATGACCCGCGGGACCCAATAAACATAGAGACACGTTTCATTGGGTCCCCAGATCATCATTGAGCTTAAAAATGTTGGATTAACATTTTTACCAAAATATAACACTTTAATATCGTCCATGTAAAGTTTCATCAAATTTGGATATCATTTAACCATCTTTTAAGTAGAATCAAATATTAGAAAAGTTGCTGGATGTAAATTGGGAACCACATGGGTGGACAAAGTAATTTTTGAAACCTCGTGGGTGGGCTGTGTAATTTTCGTCAAACGTCATGGGGGGCGATGTAATTTTCCCTAACATTTTATTATTGGCTACTATATGGTTTGTAAACCATATTTATATGCGTATCATTTGCGCCAGCATTTATATATGTATACAATTTAGTTTCTAATGAAGTAAGACTTTATATTATGTACATATATTATTCTTTGTGCAGGGTTTATTTAACCATTATAAAATCATACATTAACCATAGCATTTATGTCATTGTATACTATAGTTTATATCTTCATTTTTGATATATAAATGTATGCATGCGCCAGCATGTATAGTTTTTATATACTATACTTTGACAACAATTTATTTGGTGTTACACTTATGATCATTATTGTATATCATGATTTTTATGTCATTAAACTTTATAGCATATAGTTTTGGTAACTAATATTATTACCGAAAATGGCGTATATATAACACCACTTTTACCTCTTTATTCTTATAATTTCCATTAATTACAATAGCCACATACCTTGTAGCAATGTTATAAATACCTCATTTTATAACATCAAAACTTTGTAATAAGGTATCTATAGTTTTGTAATGTTCCCCTTTTATGCCGATTAGGCATATACTTACTATTTCATTTCCTTTCAATCCCATACTCTCCAATAACAATTTCACCACAATTTTATAACGTACTTAATTTACCATATACTATAACTTAACCCATATAATATGTATATAATATGGTCTTAAAATTTCCGAAATGCAAACAGCCCTTAGGTTCTGTTTTCCTTTTGTTTCAACCCCCACTTTCCATATTTATACTTTCACCACAAATTCTTATAATATTTTTTTTCTTGCATAACATATGTTATATCATCCAAACATTATATTATTTATACATATGGTTTCATTTATTACTCTCATTATTACCAAACACCAAGGTCTGTTTGGCTTTCTTTTTCCAGCAACTTATTTTTCCTTATTTACACATAGCCACATATATTATCATAATGTATATATATATGTGGTGTTATACTATATAGTTTTTAATACTCATTATTGATATAACCTATAGTTTCTTACCATTATTTGCGCACAGCTCCATGAACTTTTAAAAATCTTATTCCGCCCACAATCTTTTTCCATATTTTCATTTTGACCCCCTTCTTATATAATATACTTTCTATTTGCACAAAACCATATATTCACACTTTTATTAATATACGCACTTATATAACTCCAAAATTCCCAAATTTAATACTTAAGATATAAACCATCATATTAACCAAACTACACCTCTACTTTTCGGTATTTGAAATACCCCAAACCTTGGCATGTTGGTTAAAACATAAAACATGATATTTAAGACTAAAAAGAGTCTTAGAAACCTTAGTAAACAAATTTAAACAAAAGGAACACAAATGTGCTTTAAAGTCAATAAGAGCCAAAATGTGCTCTAAGCTTGGATAGACTTGAGTAAGACCTAATGAGCTTACCAAGACCTCATTTATACTATGAACCTATTAAAACCATTACCAAAGAAAACCAAGCTTGAAAACAAGTTAAAACACAAAATGTGCTTTAAGAAGTCTTAAAGCACGTTTTTGAAAAATTGTCTTGTAAATGAGTTTTGAATGCTAAATGTCCTCATTACTCTTAAATGTGTATGTGTACTATATAGTATCACATTTGGTGGCTATATTAATGGGAAATCAAAATTTCACTTCTAAGTGCCTTGTATAGGTGAATATTTTTTTTATAAGCTATTTTGTAACATATGTGGTATAAGTAATTAAAATTGACAAACAAAGACTAAAATGCCCTCACACTGATAAAGGGGGCCGGTTTTTATAATGTGGTGACTCACCACTCTCTATTAAGTAATAAGTTTAAAGCAAACTAATTAAAACTACTTTTTACTTTATACTACAAATATCTCTTTAAAAGTAAGTTCTATCTTCATTCTCTCATTTCTTTCCTTCACTCACACGGTTTCCCACCTCCTTCTTCCCTTCTTCCTTGTTCTCTCTCGGTAACTACTACCACCATGGAAGTTCCAACTTTGACCACTTGCTAAATCTAGCTCACTTGTCCAAATCAAAAACAAAGACCACCAATCTCTTCCTCTCATCAAGCTCTTCATTCCTATCTTCTCAAAACTCCAAGCTCCATTTCGGTGCCAAGGTGTTCCACCATTGAAGGAGCTTGAGCTTGTATTTTGACATATTGTTGATCTCCTTTGCTTCTAGGTAAGGAATCTCAAAGAAAATCATGTTTCCTCCATGTTTTTACCTTGACCGAAAATACACATTGATATAGCTCTTTGTGTGACTTTGTTCTAGCTTCATTTCAACTCATGGACTAGGGGAGTCCTCTCTTGTTATATATCCAAACTCCCTTCAAAGATCAAGGTAAAATAACTACATTAATGTTTTTGAAACAATGTCAAATTAGGGTTTACAATGAGATGAAGCTCAAAGCTTGAATACTCATTATGGTGTTTTGTATATTGTCTAGAACTTGACAAGGAACCAAATACCATACGGTTTTGTAAGGAATCAAGAAGGAAGTGTTTTGGGAAAAAGAGGTAAATCTACTAACTTAAATGTTGTTTAATGCCTTAGGAGAAATGAGCTTATAAATGCTTATTAAAACTACCTAAAGAGCAATGGTGAATGACTTAGTAAGGTGTTCTCAAGAGACTAGTAAAAGGCATATGTGTTGTTGAGTGTATTTGCAGGTTAAAGGCATATATATTGTGGAAATTCAGTGTTTATGATTTAAGCACTTTAAGGGCCTAAGAGCCATGCATTTTAAGGGCCTAAGTGCCATGCAATTTAAATTATGCACTATATTGTGATGTAGTGTAATTTGGTGAAGTTGTGTATGAGAGTGTGTTTGGTGATTCTAGATGTTCTTGAGTGTTTAATGGAGGAAACAAAGTGTTTTGGCTTAGTAATGTTCTAGGGGAACCCATGTCAAAATTTAGGTAGGAAGTAAGAAGTTCTAAGTGTTTACATAAGGTTTGGTGAGTTAGAAAGTGTAGGAGATGAATAAGTCCATGATGTTCTTAAGGAATTTTGATGTACTAGGAAGTACTCTAGGGTGTAATAAGGACTTAGACATGATCTTAAGATTTAGTGAGTACCAAAGTCACTTTGAGACTTAGGTAAATACCTAGGCAAACTTTGGTAAAAACAGAAAGTGTACACTAGGAAAAGAGTTTCAAGAAGGAGATAAGGAATTAGTTGTGAGAGATGATGCTTGGGAGATGATGTTAGAATAAGGAGGAAACTTTTGGTATAGTAGCCATCTAAGGTGTGAAACGCCATTTGAAAAACTAGGAGAAAATGTTGTAAGTGTTAGGAATTTTGTGAAGGAATAAGTAAAGGCTTAAGGAATTAGAAAATGAGTTTTATGAGTGTTTAAGGGTGTCTTAAGTTGTGTTTAGAGTGCCCAAATGAGGTTAGGGAGTACTAGGTTATATGGGTGAAGTTTGGAGTTGAATGTAAAAAGGAAAACATAGATTTGGGGCCGACCGGACTTGCGACCGGACTTGCAAGCTCGGTCGGGACCTGTTTACCCTGCGAGAATTAGTTTCTGGAATGGACCGGGCATAGGACCGGACATGGACAAGTCCGGTCGGGCTAAATTTACAAAGGGAATAAACTCTCTGGAATGGACCGGACATAGGACCGGACTTACAAGTCCGGTCGGAGTAGAAAATTTGGTACGGATTGAGTTACTGGAATCGACCGGACATGGGACCGGCTTGACAATCCGGTCGGGCTGAATTTCCGAAGGGGAGAAACTCTCTGGAATCGACCGGACATGGACAAGTCCGGTCGGCAAGTCCGGTCGGACCTAAACTTGTAAAAAAAAAAAAACAGGAAAGAATGTGACTTATGTAGTTAACCCTAGGGTGTATAATGAAGGTAACCTAGGGTGAGGTAGACATTAAAACATGTCATACAATCATGTTGAATACTTAGTAAGTGTGAAGTTAAATAAATAATTAACCGACGTTACTAATGTATATTCTCTCAAGGTGGGAACGAAACAAGGCAAGGACCAAGGTATGGTTTTCTTGCAGTCTGTTGCCTACCGGTTTACACCGGCTTGGGTGTTGTTTGCTTTTCTGTGTGTTGCGACCTTATAAGATTAAGGCATGAAAAGAGTTTACGGTTGTTATACATTATGATGTTGTAAGGTTATGACTCCTTTCCCTTGGTTGTCTAACAAGACCTAAATGTTTGCTTGTATGTGACTTAACAAAATGTTGTGTGACCACTAACAAGTGCTAACCGGGGGAGTGAGGAGTCCGGTTGTTCCGGCCACGCGTGTGATGGATGGGGTCGATATCATATCCGGTTCGGCTCTCTTGGTGTATGTATAGGTGGTATTCCAATTTGGTTTCTACCTTCCCTTAGCTTATCCAAAGCTAGTTACTGACTCACGTCGGGCCATAGGGGCATACGTATGTTATTTCGGTGTGCTGGGGATTACTATATCCGACACACCTTTGGTATAAGTTAACCGTTCTACATAACCGGACGTAACGAGGATGGTAACGAGCTTAACATGGGATTGGTAAAAATCCCTAGGCTCTCATGGTATACTAACTATGGTGGAAGGTTCCTTGTGACCGAGCTTATGGTGTTATGTATGATGTTGTGATGCTATGCAATTTCCCTTGCTATGCTATGGTATATATATATTTGGATGTTCTAAAATGAATGCCATGTTATTATGACAATTGGTTGCGCGTATCCCGGTAGTCGATGGGCTGCGCGTTAGCCATACCAGCAAAGGTGCTGACCCCCTCGGGGGCTCCATATTTTATTTGCAGGATGAGGATCGAAGAGGCAGAGTGGCTCTAGGTCCTAGGTTGTTGATATACTTTTGGATAAGTAGGTTGTTGAGCCCGGATGCGTCTGTGCTCCCGAGGCGTTACATTTTGAACCGTTGTTATACAGTGTTGGATGATTATGGTTTGGAGATGTGTTGTAAATTAAATACTCGGTATGGTTGGTTATGTTATATATGGATGTTAGCTCTATGCTCGGGAGTCTGATCATCAGACCGATACACTTGTATTTATTCTGCCTAGTTAACCACGTGGGTGGTTAACGGCGTTGTAACACCAAAGATATTATTGTTGGTTGGTTATTTCGCTGCGATTTCGGTGATGATAGGGCTTGTAGGGGTGTTACAAAAAGTGGTATCAGAGCGAAGTATCGCTCTGATGACTAGAATACCGAGCTTAGGATATACCGAGTTAGGAAACTAGCTACAGTTACTTAAGTGAACAGATTTGGAAAGGTTAACCACTAACTAAGTGTGGAATTACCTGGTTGTCGGGAAGATGCATAACCATTGGACCGATAAGTGTGCAAGCATAATGCTAATGAAATGTTCGTATGAATTCAGATGGCAGGTAGACCACGAGGGAGAGGCCGCGGGCGCGGTACTGGAGATTTGGGTAACCAGGGCGATGATACTGCGGCACAGACTATGGCTGAGGCAGTTGCAGCCGCCGTAGCCCAGTTGGTACCCGATCTGGTTCTGCTATTCAGCAAGGGCAACAGCCCGGAGTTCAGCCACCACCCCACCGCCACGAGAGACCAATTGGGTCAAGGCGTTGGCTGATCTCAGACCGCCATCATTCAATGGGGAGACTGATCCTCGAAAGCTGGAGGCGTACATCTCCGAACTGGAGACCGCCTACGAGACCTTGGCAGTACCTGCTGAAGCTAAGGTCCGTCTTGCCGCCTACTACTTGAAGGGTACGGCGCAGAGTTGGTGGAAGTTGGTGAAGGAGGACAGGATGGCTGATCCTGAATTTGGTTGGAGGGAGTACACGGCTCTACTGCGAGCCAAGTACTACCCGTACATGTGCAGGAGGCAAGCGCCTCGAGCTGGCAGTCTGAGGCAGGGGATAAGATGTCGGTTGATGACTACTATACCGCATTCACCGGCCTTATCCACCTGTTACCAGACCTTGGGTATTCGAACCGGGTTTTGTTGGTGAACCGGTTCTACAATGGACTAAGCCACCGTCTCCGCTATGGGATGGGGCCAGCTGAGTATACCACCTTGCAGGTAATTAGACCTTTGTAATCCATTTATACCATGAGTGAATGTTAATGTGAGTTTAAGTTGTTTTGCGGGGCATGACTGACATCCTAAAATACAGGAGTGCTATCATGCCGCTGCTAAGGTTGAAATTACCGTCCGTCTGAGGGACGAGGAAATGCGCACAAGCGCAAGGCCACCAACGAGGGCCAGAATCAGCAAGGGTATGGGGGAGGAAAAAAGAAACCCTACCCTCAGCCCCAGAAGGGCCATACCAGGGTGACAAGGGCCAAGCCCAGACCACCACAGCTGATGAGCCACTGAAGCTCACGTACGCGTATGCGGCGAAGCCTCTACGCTCTACCCGCCTAAGGGTAATTACTTAACCATGTGTATCTAGTTAGGTGTGTGTTGTTGAGATGGAAAGTGAGCATTAATTGTGTGTTGTTATAGCAGCTAGCGCGGGTTCTGGACCGGAGCGCCACTTTACTGTAAGTGGTGCAATGGACCACCCCGGCAATGAGGAAGACGGCAAGGGGAATGATGTGAGGTGCCGTCACTGCCAGAAGATGGGGCACCGTGAGTTTGAGTGTTGGACGAACCCCAACGCAGAACTACAAGCCAAAGGGCAGTGGAAGGGTAATACTACCACGACCACTGAAGGCCCGAAGGCGATTACTCAGCAGACTTCTGACAAGAAGTACACTGAATCCCAGAAGGGGAAGGCTACGGGGTCCGGCAAGGCCACCCTGAATGTGGTGGACCGGTCTGAGGCACCAGGATCCTCTTCGAGACCAGGTACCGCCTAAACTGATAAATGAAAAAGTGATTGCTTACCGCATTTCATGCATGAGTGTTAGCAAGTCTAAGGGTATAAACATATAAGTAAAGAGTTAGAATATAATGTGGAAAACACCTAAATTAGGCAATTTGAAACTTAGGAACCTTCAATATCTGCTATCCAATCCCGCCCACACCAAACCCTGAAGAAACCGCCATCAACATCACCGACTTTCCATTGGAGCAATGTCAGGTTATCCAGCCAGGTATGATACTCTTAAATGGATACCTGACACCGGAAGCACAAATCCATCATCAGACGATGCGACGAACTTGGAGCAAAACCAGGAGGGTTCTACACACCCGAATACCCGAACGGAGCAAGGATGCAATTGAAGATGATGTGCATGGGTAAGGACTGGAACCCTTACACCAAGTCATATCAAGAAGTACGAGCTGAAGATGGAGCAACAGTAGCAAGTATACCAGAGGAGTTCCACGCGGTCGTTAACCACGCCGTGGGAATTGCTCAGCAAGTTGAAACGGAATCAATTCCAAGTGTAAAGCAGATCTATGCATTGTAAACTTCTACCAGAAAGGTGGACGGTTAGGTATGCACCAAGACAAGGACGAGTCACCCGAGTCTCTAAGTAAGGGAGTACCCGTGGTGTCTTGGTCCATTGGTGATACCGCAGTGTTTGTGTATGGCGAGCAGAAGCGTGCTGATCTCGCAAAGAAGCTACTGCTGAAATCGGGAGATGTATAATCATGGGTGGGCAATCAAGGATGCTATACCATGGCATCAGAAAGATCAAACTGAATACCGCACCGTCGGCAGTGATCAATGCCACACACATGAAACCTGGACGTTTAAATTTGACCTTCAGGCAGTTTTAGCCTTGTAATATTATGTGGTAACCAGTATGTATTAAGGATATTGTAAGTATGAATCATGGCGACAGTAACCAATGAATGTTGTAAAATGTGTTAATGAATAAAGTGAGTTGTTTGAGTATCAACCGTGTTGTTACCCAATACTTATTAGTTTGCCAATGAATTAGGCTGTGCACTCGGAACGGGAGGTATACTGAGTGTCTGCAATAAGGCAGAAGCCGGCAAGAGCGGCACAATCCTCACCGGTACCTTCCAGTGAATGGCGTGGATGCATCGATCTTGTTCGACTCTGGAGCCTCACACACATTCATTTCGCTATCATTTGCGAAGAGGCTGGGGTTAGACGGTGAAGAGATGCCAGACTTCGTGGTCACTCTCCCGTCGAAAGAGCGGATCAGATGTACCCGCTACTACCGAGATGCTGTTGTTCGAATCAGGATGAGGAGTTTCCGATCGACTTGATAGAGTTCGACGGACTAGGTTTTGATGTGATTGTCGGGATGAACTGGTTGGAGCGGTACAAGGGTAGAATCCTATGTGCCGAGCATCGACTGCTTCTTAGGAGTCCATCTGGGGTTACTATATCATACCGCCAGAGGCCCAGGGAGCCTTCGACACAGATCATCACCGCCATGGCCATGTATCATGAGTTGCGACGGGGAAATGATGTATACCTCTGCTATGTCCAGGACATAGAGAGAGACCCTGAGTTTAGCCCAGATGTGCCGGTAGTGTCGGAGTTTCCTGATGTATTTCCTAAGGAACTGCCGGGCATGCCGCCAGCACGAGAGGTTGAGTTTGAGATTGATCTAGTTCCGGGCACCGGACCCATTGCGAAAGCACCTTACCGTATGGCTCCAGCAGAAGACAGAGCTCAAGGAGCAGCTGAGAGACCTACTCGACAAGGGCTTTATCCGCCCTAGTGTTCACCATGGGGAGCGCCGGTCCTCTTCGTGAAGAAGAAGGACGGTAGCCTCCGCCTATGTATTGATTATCGGGAGCTGAATGCTGTTACGGTGAAGAACCGTTACCCCTTACCACGCATCGACGATCTATTTGATCAGCTGAGGGGAGCATCAGTATTCTCCAAGATAGACCTACGTTCCGGATACCACCAGATTGCCATCCGTGACAGTGATATCGAAAACAGCCTTCAGAACTAGGTATGGGCATTATGAGTTCACAGTTATGCCGTTTGGCTTGTCAAATGCACCAGCAAAGTTCATGGACTTAATGAACCGTTTGTTCCAAGATCAGTTGACAAATCAGTGGTAGTCTTCATCGATGACATACTTGTGTATTCGAAATCGAGAGGTGAGCATGAAAGCCACCTGAGAGATGTATTGCAACATTAAGAAAGGAATCAGTTGTATGCTAAATTTTCTAAGTGTGAATTTTGGTTGAACCAAGTATCATTCCTGGACATGTGATATCTGAGGCCGGGATCGCTGTTGATCCGGCGAAGATAGATGCAGTGCGCACCTGGCCTAGGCCGAAGACAGTTACCGACATCAGGAGCTTCCTCGGTCTGGCAGGTTCTATAGGAGATTTGTGAAGGACTTCTCCAGTGTCTCGAAGCCGATGACTTCCTTGATGAAAAAGGATACACCATTCGAGTGGACAGTCGACTGTGAGAGAGCTTTCACGAGTCTCAAGGATGCTCTGACATCTGCACCGGTTTTCTGACATTACCAGACGGTCCAGATGGTTTTGAGGTCTATTGCGACGCATCAGGCAGGGTATGGGTTGTGTGTTGATGCAACACGGGAAGGTCGTGGCTTACCGCTCCCGACAGCTGAAGAAGCATGAGGAGAACTACCCTACCCACGACTTAGAATTGGGGGCCATTGTCTTCGCATCTGAAGATATGGCGACATCACTTGTATGGGGTAAGCGTGACATCTATTCCGACCATAAAAGTTTGAAATACTTGTTCACTCAGAAAGAGTGAACATGAGGCAGAGAAGGTGGGTTGAATTCTTGAATGATTATGACATCGATTTACAGTACAGGAGGGTAAGGAAATGTGGTAGCTGACGCATTGAGTCGCCAGCACACTCTCTCCATTCGCTAGTCTCTCATACTGGCTTGGTTGAAGAGGTGCGGAGTGCTCAGATGACGGATCAGTACATGTTGGAGATTAGACAGAAGCTTATGATGGCACATTCGAGGGGCAGAAGTACGACTTCAGACTCCACGATGATGACCTGATTAGGCTTAATGGCAGATTGTGGTATACCAGGAGTAGCGCTGAGTTGAAGGAGCGCATATTGAGTGAATCCCATTGTTCTACTACTTCGATTCACCCCGGAGCTTCAAAGATGTATAAAGGTATGAAAAGATACTTCTGGTGGGCAGGAATGAAAGGATGTGAATGAGGTGTCTCTATGTGTTGAGGTGTCTCACTGTCAGAAGGTCAAGTTTGAGCACCGACGGCCTGGTGGTATGGTGCAGCCAATGCCAGTGCCGGAGTGGAAGTTCCATGACATATCTATGGACTTCGTGGTAGGGCTTCCGCCTACAAGGGGAGGTCTAAATATGATTTGGGTTGTGGTAGACCGACTGACCAAGGTGTCTCGATTCATTCCGATGAAGGACACCTGGAAAGTGGCAAGGTTGGCAGAATTATTCGATAAAGAGATTGTAAGACATCATGGAGTACCAAAGACGATAGTATCTGACAGAGATACCAGATTCCTATCCAGATATTGGAAGTCTACACGAGAGGCACTTGGTACTGAACTGAAATTGAGTACGGCGTTTCACCCACAGACCGATGGTCAGAGTGAGCGCACCATACAAACACTTGAGGATATGCTACGTGCATGTGCACTTGACTTTCAGACCAGCTGGATTGATAAGTTACATCTGATCGAGTTTAGTTACAACAACAGTTATCATGCATCGATCAAGATGTCTCCCTTCCAGGCATTGTACGGTAGACCATGCCGCACACCATTATGCTGGGATGAATCGAGTGAGACGGTCATTATAGGACCAGAGTATCTTGAGCAAGTTCAGGCAGAAGTTCGCCAGATCAGGGCTAATATGAAAGCAGCTCAGGATAGACAGAAGTCGTACGCAGATGTGCGCCGACGTGACCTGGAGTTCACCGTGGGCGATCAGGTATTTTTGAGAGTATCCCCCATGAAGGGAGTATTTCGTTTTGGTCAGAAGGGCAAGTTGAGCCCGAAATATGTAGGTCCTTATGTTGTGACGGAGCGGATCGGCCCGGTAGCTTATAGACTTGATCTACCCGCCGAGCTGGGCAAGGTACATGATGTATTTCATGTGTCCCAGCTGAAGAAATATATGTCTCATCCGTCTCATGTGCTTCAGCCGGAAAGGCTAACCTTAGAGCCGACCATGCGATCAGTGGAGACTCTGGTACGGATTCTGGATACTAAGACTCGAGACACTCGCCATAAGTCCGTGAGACTGGTGAAGGTCCTCTGGTCTAACCAGGACGTTGAGGAGGCCACTTGGGAGCTGGAAGAAAAGATGAAGGCGAAGCACCCGTCATTGTTTGCTTCTTAGTGTTTATATGTATAGGGTACGGGGCGTACCCCTTTTAAGGGGGGTAGAGCCGTTTCGGTTATGGTTGTGTACGACATGTATATGTATACATTGTCTATGTTATGTTACAGACCGTTGTGTCTGAATGGTATTATATGGTTTGGACCTCGAGTCCGTTGTGGTATTGTGTGGTTTGGACCTTGAGTCCGTTTGGTGTAAGAATGATGGTAAGGTTGGTAATGATGGTTGGAAGTATTGGTGTTATAAGATGTTTCCCGTGTTCTAATAGAAAGATATGTGGGAAGTATGAACTTTGGGGACAAAGTTCTTTTAAGGGGGGTAGATTGAAATACCCCAAACCTTGGCATGTTGGTTAACATTAAAACATGATATATTAAGACTAAAAAGTCTTAGAAACCTTAGTAAACAAATTTAAACAAAAGGAAACACAAATGTGCTTTAAAGTCAATAAGAGCCAAAATGTGCTCTAAGCTTGGAATAGACTTGAGTAAGACCTAATGAGCTTACCAAGACCTCATTTATATACTAATGAACATATTAAACCAATTACCAAAGAAAACCAAGCTTGAAAACAAGTTAAAACACAAAATGTGCTTTAAGAAGTCTTAAAGCACGTTTTGAAAAATTGTCTTGTAAATGAGTTTTGAATGGCTAAATGTCCATCATTACTCTTAAATGTGTATGTGTACTATATAGTATCACATTTGGGTGGCTATATTAATGGGAAATCAAAAATTTCACTTCTAAGTGCCTTGTATAGGTGAATAGTGATTTTTTATAAGCTATTTTGTAACATATGTGGTATAAGTAATTAAATTGACAAACAAAGACTAAAATGCCCTCACACTAATAAAGGGGGCCGGTTTTTATAAGTGTGGTGACTCACCACTCTCTAGTTAATGTAATAAGTAATTAAAGCAAACTAAGTAAAACTACTTTTTACTTTATTCTACAAATATCTCTTTAAAAGTAAGTTCTATCTTCATTCTCTCATTTCTTTCCTTCACTCACACGGTTTCCCACCTCTCTTCTTCCTTCTTCCTTGTTCTCTCTCGGTAATACTACTACCACCATGGAAGTTCCAACTTTGACCACTTGCTAAATCTAGCTCACTTGTCCAAATCAAAAACAAAGACCACCAATCTCTTCCTCTCATCAAGCTCTTCATTCCTATCTTCTCAAAACTCCAAGAGCTCCATTTCGGTGCCAAGGTGTTCCACCATTGAAGGAGCTTGAGCTTGTATTTTGACATATTGTTGATCTCCTTTGCTTCTAGGTAAGGAATCTCAAAGAAAAATCATGTTTCCTCCATGTTTTCACCTTGACCGAAAATACACATTGATATAGCTCTTTGTGTGACTTTGTTCTAGCTTCATTTCAACTCTTCATGGACTAGGTGGAGTCCTCTCTTGTTATATATCCAAACTCCCTTCAAAGATCAAGGTAAAATAACTACATTAATGTTTTTGAAACAATGTCAAATTAGGGTTTACAATGAGATGAAGCTCAAAGCTTGAATACTCATTATGGTGTTTATATTGTCTAGAACTTGACAAGGAACCAAAATACCATACGGTTTTGTAAGGAATCAAGAAGGAAGTGTTTTGGGAAAAAGAGGTAAATCTACTAACTTAAATGTTGTTTAATGCCTTAGGAGAAATGAGCTTATAAATGCTTATTAAAACTACCTAAAGAGCAAATGGTGAATGACTTAGTAAGGTGTTCTCAAGAGACTAGTAAAGGGCATATGTGTGTTGGGTGTATTTGCAGGTTAAAGGCATATATATTGGAAATTCAGTGTTTATGATTTAAGCACTTTAAGGGCCTAAGAGCCATGCATTTTAAGGGCCTAAGTGCCATGCAATTTAAATTATGCACTATATTGTGATGTAGTGTAAATTTGGTGAAGTTGTAGTGTATGGTGTTTGGTGATTCTAGATGTTCTTGAGTGTTTAATGGAGGAAACAAAGTGTTTTGGCTTAGTAATGTTCTAGGGAACCCATGTCAAAATTTAGGTAGGAAGTAAGAAGTTCTAAGTGTTTACATAAGGTTTGGTGAGTTAGAAAGTGTAGGAGATGAATAAGAAGTCCATGATGTTCTTAAGGAATTTTGATGTACTAGGAAGTACTCTAGGGTGTAATAAGGACTTAGACATGATCTTAAGATTTAGTGAGTACCAAAGTCACTTTGAGACTTAGGTAAATACCTAGGCAAACTTTGGTAAAACAAGGAGAAGTGTACACTAGGAAAAGAGTTTCAAGAAGGAGATAAGGAATTAGTTGTGAGAGATGATGCTTGGGAGATGATGTTAGAATAAGGAGGAAACTTTTGGTATAGTAGCCATCTAAGGTGTGAAACGCCATTTGAAAAACTAGGAGAAAATGTTGTAAGTGTTAGGAATTTTGTGAAGGAATAAGTAAAGGCTTAAGGAATTAGAAAATGAGTTTTATGAGTGTTTAAGGGTGTCTTAAGTTGTGTTTAGAGTGCCCAAATGAGGTTAGGGAGTACTAGGTTATATGGGGTGAAGTTTGGAGTAGAATGTAAAAAGGAAAACATAGATTTGGGGCCGACCGGACTTGCGACCGGACTTGCAAGCTCGGTCGGGACCTGTTTACCCTGCGAGGATTAGTTTTGGAATGGGGGCACCGGACATGGACAAGTCCGGTCGGGCTAAATTTACAAAGGGAATAAACTCTCTGGAATGGACCGGACATAGGACCGGACTTACAAGTCCGGTCGGAGTAGAAAATTTGGTACGGATTGAGTTACTGGAATCGACCGGACATGGGACCGGACTTGACATGTCCGGTCGGGCTGAATTTCCGAAGGGGAGAAACTCTCTGGAATCGACCGGACATGGACAAGTCCGGTCGGCAAGTCCGGTCGGACCTAAACTTGTAAAAAAAAAAACAGGAAAGAATGTGACTTATGTAGTTAACCCTAGGGTGTATAATGAAGGTAACCTAGGGTGAGGTAGACATTAAAACATGTCATACAATCATGTTGAATACTTAGTAAGTGTGAAGTTAAATAAATAATTAACCGACGTTACTAATGTGTATAGGATTCTCTCAAGGTGGGAACGAAACAAGGCAAGGACCAAGGTATGGTTTTCTTGCAGTCTGTTGCCTACCGGTTTACACCGGCTTGGGTGTTGTTTGCTTTTCTGTGTGTTGCGACCTTATAAGATTAAGGCATGAAAAGAGTTTACGGTTGTTATACATTATGATGTTGTAAGGTTATGACTCCTTTCCCTTGGTTGTCTAACAAGACCTAAATGTTTGCTTGTATGTGACTTAACAAAATGTTGTGTGACCACTAACAAGTGCTAACCGGGGGAGTGAGGAGTCCGGTTGTTCCGGCCACGCGTGTGATGGATGGGGGTCGATATCATATCCGGTTCGGCTCTCTTGGTGTATGTATAGGTGGTATTCCAATTTGGTTTCTACCTTCCCTTAGCTTATCCAAAGCTAGTTACTGACTCACGTCGGGCCATAGGGGCATACGTATGTTATTTCGGTGTGCTGGGGATTACTATATCCGACACACCTTTGGTATAAGTTAACCGTTCTACATAACCGGACGGTAACGAGGATGGTAACGAGCTTAACATGGGATTGGTAAAAATCCCTAGGCTCTCATGGTATACTAACTATGGTGGAAGGTTCCTTGTGAGGACCGAGCTTATGGTGTTATGTATTGATGTTGTGATGCTATGCAATTTCCCTTGCTATGCTATGGTATATATATGTTGGATGTTCTAAAATGAATGCCATGTTATCATGACAATTGGTTGCACGTATCCCGGTAGTCGATGGGCTGCGCGTTAGCCATACCAGCAAAGGTGCTGACCCCCTCGGGGGCTCCATATTTTATTTGCAGGATGAGGATCGAAGAGGCAGAGTGGCTCTAGGTCCTAGGTGGTTGATATACTTTTGGATAAGTAGGTTGTTGAGCCCGGGATGCGTCTGTGCTCCCGAGGCGTTACATTTTGATACTGTTGTTATACAGTGTTGGATGATTATGTTTGGAGATGTATTGTAAATTAAATACTCGGTATGGTTGGTTATGTTTATATATGGATGTTAGTTGCTATGCTCGGGAGTCTGATCATCAGACCGGTACAATTGTATTTATTCTGCCTAGTTAACCACGTGGGTGGTTAACGGCGTTGTAACACCAAAGCGAATAGTTATTGTTTGGTTGGTTATTTCCGCTGCGATTTCGGTAGACGATAGGGGCGTTGTAGGGGTGTTACAGTATTTACGTTTAATACCCCCATAAGTTTTACAAATTCAACATTCCACTTATAATGTTAACATAAGTTCATCAGTAATTATTTATGACATTAGATTTGATTATACCCCTTAATATGGTCTATATTGACCTATTTATTTTTAGTTTGACCAGAATTTGTATAATTACAGTTTGACCCTATAACTCCATAAATTTCATTTTGTCCCAAAACTTTATTAAATTTTATAGAATTCATAAATAAGGTTTTAAAGCCTAATTTTCGGCTAATGCTTATAGTTGCCAAAAAATTTATTTAAATTACAATTAAACCCCAAACTAATTACGTAATTTTATTTTTGTTCTAAATTCATTTAAATCCATTTTTAACTTAATAAACAATTAAGTTAAATGGCCCAAAATGCTTGGCCTTATTACAATAATTAATATAGAATATAATCACACAAAATGTCATAAAAAACTATATGTTTACGGTTCAATATATAGTTTTCTTTTATGTTTCCTAAAATCATTAATTAATTCCTATGACTTATATGTATCTAAACCTTATATTATCAACTAAAAATGTTATAAAACATTATAGACATAGTTTAGTCATTTAAGACCATGTTTGGTCTCGGCTTTCATCACCAATACTCTATTATTTTACAAATTATGTTTTTGACCCATAATTAATTTCCTTGACCTTATAGGTCATTAATATATCAAACTAACCAACCAAAAGATGTCATCAAACATTTTAATACATAATGAAATTATGCCACCTCATGTAGACCCACGGCTATTACATATACGTAACAAAATTTCATGAAAATTGATATTATACATGGTTAGTATGCCTACTTGATTTTCCAAGCAATTAGTTTAGCCAAACTCCACCT
This sequence comes from Limonium bicolor, assembly GCA_023374045.1. Taxonomy (NCBI): domain Eukaryota; kingdom Viridiplantae; phylum Streptophyta; class Magnoliopsida; order Caryophyllales; family Plumbaginaceae; genus Limonium; species Limonium bicolor. The sequence continues at coordinate 258,779,429 of CM041780.1, forward strand.
CCAGCTCTCGGCTGAGTTCATAAATTTTTTTAGATCAGTTCCAACAGGAGCAACACATTAGCGTAGTATATATACTTCTTTAGGAGCAAAATACTTCACATTAGTATGTTTGTTCTTGGATCGGTTTGCACACTTTTATGCAGAACATTCCCATTTTTCCAGGGGTATTTCGGCAGCATTTCATGCAAGGGAAAAGCATGTATTAGACACATATATCTAGTAATTAAGTGATGCAGTCAAGCCTAACAAGGCATGGCTTTTACCTGATAAGAGGCTGTCTTTCTTGGATATTACGTCTGGTTTTCAGAGCAGAGCAAGGGTTAGCTACCATCTACATCAGTGTATATATTACAGGTAACAAAGAGGGAAAACAGTGGGGTTTTTCCTCACCGAAAGCATGGTTAAACCAAGGTGGTTTTGTTGGGACTTTGCTACATGTACCGAGATGTCCCCCTCTGATTTTGCATGGAGAAACCAAAATTTTAAGGTTGGAAACTGAGAGAATAGCTTGGTGGAACAAGGGGAGTACACAAGAAGAAACCTTACCGAGAGCATGTTGCAGTAAGGTCGTTTGCATGCATTGTGTTCCTTCTCGAATAAGCAACGCTCAAGGAGCATTCAGTAGTCATCCAAATGAATGATGAACCATAATACGAATGATGTAAGTATATGTGTCGAAGTTAATGTGACAGTAAATACCATGTAAGTTAGTTATGCAATGAGTAAGAGCACGGTGCGCAGCAAGCGACCGTTGTATAAGTATTGTTAAACGATAATATGGCAATTAAGCACAGTTACGAGTTAAACCCAATAGAGATACAACAGTAAGTGATACTAAACAGACTGGGCAATAAGCCAGGGTAGGTACTATGTGATAATGAACTCAGTGTGGATCCCATGCTAATAAGAGATTTACTGTCAAGAGTTTACGCCTCTACACTCTGTATGACTGAGTGTTTTGGTATTGCACTTGCGCAGTAATGATCGAGTGGGATAGCTAGGAATTGGAAACATGTTAATTGTGGAGGAATAATGTTATAATGGCCGATGCATAGGAAATGCAAGGCCGCACCAATGAAAGAATACATGTACAAAACCAAATGTGGAGGCATGATTAGCAACAAGTGACTACAGTAACACGGAATACTAGATATCGGTATGGAATATACCTCAAGTATGGGAAATAGCTGAGAGAGCACTACACACTAGGTAGTAGCTCAACCTCAACTGACAGTAAGTCGGAAGAAACAAGTCAATCATTGTGAGACACATAGCAGTATAACAGTAAATTATTAGAGGAGTGGGTGGGAAGTTTTGAAACTCACCGAATTTGCTCATGGTCAGAAATACCATGCATCGGTTGAGAAACCATTATTACCAAGATAAAGGTAATAATTGGGAGATGTACACATACAGTAAGAATAACGAATGGGGCAAACTAAGCCCTACAGTTATTAGAGTTTCGCAGCAGAAACTAGTGAGCAGTGATTCAAGTGTTGAATGTGCATGGTGAACATGAGTGAACGGCTAATTATTAATGCCTAGAAGCCTCACAGGCCAGAACCGAAACCAGTTAAGAGTTAAAGCAAACTCCAATGAGAATTCTTGGTTTAGGGACTAAACCGCCAATATGGTCAAGATCCTCTAACCGGAACACATTGTATAACAGACCGTGGAAGTTGAAACACTTCACGACGGAAGAACTTTTTAAACCAATGATTAAGTGATTGATTACGTGGGCGTAATCCCTTTTAAGGGGGGATAGAGCGCAAAACCACTTAGGTGTATTACCGTACAAGTGTACGTGACTTATGTTGTGCATAGCACAAAATAATTTGTTTTGATGATTGGTGTGTGTGTTACGTAAACATACGCATTCATTCATGGTTTAATTGTGGTAATTGCACACAGAAGATGCGAATACCATTGTGATAAGTGTGTTGATTTATTAACAGTTGTGTGTGATAGTACAAGTGTGGGGAGTAGAGAACTCCCGGGGGAACAAAAAAAAACACCCCGACAGTGTATAAATGTGAAACTGTGTGTTGTATTTTGATAAAATATATGTGTATATATATACTATATAGTGACTCATGAAAGGGTATGAACCGACATAGAACCTAGTGAGCATAAGATTCCCTAGGGTAACAACATTAAAGTGAATGGAAATAACTGATAGACGAAGTTCTATCCCTTGGAGATGTATGATCATGATTAGAATGATTAAAAAATAGAAAATTGGAAATGAGTGATTTATTTGATGCTTGAAAATGAAGTGGGTGGAACTTGATTTGCATGCGATCAAGGGAAGCCGAACACAAATTGGGGTGGAAGGATAGTTCAACACTGATGCTGATCACATCAGGGTTGGATGATTCTTGAAGCTCCCTATAAGTGGTCACAAATAACCACGCTAAGAAAAGAAGCAAAGAGCATAAGTTGGACTTGGAGTTGTAGTGTTTTCAAAAGGATTTTCAATTGGTGTTTTCAAAACAGTCGGTTAACATTTGAAATAAAGGATTCTCTTATTCTTAACCTAGTAAAGAATATTTTTGTAGTACTTGCTCACGAGCCGAGGACGCATGAGCCTTTGTATTCGACCGGTGACATGAGAAGTATATATGTTAAAGATTAAGTGATTGTTTTGATCTCCCAAAGGGACGGGGACCAGAAGGTGTCCATCGCGACCGGGTTCTGTGGGATCACAATGTATGTAAAAGATATTTTGGTTGCCATACATGCTAAGACATGTTGTGTGGTATGTGTAATAAATATTATTTTGACCTTGAGTTCCAAAAGTGTATGTTATCAAGACCTATGAGTCTAAATGTTGTTGTGTTACATAGACCTATGTGTCTAAAGGCTGTTATGTTATCAAGACCTATGTGTCTAAATGTTGTTATGTTACCCAAGACCAGAGAGTCTAAGGGTTGTGTGCATGTGCAAATGTTGTTAAGATACCCGGACCATTGAGTCCGAGGTTATCATGTGAGTATGTTATGTTATGTATGGATGTGTATATGTGTTACCCGGACCATTAAGTCCGAGGGTGTGATGTAAAGTATGTTTGGTTATGGAAGTTTATTTCCAAGTGATTCCTGCGTTCTAGTCCAAATGATGTGTGGGAAGTGTGAACTTCGAGGACGAAGTTCTTTTAAGGGGGTAGATTGAAATACCCCAAACCTTGATATGTTGTTAAACATTTAAACTATGGTATTTAAAGGCTAAAAAGTGCCTTAGAAACATCAGTGTACAATTTAAACCATAGTAAAACAGTAAAGCACTAAGAGACAGCTGGAGCAAAAACATGCTCTAAGCTTGGAGTGAACTTGGTTAGGACCCAAAGAACCTACCAAGACTTAATAATATTCAATTATGATTTCATAAGGCTAATTAAGTCCTTAGGAAACCTTGGTAGACAATTAAACCAAATAAAATACAAATAAATATCCTAAAGTCAATATGAGCAAAAAATGTGCTCTAAGCTTGGGATAAATTTGTATAAGACCTAAAGGTCATACCTATACCTTATAAATATGTTAATGAACATATTAAATCAATTACCAAAGAAAACCAAACTTAAAAACAAGTTAAAACACAAAATGTGCTTTAAGAGCCTTAAAGCACATTTTTGAAAATTGTCTTGTAAATGAGTTTTGAATGGCTAAATGTCCATCATTACTCTTTAATTAACATGTGTACTACTTAGTATCACATTAGGAAGTCTAAATCAATGGGAAATCAAAAATTTCACAACTATGTGCCTTGTTTTTGTGAATAGTAACCAAATATGCTAGTTTATGACATAAGTCAATATAAGTAAGTTAATTGGTCAACAAAGACCATGATTTGGCCTAAAACACTAAGGGGCCGGTTTTTCCATGTGTGACTCACCACACTTGGCCAATCAAATAACTAAGGAAAGTAATAAAGCAAAAGAACTATTTGCTTTTAAACATAAATATCTTAATAAAGTGTACTTCTCACCTCATTCTCTTATTCTCCTTCACTCACCATCGATTTCTTCATCTTCTCCCAAGCTCCATCGTTTTGCTACAGCAAACCACACCATCTTCAACTTCCATAGCTTGTAACTTCTAGCTCCATGCACCAAATCAAATTCCAAGACCATATTTGTCTTAGTTAGGTCAAGCTCTACACTTCTCTCTTTTCAAATCTTCAAGAACTCCATTTTGGTGCCATGAAGATTTTCCATTGAAGGAGCTTGAGCTTACCTTTTCATGCCTTGTTATTCTCCTTTGCTTCAAGGTAAGGAAAGTCAAAGAAAAACTTCATTTCCTTTTGTTTTCATAAGTGACCGAAATCACCTTCTTCATGGTTTTCTTTTGCTTTGTTTTAGCTTCATTCCAAACGTTCAAGGGCTTGGTGGAAACCTCTCTTGTCACATATTCAAGTTCTCTTTCAAATTCTAAGGTAAACTTCTATTTTAAGTGTTTAGAACACTTATGTAAATTTAGGGTTATATGTGAGTTTAAGTATGAAACTTAATGCTCATTACCCTTATGTGTATATTGATTAGAAAGTTGACAAGTGATCAAACTCCTTGCTGATTTTCGGTTCAAGGAAACAAGAAAGAAGTTTGAGAGGAAAAGAGGTAAACAAACTATCTCAATGTAGTTTAAATGCCTTAGGAAAAATGAGCTTGATTTGCTTAATAAAATACCTAAGGAGCCAATGGTGAATGACCTAGTAAAATGCTCTCAAGGAAACTATTAAAGGGCATATGTGTTGTTGTATGTAATTGCAGGTCAAAGGCATTATTATGTGGGAAATTCAGTGTTTAAGGTTTATGCAGTTTAAGGGCCTAAGAGCCATGTTATTTAAGGGCCTAAGTGCCAAGCAATTTAAGTTTATGCACTATATTGTGATGTAGTGTAAATTTGGTGAAGTGTTGTGTGTGAGAATACTCTTGATGGATTTTAGGTGTTCTTGAATGAGATAAGGTAAAATCCTAAGTGTTTGGATGTGAGAATATACAAGAGAAGCTATGGCAAAATTTGGAAAATGTATAAGAAGTTCTAAGTGTTTTAAATAAGTTTTGGTGAACTAGGAAGTGTTAAAGGGGACAAGTTTTTTACTAGGGAAGAAAGCATGTATTAAGGTGATTTAGAGTGATACAAGGATTTAGGTATTATCTTGGAAGTTCTAGGAATTCAATGAGTGTTTTTGAGGAATGTATTAAGTCTTGGAGAAGTTTGTTTAAGGTTTAGGAATGTTGATGTACAAGGAGGAAATGATGTTTAGGTAAGATGTGAAAAGGAGATTTAGTTAGTAAGAAATGATGTTTGAGAGGTGATGTTATGATGGTAAGGAAACACTTTTGGCATAGTGGTTATCATAATTATGAAACACCACTTGGAGAAACTAAGGAGAAAACATTAGTGTTAGGAACTTTGGTAAGAAAAGAGTAAGTGTTTAAGGTTATAAAATGAGTTTTATGGATGTTATATGAAGGGTTAAATGTGCCAAATGATGTTAGAACACATTAGGAGGCTTGAGGAAAAGTTTGGAGAAAGTTTGACAAGTTTTGGACAAGTTCTGATGTTGTTCGACCCAGTGGTCCGACCCAGGGTGGGTCGGACTGAAATACCCCGGAATTTAAAACAGTGATTAATTAGGCTATTAAATATTTAAAGCTTAATTAGTCCTAAATAAATATGTAGGAACGATTCCCGAAGAAAACGGATTCGTAAAACGAGTTAAAAACGCAAACGAGCTTAAAACGCGTTTTCGAGAAACCGGGGAAAACGTGATTTTAAACGGGTTTAAATTAACTCGTAATAATTATAGTTAGTTAAATATCTATAATTAGACCATAGTGTGGGTCTAGAGTATAAAATTAATTAAACGGCAAAATTCCGGAAAACGGACCCGGTAAATGAATAGTGTCGAAAAGACACGAAACGCGTTTAATTCGAAAAGACGAAAAACGACCCGGGCTATTAATTAATGTGGGCCGGTTTTAATTAATAAGTGTACCCATTAATAGCTTGCTAGCTATTAAGTAATAACAAGACAAATAAATAAATAAGTAAAGCAATAGTATAAAGTAAAAATAAAATAAATACTACCTCTCACCTTCTCCTTCTTCTTCACGATTTGCCCAGACTTGAACTCTTCTTCTTCCTCTGTAACTCGCGACAACAGCCCCAAACCCTCCCTTGTCTCACCTCTATCTTGCTCGTTCCTCCACCGAATCACACGAAATTAGTACCGTTGAACTCCTCTCGGTGAGAGCTTCGACTTCCACCCAACAAAGTTTCGATTCCTCCATTTTCATCTCCATTGACGTTGGAGCTTTTGAAGCGTGAAGAGTTGATTTCAACCCTTCTTCTCTTCCTTAGTGCCTTAAGGTATTAATAAGTAAGTTTTAGATCATTTCAAGCTCATTCTTGCCATTTGTGAGATTTTTCCCTCACGTTGGAATTTCCCCTCATTTCAGTCGAGACCGTATGTTTTTGGGGTGTTGGAAAACTTCTCCAATTGATTGCCAAGCCACCCATTTGGGTTCTCTAAGGTAAAATCTAGATTAAACTTTGAAAACTAGCTCTTAAAATATATATTAGGTTTTGTGGAGGAAAAGTGAATTGATTGTTGTATGTGTGATGGGCTGCGGTTGTAGTTGGCAATCCAAAGCCCTTGTGTGGTGTGGAAAACAAGAGGAGAAAGAGGGAACAAGAGAAAGAGGAAGAAGAGGAGTGAAACTGAAAGTGAAACAAGGTAAAAAGCTACCTTGTATTGGTTTTATTTCCTTGTGAAATTGATGTTGGTGTTGAATAAATAACTTTGGCTTGTGTAGCCTTGATGTAATTGTATTTGAAACAGAAGGTTTAATGTTTGAGTGTGAAAAATAAACCTAGAAGTTAAGTTGTTTACATATGTGAGCAAATGGGATTTTGATGTGTTATATATGTTTAAACCAAACAGGTGGGAGATGGGTTGTGAGTTTTTGTAGTGTGGTGAAAATGCTTAGGGAAGTAAATAGGTGCTGTCAAAATTCACTAGGAAGGGTAGTTGAGTGTTCAGTTTTAGGAAGAAACTAGTTGTTAAGAGGTTTTAGATGGGTGGTTATGTTTTGAGAACTAACTAGAAGAAGAGTGTGCTAGGGCAAAATAATGTCATTTGAGTGTTAGTAATGGCATCAGTAGGAGGTTTGAATGGCTTAAGAAGAAACCAAATCTGTTACAATCTGATAGAAAACAAGTGAGAAAAACTAGTTGTAAGTGAAAGAATTTAAGTAAAATTAACTAATGGTGAGTGTACTTGGTGCTTGGTTTAAGGTGGTTTAGGTGGGTAATTAGGCACTAAAACATGAAGATTTTAGTTGGTGAAGTTGGTTAATCAATGGGTAAAGAGAGAACCTGTAACAGAGGAGAAACTGTCAAAATTGTGAAATCTGTAGCAGGGTCCGGGACTTAGGTCCAGGACCAAGTCCCGGACCACCCCTAATTTCCCCCGAGAGTGCTCTGTTTGTTTGGTCCGGGACCTAACTCCATGCCCAAGTCCCGGACCATATACATTTTTAACCCGAGAGTACACAACCTTTGGTCCGGGACTTAAGTCCCGTATGAAGTCCCGGACCAGACCAGAATAAAAAAAAAATAGTTTTAAGTGGTTTATAAGCTAGGGAATGGATTGGTAATGATATTATAGGTTAATTAGGACTTGACTAATGACATGTGAAGGTCATTAAGGGCTTAAACAAGATTAGAAAATGTGAAACATGAACTTGTTTGAGTTAAGTTTGAAACATAAGATTAAGTAAGTAAAGTACGGGAAACGTTAGTGGAGTAACGAGTTAGGTTAATTATGGTTAATTGACCTCCCGAATTAATGTATGTTATAGGACCCGATTAGTTGGACTCCGAGAGAGAGTCAACGGGCAAGATACGACGGTGAACGGTATGGTTTTCTCATGCCCTGTATCCTAACTTGGTTACTCTGATTTGTGTGTTTGTGTGTTTATGTGCAATCACCTAATCAAGATTAAATGCATGAATGTGTTTAATGGTATTCCTTTATGTTGTGTGCTTGTCTTTGCACCCAATGAACTATGTCTTGAAAGACTAGTTTGTATAATTCATGAAATGTTTGAATGAGAAGAATTCTTGTGTTTGAGATGACTCACTAACACACTAACCTTCTGACTTACCTAATTGGAAATGGTAACTGAAGTTGAGAGGAGACCGATAGAGTGTCGGCCACGCGTGAGAATGAGGAAGCAAGAGAGATTGCTTACCGAGTTCTGGCCTAACCTTCCCACCATGGTTCCGAACCGTAAGGTCGCAGCCCGGGGAAGTAAGCCAAACCTAAAGCCCGGTGGTGAGTTGGGTGTGTATGCCACTTCTCTGCCCGGAGGTCACCCGACTTAACTGAGTAATTATTTCAGAGATAAATAATGGTTAAGTGTGGATCATGCCTTGTGCGAGACATATGATCAAGAGATAAGAGATATGAGCATCCGTCTAACCCGGATGAGAATTTGGCTAACACGAGAAGAGGTGTGAATCTTGAGGGAGAACCTCAAGGCCTCAGTGACCAATGTGGGACTTGTAATGTTTCCATTGTGTGTGATACTCTGTGTGTGGGTATTGTTTTACTTGAATATATTGTTGTTTATAATAGCATGCTTGTTGAATAATAAGAACCGCATGTTGGCGACCAAGTAGTTGGCGTACCCTCGCTAGTACGCGGGGTATGCGATTACCATATGCAGCTTTAGCTGAGCCCCTTCGGGCACCATTTTTCTTATTCTTACAGGTACACGAGACGGTTGCTAGTGGAGTCCGAGATGTTATGCTTTTGGTTGTTAGTAGTAGATGGGGGTGTACCGAGTTGTACACGGGCTTGTAGCCCTAGTATAGTCGGTGTACTATGTGGTACACCTGTTGCTTTTGTTAGGAGGAACATGGAGGTTGTGTGACTATAAACTTGTATTCTTTTGGCGGGCTGTGAGCCCTGATGTAAATACTCTTAGTACTCGGTAATCAGGTGTTAAATTATGTAATTAAGTTGGTATTTCTTTTATCAGACCGGGACTGTAGTTGTAGTAGTTGGATCCGGTAACCATATGGGTGGTTATCGGTATTGTATCACCCTCGGTAGTTAAGTTTTTCCGCTGCGATTAGTTTATGTCCGTGACGTTTAGACCGTGGTTAGAGGAATTATCGTATGGGGTGTTACAAAAATGGTATCAGAGCGAAGCCTCGCTCTGATAGAAGAAATACGAGTGTAGTGATTACCGAGTTAGGAAACCTAACCCTGAATGACCGTTAAGTTAACGGATACCCTTTAACGTCTTAATGGCGATACAAATGCTTAAACTCTAGACCATTTGGTCGCATCACCTGATGTAAACTGTTATGTTCAGATGTCGGAAGAGGCCGGAGAGGCCGGGGCCGTGGGGGCGGCTGAGGAGCCAGAACCGCAGACGATAGCTGAGATCGTCGCGGCACGGTAGCGCAGATGCTACCACAGGTTATTAGCTATGCAGCAGACACAGCAGACTCAGCAGACACAGGCTGAGCCACCCCCACCCCCACCACCCAGAGAGACGAATTGGGTGAAAGCTGTAGCTGACCTACGACCCGCTTGCTTCAAGGGTGAGAGCGATCCAGCTAAGCTCGAGGCTTACATCTCCGAGATGGAGACGGCCTTCGAGACCCTCGAGGCTCCTGCTGGAGTGAGGGTGAGAATAGCTGCCTATTATCTGAAGGGTGCCGCTATGGACTGGTGGAAGCTAGTCAAGGGCGAGCACGTCGCGACCCTGCATTCGACTGGAATGCCTTCACTGCTCCTGCGTTCCAAATACTACCCCGAGCATGTGAAGACAAAGAAGCGGCTCGAATTGGATGCTCTGAAGATGACGGATAAGATGACCGTCGACGAGTATTATACCACCTTACTTCTATCCTCGACTACTACCCGACCTCGGGTATACCGGTCAGGTTTTGGTCGACCGCTTCATGGCGGCCTGAGCCATCGCCTCCGGTATGGCATGGGATACACCCGGTTCACCTCTCTACAGGTAAACGACGGTTTGATCTTAATGCCATAGTAATATAATTAGTGCCCTCTTGTGTAAGAAACCAACTAATGTCCTAATATCAGGAGTGTTACCATGCCGCATCGAGAGTTGAGATTACCGTCCAGCTAAGGGACGAGGAGAATGCGCAGAAGCGCAAGATCAGCAACAAGGGTTCTGGCTCTGGCGAGCAGACCCAAGGGAAAGGATGGGGAAAGAAGAAAGGGAAGTACACCCACCCGACCCAAACCCAAAGACTACCCAGAGAGAGCGGTGCCATGCTGAGAAGGGCAAGGCAGCTGAGCCATTACGGCTCGCCTATTCCGCACCGGTAGCAGCGAAGCCGCTGAGGTCTCACCCACCTAAGGGTAAGATTCTCGATAACCGACACTTGTGTGTTCCTAAGCTTAGGATACCGAATTTTGCTAACTCTCAATGCTTCAGGTTCTGGATCTGGCTCAAGCAAGGGCAACTCTGACGGACGGGCCTACAGTTGCAAGTACTGCAAGAACGACCACCCCGGCACTGATTGCCAGGGAAGAGAGGTCAGGTGTTATAACTGCCACAAGATGGGGCACCGTGCCTATGAGTGCCCTGCCAAGAAGGGCAACAGCCAGGAGTTCAAGCAGAGAGAGGGCAAAGAGGTAGCAGCTGGTGATACTCAGACCCAGTATGGCCAGCAGGGGCAGGGAGCTAGAGGTGCTCAGAAAGGTGCACCGCAGAGACAGTCCGCCCTTCACATCATAGATCGCTCAGAGGGAGCTGGTCAGAAGACCGGTTCAGGTACCCACACACCTTTAATCCTTGAGAGCATGACTACAGTCTTAATTACCTGCATCAGTGAATGACATAGAACTAACATATAGTTAGAGCATGAATTGACTAACAAACTAGAACTTATAAGTTGAACTCACCACTTAGGGACCTTCCACATCTGCTATCCTATACCGACTGAACCAACCCTGAAGAGTCCGACATCACCACACACCACTACACCATCGACCAGTGTCAGGTTATCCGCCCAGGTATGTTTTATTAAGGGGATACCTGACACCCGAAGCTCAAGTCGCCATTATCCGACGATGCAATGAACTCGGAGCAAGCCCAGGAGGATTTTACACACCAGAATACCCCGGTGGAGCAAGAATGAAACTAAAAATGATGTGCATGGGGAAGGATTGGAATCCTTACACCCGCACCTACAAACAACGAGCAGATGACGAACACACCATAAAATACCGGAGAATTCCAAACGGTTGTTACACAAGCCGTAGAGATTGCACAACAGCTTGAAGCTGATCCCGTACCTGCACTTGAAGCAGATATTTGTATTGTCAACTTCTACCAAGAAGGAGGACGACTTGGTTTACACCAAGATAAGGACGAGACAGCGGAATCCCTTGAGAGAGGAGTGCCCGTAGTGTCTTGGTCCATTGGTGACGACGCCGAATTCCTGTATGGCGAGCAGAAGCGTGCAGACCGCGCGGAGAAGATTATCCTTAGGTCAGGAGATGTCTTGGTCATGGGTGGCGAGTCGAGAATGTTGTATCACGGTATCAAGAGGATCAAGTTGAATACAGCACCATCGACTGTGATTAATGCCACGCACATGAAACCAGGGCGCCTGAACCTCACCTTTAGGAAATATTAAGTCATGTAATCCCATGTAATATTCTAGTAATGTTGTAACGAAACACCATGTGTACCTTGAATGGTTTTATAATTAAGAAGCATTCTTTGTCAATCTTTCCACTTGCATTTTACCATCGAACTCATAAAGCTTATGAATAATAGGACGTGGACTCGGTACAGAAGGTAGCCTGAGTATACTTACTGAGGCACAGGCCGGTGAAAGCGGCACGATCCTCACGGGTACCTTTCCGGTGAATGGCATTGATGCCTCCGTGCTATTCGACTCCGGCGCCTCTCACTTTGTCTCGCCGTCATTTGCGAGAAGGTTGGGGCTAGATGCGGTTGAGTTACCCGACTTTATGGTACACTCCCATCGAAGGAGCGAGTGCGTTGCACGAAGTACTACCGAGATGCCACCATCCGAATCAGGGGCGAGCAGTTCCCCATATCCTTCATCGAATTCAGTGGTCTTGGCTTCGACTTGATAGTTGGGATGAATTGGTTGGAGCGGCATAAGGGGAGAATCCTTTGTGCCGAGCATAGATTGCTGCTCAGGAGTCCGTCTGGGGTTGCAGTTTCATACCGCCAGAGGCCTAGAGAGCCTTCGACTAGAGTCATCACCGCCATGGCCATGTACCGAGAGCTCAGAAAGGGGCACGAGGTATTCCTCTGTTACGTGCAAGACCTTGAGAGAGACCCTGATTTCAGCACCGATATTCCGGTAGTGTCGGAGTTCCCGGATGTGTTTCCGAAGGAACTTCCCGGCATGCCACCTCAGAGGGAGGTTGAGTTTGAGATCGAACTTCTGCCTGGTACCGGACCTATGCAGAGCACCGTACCGATTGGCACCGGCAGAGATGGCCGAGTTGAGAGTGCAGCTTCGAGACCTGCTCGACAAGGGGTTTATACGCCCGAGCGTATCACCCTGGGGAGCACCGGTCCTCTTCGTGAAGAAGAAGGACGGTAGCCTCCGCCTCTGCATCGACTACCGCGAGCTCAATGCGGTCACCATCAAAATAAGTACCCTTTACCACGTATAGATGATCTGTTTGATCAATTGAAGGGAGCCTCTATATTCTCTAAGATTGATCTCAGATCCGGATACCATCAGATAGCCATCCGAGAGCAGGACATTGAGAAGACTGCGTTCCGTACGAGATATGGCCACTATGAGTTTACAGTGATGCCATTCGGACTGTCGAATGCGCCTGCGAAGTTCATGGATCTGATGAACCGACTGTTCAGCGATCAGCTAGACACATCGGTTGTGGTGTTCATTGATGATATTCTGGTATATTCGAAATAGAGAGGAGCATGAGAGCCATCTGAGGCAAGTACTCGAGACACTCCGAACCAACTGTATGCGAAATTCTCAAGTGTGAATTCTGGCTTGACCAAGTTTCATTCCTTGGTCATGTGATATCAAGCGCGGGTATCTCAGTCGACCCGGCTAAGATTGAAGCAGTTCGCTCGTGGCCTAGACCCAGGAACGTTTCCGACATCCGGAGCTTCCTAGGGCTAGCCGGTTATTATAGAAGGTTGTGAAAGATTTCTCAAAGGTCGCCAAGCCTATGACAGCTTTGATGAAGAAGGACGCACGTTTGTGTGGACCGATGACTGCGAGATTTCCTTTGCAGCCTGAAGGACTCGTTGACCTCTGCGCCCGTCCTTACCATTCCTGAGGGTTCAGAGGGATTCGAAGTCTATTGTGATGCATCAGGCAGAGGCCTTGGATGCGTACTCATGCAGCACGGCAAGGTAGTTGCTTACGCCTCCCGCCAGCTGAAGAAGCATGAGGAGAACTACCCCACTCACGACCTCGAGCTAGGAGCCATGTCTTCGCATTGAAGATATGGCGGCATTATCTTTATGGGGTTAGTGTTACCATCTACTCCGACCACAAAAGCCTGCAGTATGTCTTCACGCAGAAGAGTTGAACCTCAGGCAGAGGAGATGGATGGAATTCCTATCAGACTATGACATCGACCTTCAGTACAAAGAAGGGAAGGCGAATGTCGTGGCAGATGCACTGAGTCGTCGAGCACACTCGCTCCATTCGCTGCTCGCCTCTTCTAGCTTGGTTGATGAGGTGCGAGACGCTCAGATGAAAGACCCGTATATGAGTGAGATCAGACAGAGTATCATCGACGGCACATTCGAGCACCGGAAGTATGACTTCAGCTCCACGACGATGGTTGATCCGACTGAACGGCAGATTATGCGTTCCCCGAAGCAATGCTGAGCTGAGGGATCGCATCTGCGAGAAGCCCACTGTTCCTCATTATCTGTCCATCCAGGAGCCTCTAAGATGTACAAAGGTATGAAGAGGTATTTCTGGTGGTCGGGAATGAAATCTGATGTGAATGAGTTTGTCTTGAGGTGCCTCACTTGCCAGAGAGTGAAGTTTGAGCACCGTCGACCTGGAGGAATGGTACAACCTATGCCGATTCCTGAATGGAAGTTCCATGATATATCGATGGATTTTGTTGTTGGACTCCCATCTGCTAGGGGAGGACTCAACATGATCTGGGTGATTGTCGATCGCCTTACCAAGGTGGCCCGCTTCATACCGATGAGGGACACTTGGAAGGTAGCAAAGCTTGCTGAGATATTTGATCGAGAGATTATTCGACATCATGGAGTTCCTAAGACGATTGTGTCTGACCGCGACACCAGGTTTCTCTCGAGATACTGGAGAGCCACACGTGAGGCGCTTGGTACCGAGCTGAAGCTCAGTACAGCCTTCCATCCACAGACTGACGGTCAGACAGAGCGGACCATCCAGACACTGGAGGACATGCTGAGAGCATGCGCCTTAGATTTCCAGGGGAGTTGGGTGACAAGTTACATCTGATCGAGTTCTCTTATAACAACAGCTACCACGCTTCGATCAAGATGTCACCCTTCCAAGCCTTGTATGGCAGACCGTGTCGTACTCCACTGTGTTGGGATGAGTCCAGTGAGGCGGTCATTGTTGGACCGGAATACCTTGAGCAGATGCAATCTGAAGTGCAACAGATTCGAGCGAATATGAAAGCGGCCCAGGATCGACAAAAGTCTTATGCCGATGTGCGACGACGCGACCTCGAGTTCGCTGTGGGCGATCAGGTGTTTCTGCGCGTCTCACCGATGAAGGGCGTGTTCCGATTCGGCCAGAAAGGCAAGTTGAGCCCGAAATACGTTGGGCCTTATACGATCACGGAGAGGATTGGAGCTGTAGCTTACAGGTTAGCGTTACCTGCAGACTTGGGTCGTGTACATGATGTCTTTCATGTTTCACAGCTCAAGAAGTATATAGCCGATCCATCTCATGTCTTAGAGCCTGATCACATATCCCTTGAGCCGACGATGAGGTACGTCGAGACTCCCTTGCGTATCCTTGACACCAAGACGAGAGACACCCGCAACAAGTCTGTGCGGATGGTCAAGGTCTTGTGGTCGAACCACGACGCCGAGGAGGCTACTTGGGAACTGGAGGACGCCATGAGGGCGAAGTACCCGACACTGTTTGTAGACTAGTTGTCTAGTGTCGTGAGGGTACGGGGCGTACCCCTTTTAAGGGGGGTAGGACCGTTTTGTTTTAGCATTGCTTCGGGATAGCTTGCTTGTATGTATATGTTTACATTTTGTTTGACACAGTGTAACAACCAGTGTATTGGTTGCAGTGTTCCTAGTGCTTGCAGTGTATTGCTTGCATGATGGTGCTTGTTTGCACAGAGTGTATGGTTCTTATTGCACAGTGTATGTATGTGCTTGTTGCTATGAATGTATGTGTGAGATTTGTTTTGCGAACTTGTTTGACAGATATGATATCTGTGTGTGCAAATTGTGTATTGTGTTATGTGATTTTGACAATGGACTTGTCAAATGTTTGGAGCTATTAATCCACTGACTTTGACCAACTTTGAGGGCAAAGTTCCTTAAGGGGGGTAGGTTGAAATACCCCGGAATTTAAAACAGTGATTAATTAGGCTAATTAAATATTTAAAGCTTAATTAGTCCTAAATAAATATGTAGGAACGATTCCCGAAGAAAACGGATTCGTAAAACGAGTTAAAAACGCAAACGAGCTTAAAACGCGTTTTTCGAGAAACCGGGGAAAACGTGATTTTAAACGGGTTTAATAAATAATAATTATAGTTAGTTAAATATCTATAATTAGCATAGTGTGGGTCTAGAGCTATTAAAATTAATTAAACGGCAAAATTCCGGAAAACGGACCCGGTAAATGAATAGTGTCAAAACGGAGACGAAACGCGTTTAATTCGAAAAGACGAAAAACGACCCGGCTATTAATTAATGTGGGCCGGTTTTAATAATAAGTGTACACCCATTAATAGCTTGCTAGCTATTAAGTAATAACAAGACAAATAAATAAATAAGTAAAGCAATAGTATAAAGAAAAAGTAAAATAAAAACATACCTCTCACCTTTCTTCTTCATTCACGATTTGCTCCAGACTTTGCAACTTTTTCTTCTTCTTCCTCTCTGTAACTCGCGACAACAACAGCCCCAAACCCTCTCCTTGTCTCACCTCTATCTTGCTCGTTCCTCCACCGAATCACACGAAATTAGTACCGTTGAACTCCTCTCGGGTGAGAGCTTCGACTTCCACCCAACAAAGTTTCGATTCCTCCATTTTCATCTCCATTGACGTTGGAGCTTTTGAAGCGTGAAGAGTTGATTTCAACCCTTCTTCTCTTCCTTAGTGCCTTAAGGTATTAATAAGTAAGTGTTTAGATCATTTCAAGCTCATTCTTGCCATTTGTGAGATTTTTCCCTCACGTTGGAATTTCCCCTCATTTCAGTCGAGACCGTATGTTTTTGGGGTGTTGGAAAACTTCTCCAATTGATTGCCAAGCCACCCATTTGGGTTCTCTAAGGTAAAATCTAGATTAAACTTTGAAAACTAGCTCTTAAAATATATATTAGGTTTTGTGGAGGAAAAGTGAATTGATTGTTGTATGTGTGTGATGGGCTGCGGTTGTAGTTGGCAATCCTAAGCCCTTGTGTGTGGTGTGGAAAAACAAGAGGAGAAAGAGGGAACAAGATAAAGAGGAAGAAGAGGAGTGGAAACTGAAAGTGAAACAAGGTAAAAAGCCTACCTTGTATTGGTTTTATTTCCTTGCGAAATTGATGTTGGTGTTGAATAAATAACTTTGGGCTTGTGTAGCCTTGATGTTATAATATTGTATTTGAAACAGAAGGTATTAATGTGTTTGAGTGTGAAAAATAAACCTAGAAGTTAAGTTGATTTACATATGTGAGCAAATGGGATTATGATGTGCTATATATGTTTAAACCAAACAGGTGGGAGATGAGAGTTGTGAGTTTTTGTAGTGTGGTGAAATTGCTTAGGGAAGTAAATAGGTGCTGTCAAAATTCACTTAGGAAGGGTAGTTTGAGTGTTCAGTTTTGGGAGGAAGAAACTAGTTGTTAAGAGGTTTTTAAGATGGGTGGTTTATGTTTTGAGAACTTAACTAGAAGAAGAGTGTGCTAAGGGCAAAATAATGTCATTTGAGTGTTAGTAATGGCATCAGTAGGAGTGTTTGAATGGCTTCAAGAAGAAACCAAATCTGTTACAATCTGATAGAAAACAAGTGAGAAAAACTAGCCTTGTAAGTGTAAAAGAATTTAAGTAAAATTAACTTTAATGGTGAGTGTACTTGGTGCTTGGTTTAAGGTGGTTTAGGTGGGTAATTAGGCACTAAAACATGAAGATTTTAGTTGGTAAAGGTTGGTTAATCAATGGGTAAAGAGAGAAGTAACAGAGGAAGAAACTGTAAAAATTGTGAAATCTGTAGCAGGGTCCGGGACTTAGGTCCAGGACCAAGTCCCGGACCACCCCTAAAATTTCCCCCGAGAGTGCTCTGTTTGTTTGGTCCGGGACCTAACTCCATGCCCAAGTCCCGGACCATATACATTTTTCAACCCGAGAGTACACAACCATTTGGTCCGGGACTTAAGTCCCGTATGAAGTCCCGGACCAGACCAGGAATAAAAAAAAAGAGTTTTAAGTGGGTTATAAGCTAGGGAATGGATTGGTAATGATATTATAGGTTAATTAGGACTTGACTAATGACATGTGAAGGTCATTAAGGGCTTAAACAAGATTTGAAGAAAATGTGAAACATGAACTTGTTTGAGTTAAGTTTGAAACATAAAGATTAAGTAAGTAAAGTACGGGAAACGTTAGTGGAGTAACGAGTTAGGTTATTTATGGTTATTGACCTCCCGAATTAATGTATGTTATAGGACCCGATTAGTTGAACTCTGAGAGAGTGAGCCGACGGGCATGATACGACGGTGAATGGTATGGTTTTC
The DNA here is from genome assembly GCA_023374045.1 of Limonium bicolor. Lineage (NCBI taxonomy): Eukaryota > Viridiplantae > Streptophyta > Magnoliopsida > Caryophyllales > Plumbaginaceae > Limonium > Limonium bicolor. The sequence goes on from CM041780.1 coordinate 258,797,430, forward strand.
TCATGCCCTGTATCCTAACTTGGTTACTCTGATTTGTGTGTTTGTGTGTTTATATGCAATCACCTAATCAAGATTAAATGCATGAATGTGTTTATTGGTATTTCCTTATATGTTGTGTGCTTGTCTTTGCACCCAAAGAACTATGTCTTGAAAGACTAGTTTGTATAATTCATGAAATGTTTGAATGAGAAGAATTCTTGTGTTGAGTTGACTCACTAACACACTAACCTTCTGACTTACCTAATTTGGAAACGGTAACTGAAGTTGAGAGGAGACCGATAGAGTGTCGGCCACGCGTGAGAATGAGGAAGCAAGAGAGTTTGCTTACCGAGTTCTGGCCTAACCTTCCCACCATGGTTCCGAACCGTAAGGTCGCAGCCCGGGGAAGTAAGCCAAACCTAAAGCCCGGTGGTGAGTTGTGGTGTGTATGCTACTTCTCTGCCCGGAGGTCACCCGACTTAACTGAGTAATTATTTCAAGAGATGAGTAATGGTTAAGTGTGGATCATGTCTTGTGCGAGACATATGATCAAGAGATAAGAGATATGAGCATCCGTCTAACCCGGATGAGAACCTGGCTAACACGAGAAGAGGTGTGAAACTTGAGGGAGAACCTCAAGGCCTCAGTGACCAATGTTTAGATGACTTGTAATGTTTCCATTGAGTGATATGCCCTGTGTGTGGGTATTGCTTTTACTTGAAAATATTGTTGATTATAATAGCATGCTTGTTGAATAATAAAGAACCGCATGTTGGCGACCAAGTAGTTGGCGTACCCTCGCTAGTACGCGGGGTATGCGATTACCATATGCAGCTTTAGCTGAGCCCCTTCGGGCACCATTTTTCTTATTCTTACAGGTACACGAGACGGTTGCTAGTTATGGAGTCCGAGAGAGATGTTATTTTGGTTGTTAGTAGTAGATGGGGCGGTGTACCGAGTTGTACACGGGCTTGTAGCCCTAGTATAGTCGGCGTACTACGTGGTACACCTGTTACTTTTGTTAGGAGGGAACTTGAAGCAGTTGTGTGACTATAAACTTGTATTCTTTTGGCGGGCTGTGAGCCCTGATGTAAATACTCTTAGTACTCGGTAATCAGGTGTTGTAAATTATGTAAATTAAGTTGGTATTTCTTTTATCAGACTGGGACTGTAGTTGTAGTAGTTTAGATCCGGTAACCATATGGGTGGTTATCGGTATTATATCACCCTCGGTAGTTAATGTTTTTCCGCTGCGATTAGTTTAGTGTCCGTGACGTTTAGACCGTGGTTAGAGTAATTATCGTATGGGGTGTTACACGGACAGCCCTGTTAATTCACCCGTTGATGTTTCTGGAATGGTCCGACCCAGAGGTCTTGGGTCGGACAGGTGAATTTGAAAGACGGAAAAGTTTCTGGAACGGTCCGACCTAGTTGTGGGTCGGACGGTGGGTCGGACGGCCCAAAACATGTAAAAAAAACAAACTAAGTGTGGATTAAGTAGTAAACCCTAGTGAGTTATGATGACAATTTTGTGGGGGAAAAGCTGTATTAAAATGTAAAAGTAAAACAAGTTAAAATGTGAAGTTATTTAACTAAGTTAACGGGGATAAGTTATGAGCATTAGACTTTAAACAATCATGTTACCCCAGTGTTAATAAAAGTACATGTAATGTTACCAGTTGTTCGAGAATTGTTCGAGGAACATAAGTGGACATGATAGAGTGGACTCCGGTGACAGGTATGTTTTTCTTGCAACCTGTGTCCTACCGGATTACACCGGCTTGTATGCCAATGTGTTTTTCTGTATGTTTTCCACGTTGTAAGATAAAACATGTAATGAGTTTACAGTAATTCATATATGTGACGTGTCTAGTTCCGATACCATTTAACCTCGGAAGTGTTAACCTTAGTTAACTGAGTCTAGGATCACATGAGAGTTCGGTATTCGGATTAAACGACCCGAACCATGGGACGTTCTAACCACGGCTATGCGTGTGTTAATTGTGTGATATTTGTGTGTGTATGTAGGGACCTCCCTCGTATGTGTAACCCAGTTGTAATACTGTATGATGTGTGGATGTGATAGACTCCATATTGGGGTTCTAACTAGTATCTAAAAGTGAGTATGTACTAACAGGGGTGAGGAATCCGGTTAGGCCGGTCGCGCGTTGTTTGGGAGTGGGTATCCTTTTTAGCCTTACCCTTCTCTCTGTTATGGTTGTTTCCCTCACGGGTTATGATCTCCCATTAGCTTACTCCAAAGCTTAACTATTCTGACTTATGATCGGTTTAGGGGGAACATGTGTTTGTGTGGTGTGTTCGGGTCACAAAACCCGAACCATCTTAACTTAAGTTACTCGTCCGACTATTAGGACGGTAATGAGTGTTGTATAACGAGCTTATCATGAGGGTGACATCATTCTCTAGGCTCACCAGTGAATTAACAATGTTTGGGTCGGTTCCTAAGAGAACCGCTCCCGTTATGTTATGTGTTGTTGTTGTAATGCAATTTCTATTGCGATGTTGTTATGTGCACGTTGAAACGTGAAAAGTGTTGTTATGTAGTGTATGTTATATGTTGTAAAATGTGGAGTATGTGGATCATGGATATGAATCTCAGTTTGTGATAAGAGGCGTTTAAGGATAACCCGATTAATGGGTAAGTGTCGTCTATTAAGGAAGTAGCTCCATTAGAGGAGAAACACTCTAGGGGTAATGAACACCATGAGTGACTTGTCAAGAAGGTGGTGTTATCTGTTTGTTGAGCCCATTGAGGTGGAATGTTATGTGTTGTGTTTATAGTTACATGCATGATTTAAATATAATCAACCGCATGCTAAGACGACAATTAGTTGTGCGTGGCCCGGTAGCATGCGGGCTGCGGGATTACCATACCAGCAAAGGTGCTGAGCCCCTTGGGGGCCACCCTTTCTCTTCTTTTCCTATTTCAGGTACAAGGAGCTGGAAGCCGTTCAAGAGTAGGACGGGGTAGTCGTCATGCATGGGTAATCATTTAAGTTGTATATATACAGTAGGTGTAGTAAGACCGAAATTGTTATCGGCATCAGTTTGTAAATACTCGGTACAGTTGGAAGGTATGTGTATGTTTTGTCGTTAATGGAAAAGGGATAGCAATGTGTAGTCGCTCGGGAATCTAGTCCATCAGACCGATACATTGTATATGTAATAGCCTTGTTAGCCACGTGGGTGGTTAACGGCGTGTAACACCAACGAGTTAAGTAATGTGATGAAGCTTGTTTTCCGCTGCAGTTTGTTATTAAGTGCGTAAGTTTGGATGGGGTGTTACAGCGACGATCATTGTTTTTGGAGATGGGGTGTTACAAAAAGTGGTATCAGAGTGTAGTTACGCTTAGATGACTGGAAATTACCGAGCTTAGGAATTACCGAGTTAAAAACTTTAGACTATGGGATATGGGTTGAGTATTAGTGCGAGAGGTGCGTTAGTTAGGATTCCCGATATGTATTGGTAATCTATAATACCTGGCCCGCCCTCCGTGCCCCTAGTTCTAAGATACCAGAAATGAACGCCAGTGAGATGACAAGCCTTCTCTTACTTGGGAAAACCCGATCTGGCAATTACTTAGCATTATGCAATACGAGAAGCACCTCGTTATGCAATAGTCTTTCAAGACTTGAAGGTCCTAATTAGAGCGCAACGTTGAAACAGGCGCTACCAACGGAATCCTACAATGTGAGAATAATAATTACCGGCAACTTGGGTCGACATGCTACGCAGTCCATATAACCCCGCCATACCAGTAAGAAGGAAAGCACTACGAGTGCAATGAGAGGATAAAAGAAGTGACAGAAACACCGGACAACAGTCCAAGGGAGCAATAACAGTGGGATAATACCACGCAAGAGCATAGGGACTACCTAAAACTCAATTATGCAGCGGATAACTCCGAACTTACACAAAAACAAAAAAGGGGTTGCAAAGACCTAACTGCAATAGCTCAGACGACTACGAATGCATATGCAAGTCATACTCAAAGATAGGATTACAATGTAGTGCCTAAGGAGAGTCAATACTCGATAACCACGACGAAGGTGTGGAAACGAGAGTGAGAACCAAGGCTAATTAAGTGAAAGAAAAAGGGGTCCCCTCAGAAAGAGGAATACCCTGATAAGTAACTATACTAACAAAAGCAGTCAGGAAGCTGCCCAGATAATCAATAAACCAAAGCCAAAAAGGGCAAAGAAGGAGTCCCATGGACTACCACCTACATGGAGAATAGGAGAATGTACCATTACCGACGTACACAGTACCGATAGCCCATCTTGCATGACGCACTTGCCTTGGCAAGTGCTGCCGCAATGAAGCTATACGGGAAGTCGTGAAGACCAAATGGTAAAAACCACGGATATAATACATATTAACACCGGATTACAAATCCTTAAGACTGAAGAGTGAAACATTAGGAGGGCCTGACGGCCTGACCATGACAGCTAAATCGATACACCAGTCGGCAGGGAGCTGGACTTGGTCAGGAAACTAAACGACGTGAGCATCAACAACAGACAACCGGCACTACAGGTAAGAACATCAACCCAAAACCAAGCCTAACCTTGAATGGAAGAACCAAAGAGATTACTCAACAATGTGAGAGGACCAGATGTAAGTAATAACCTACAAGGAAGGTATTACGACATACAATGAAGATGGAGGATGCAGAGGGGAAAATCTGAGTGGTTGGAACTGACGTATTTAAAACAATTGAAAAAGATATTAAAAACTCAAAATACCTTACGAGCTACAAACAAAATCCTGGTCAGTAGTATAGTAAGTGGGGCGACCGGATATCTAACCATGGGACTAAAGGGGAATTATCTAATTCCAAGAGAATGTAGGGCAAAAAAAAATAGAGGTGTAACAAAGGGGATTAATTGACTTGTTTTTATAAATAAAAAGGAAAGATAAAATAACTGAGTAAAGGTAAATTAAATGGGACTCTGGGTTCAGGTTTATATAGTCTGCTCTTTTATGCTATGTCTACCGGTTTTATTATAATAGTTTGGCAAAATTCCTGTTATTATCTTAAGGACTAAATCATAGACTCAAAAGAACTCGTTTACCAAAATGCTTGGTCTACTCTAGATTCGAGTAAAACCATGTAAACGGATTAAGTGCGAGTAATTATATTTTGCATCTGAAAATACTAACTTATTAAATCATAATAAGCTTTCTACAGATTTATGGCTTAATTAACCTGTCTATTTATCACGGATCTGATCAAAATAGATTTAGTAAAGCATTTTAATAAATTCATGAAATTTATTAAAAAGGCAAGAGATAAGCTTTAATCGTAACAAACTGTATTTAAATTAAACCGGTAAAAACATAATTACATAATTAAACAGACTATAAATTAACCATCACCCAAGTATATCCTCTTAGCCTAACATATTAACTGGTAATGTTGGTCAGAGGTTGGACAGAATAATAACGCAGTGGTTTTTGTGGATGAAAATGGAGTGAGATGGTGATTTTGTAGAGGAAAATTGACATGGTTTTTGGGGTGGAATGAGGTATGTATTAATGGAGGGTTATAGGTGTATTTATAGTGAAATGGGTAAAGGAAGGGTATGTCTGTGTGTAAAGATAAAATATATTTATCTTTTCACACCATGTCGATGCAGCCCTGTACGCTGTCATTTTTGACGTGTCCGAACCAGTGTCCGTCCAGGCTGGTTCGGACATGTCGACGCTGTGAGAAAATGCTTCATCGACATTTGTCCGACTTGCGTCTGGACCTATAGGGTCGGACATGTGTTGCGTCCGGACCTGCATGTCCGGACACAGGTCCGGACGTGTGTATTTTTTTCTGTTTTTTGCAAAATTTGACAGGCTTCAGATTCTTCGTTTGAGCTCCGATTTGATCCCCGTTTGTTGCGTTGCGAAGCTTGTTAAGTGTACTATGTGATTCCAAGGCATTTTTCTGCATTTCATACATAAAATATATCATTTCATATCAAAACATAAATCCAAGAAAATTCACATGCAAGTGGGAAACATTGCCTAAAGTGTTGCAAGTTATAAGGTATTTAAGCCCTAAAAGTCTATATGTTTCGCACTTATCAAATTCCCCCATACTTATCTTTTGTTTGTCCTCAAGCAAATCTTTATGACAGAATCTTTAAACAAGTTAAATATAAAATAACCAAACAGGGAGAGCATAGAAAAGATTGCTACAAAACTTCTAAATTAAAGGGTACTAGAAACTTCCTTTTTTTAGTTTTTGAAAAGAACCTTGAAATCATACAAAAAACTATTAAGAAGGAGAAGTAGAACCATAAGAATCCAATTTTTAACCTTGAGCCAATCCACTATTTTCTCTCACATTTCCTGAAATGACAAGGGGCATGAAGTAAAATCATATTCCATTATACCTTTCAATGCCACATACTCATGATCCATAATAATGAAGTTTTTATCATTTAAGTACATGATGTAAGATACTTTGATTGAAGTTCAATTTCCTTTCACCACAGACTTTTCTCTCCACCCTTGTAGCAGTTTTGGGTCAACTATCCCAGATATAAAGTACCTTAGGTAGCTAGGTGAATAAGCACCCCAAAGAACTTAATAACCGAGTGGACGAGGCCTGCTTAGGTTTAGAATATGCCTGTTTGGATCAAAGGAGTACCTTGTTCTTTTTCCACCTTTTCATTCCAATTCAAATCCAGGCTCAAAGCTAAAAACAGGGCTCAAATGATAATTATTTTTAAACTTTAAGCAATTTCTAATGAGAATAAATTTTAAAATGGTTGAAAATTTTTAGTACCCCATAATGTTTGTAGGTTTGCAATATTTCCTCTATGACTCCCTTTTTGACTAATTCAAACTTAACAAATCTAAACAAATTGTCAAAAGAGAAAACTTAAGAACAAGCTACGAGGGTACGAGTACTCCCCCACACTTAAGCTTAAGCAATGCCCTCATTGCGTAGAAAGAACTAAATTAACAGGACATGCAATATGATAAAGGAAATTACACAAAAGAAAACAAAAGGGAATATGAAATATCAGAAGAGAAAGAGTGTACTCCCCAGAGTTCACAGAGTGTGCAGATCTCCCCCAGACTTGAGTGCAGCTGTAGAATTACATGAAATGTACCTGTAAAGAATATTCTACACAGCCAGAAGAACTCAAATAAAACCCGCATTTTATTATAACATATAAAAGGGAAATATAGTACAAAAGAGAAAACAAAATAAAAGGAAAGGGAAAGTGTAAATAGTGGGTTGCCTCCCACCTAGCCGCCCGGTTTAACGTCTCTAGCTAGACGCATGTTCTTCATTATCCCGGATCAAAAATGAAAGTGGACAACGGTGTTAACGGGAATATGAAATGGCCAACAAGTAGGATCGAACCACCTGGATCAAAACAAAGTATTACTGCAGCAGTTAAATTAGAAAAATACAAACTCCACAAAACCTGGTTTTGAAGGAGGTGTTTGCTGTAATTAATCTTGAACTGAAAACTGGGTGATGGTTGTTTTTCTTCCTTAAACTGGAGAATGTAAACATTCTCCTCCTGTTGTTGAGCCTGGTGGAGGCAAGCTGGTAGTGGTGTTCGTCGCTCAGAGTCGAGGATGTAAATTTTGTCCCCTGGATCGAAAATGAAGGTGGAAGTGAGCTTCAATGGGTGGGTTAGGTGGGCATTATTTTTCTTTGGAGAAGGGCCCAGATTTTTCAATGGATGACCCTTGGTGCGAGGATCATCTAGTTGTGGAGACGCCTCTTCAAATTTAAGGATGAAGACACCCTTAACTGCGTTGAACGGTGCAGGGAGAACTTCGGGGCGGATTGTGTCTTCAAATTCTGATCCTGGATCAAATGGAAAGATGGCTTTCTCACTTAGCGAGTTGACTTCGAGTTTCCACCCTACTTCTTTGGTGCACGGGTGGGGAAGGCCGTGATCCTCCAGATGAAGATCAAAGTTGGATGGCTCCTCCTCTTCAAATTTGAGGATGTAATAATCCTCGTCTTCTTTAGAGGCTCATAGGAAGAGCCCTGATTGAATTCAACTTCAGAGGGTGGTGGCTCCTCGAAGTTGATTGTAGCGTTTTGTTTGGATGTCCTGGCGGGAGCTAGCATTTCCTCCTCTTCATTTTTAAGTATGTAACTATCCTCATTTTCTGGGTATAGCACAGAGAAGGAGGGAAAATAACGGTAGTTGACTTCAGAGGGAGGAGACTCCATGAAGTTGAGGTAGAAGCTGTCCTCTGATGGCTTGTCTTCAAGCTCAAGCAGATGGTTTGATGTCGTTTGCTCAGGTTCGAACGGGGGTGGTGATTGAGAGTAACTCAAATCCTCAGTAAAGTCGTCCACTATATGAACCATTTCGCTCTTCGGTTGCTGCAATGCAAGGTTTAGTGGACCTTCCATCATTTCATTTATCTCAACTAATTTGGCATAGAGCTTCAACTGGTTCATATCGAGGTATTCTTCCTCAGCCCGCTGCTCCACTTCATAGACCATTTCACTCTCGGGTTGTTGCTCCCTTTGAGCTAGTGTGATGGGCTGGTCTGCTACATAGATTGCATTTGCATACTCTCGTGGATTTGGATCGGTTTGTGAGGGGAGTTGGGCAGGAGGACTTTGTTGGATGAGAAGTTGTTAGATTTGGGATTGCAAGGCTTTTTGGTCTTTACGAAGGGCTGTGACTTCATCTTGCGTGTCTCGGGTCTTACTCATCATTGCTTTAAACATCTCCTGCATTTGGGACATTCCAGAGTCGGGATTTGAAGGAGGTTGAGTCGGTCGGCTTGAAGAAGCATTATTGCCATAAGGAGGTTGCTGATACTGCCTTTCGCCTCCTTGAAAACTGGGGTGCATGTTGTGCTGCCATGGTTGTCTGTACCCTAAATTGTTGCCAACAAAGTTTGCTTCCTCTGCTGCTTTTAATTCTTGTAACTGGGGGCATTGTTCATAATCGTGTGGCCCGCCACATTGCGTACAAGAAACATCAGGAGATGATAGAGATAGAGGAGCATAGCCTGGAGGGGTTGTAGATGATCGGGAAATCATCGACTTAGCATGTTGGGGGTAGGAGTTCATGGACATCTGCTCAACTACTTTCTGTAGGGTGCTTGCCTTCGTCGCCTGCTTCGCATTGCTCTCCATGATTTGCTCGTGGCTTCTTATCAGCTGGTCGAACTTATTGTCACTTTCTCCTACGTGGAATAAACCTGGAGTGCCTTCTGTTGATCCACCTGTGGCCCAGTCTCTGATCTCTTCACAGAGGGACTCTATCCCATTCAGAAACTGTTCACCTGGCTTTTTCAAAATGTCGGCACCTAAAGAGGAGAGTACCATTGTTTTGCATTGATTGATTAAGTCTTTGTAGAACAATTGAGATAATTGTTCTTTTGTGAGACCATGGTGAGGACACGTCATCAGCAGTCCTTTGAAACGGTCCCAAGTTTCGCAAATGTTTTCTGACCCTGGCTGCTTGAAATTGTAGATCTCAGCAATCATTTCCAATGTTCAGCTCAGGGACAGGAACTTGTCCTAGAACTTGGAGGCCATTTCATCCCAAGTACCAATGGTACTTGGTGTATGGCTATGGTACCATTTACTCCCATTTCCCGTCAGGCTGTGAGGGAATAAGGACAGTCTTGCGTACTGGAGTACTGCGTTTGTCGCGGTTAAATTGTTGGCATGCTGCAGAAACTTGGTGACATGCAACAGAGCTTCGTCAGGACTAGAGCCATCGAACATGCCTAACTCCTTTACGCATCAGATCTAATGATATGGCTTCAGCTTTTGCCACTCATCGTATTCGGATGGGGTAATGTAACACCCCTCTCAAATTAACACGTAATAGTCACTCACGTCAACAGATAAATAAAGCGTCTTACAGCGGAAGGATAAGTAACAACAGTAATACTCACTCGGGTGTCACCTGCCGTTACTCGCCCATGAGAGTAACGAAGCAGAACTAACAACTAAAATATACATCACTACTAAACCGCTGTGACAACGAGATATCCCTATACATCACACTAAGTTCATATCCTTAATAGTCGACAAGTTAGCATCTGCTCAAATCCCAGATAAATACAACTTTACCGTCATACATCCACAGACTAATACCGTTATACAATATATTCTTACGCAATAATTGAAGTAATCCTATCTACCCTGTTCCCTCACTTCAGCTTCAACGAAGATCAACAACCTGCACAATAAGTGTAGTCTCAGCGATAGAGGCTGAGTGTGCCGGGCCTGGACCCTATTGGTCACTTGTCATTTTTAGCCATCTTGATATTAGATTGATTTCATGCTTTACTATTTTACAGATATGATAAATACTGTGACAACATGCATGATTATATAACCATTCATCCAAACCAAACAGTCATTTATAAATATTCACAGCACAATCATACATCATACAATACAACAGCATTACTAAATCATACGTCGTATTCTATCATCATCATGTATTACAACATTCGGCCCCCCGGGCACTCACATATCATTTGTTTTGGTTAGCACTGTCGGGCGTCAATTAGGACAACCCGAAATATACTCACTTGGATAGTAGTCCCACGTACACACAAGGTGCTCACTGCCCTGATCATCCGAAGACTCTGGGACTATTTCACTTTGCCTTTGTAAAGGCGTCCATTTAGGTGGCCAAGGGCCTGGTGCCAACGGTAGCACACTCCGCCTGACGATCTATCTAGGTTCATTCAGGATTAACTAGGGTAAACCCGATACGGGATAACCTAAGAGATCTCTACACGCGCGACCAGCAGCCAGTGACTGTCTGGATTAGGGTACATCATCACATTCATTCACACTCCACTGTTAACTTCATTAGTTAGGTAGTCAGTTACAGTTTTAATTACGGAGAACTTCACTTATTTGTGTTGGCTGCCCTGTGGGTCTTACGCATGCCTAGAATAATTCTAGGTAGTATTTATGTTCGAGTGGAAACTCTAGGGATCGACAATGTCGTCCCGTTCCTAAGTGTTTTACTTAGGTTATAACTACATACTGGTAATACTTAGCGTATTAGTTCAGACAACGGTAATCACAATCACACGTCTCACATATGGAGTTTTATATAAGTCGATCTATAGTCGACGTAGTATTAGTCCCGTAGGACGTTCGTGCATAAATAAATAATGCGGTAACACAAATATCCATCACACACGTAATCACATACATACATCTACACAAGTTATTTATCAAACACATCCAAGCCTGAGGAATTCCTCAGGACAACTCGGATCAAACCCCTTTACATACCGTACACCGTGTCAAGGTCGCGCAGTGTAGACCACTAAGCTTTCTCGAGCACGCACATGTCTGACAGGCGATCTAACAACATGAAGAACACTATATGTCAATCCACATGACAGTATGATTCGGTATTTCCGAATACGTCTGTAATCCTGGTACTACGCCCCGGATTTTTCAACTGTTACTCATTAACGTATAGTTATCTTAAAAATTCCTTACTCGTAGTAAGTATTAAAATTCAATTTAGCAAAGACGTCGGTTTCTATGCGAACGTCGTCATTAACATTTTCTAACATAGGAATTATATTTTCCTACTCGTAGTATTTTATGAGCGTTGCGTTTTATATAAGTTCATTCACGTATACGTTAATTCACCGTTATATTGCATGCTTAAGTATTGTTATAACTTATAGTTGCATGCATTGTTATATTTTATAACCCATAGTCGCATGCGTTCCATGCAACGTTACTTTATAAGTATGATAGTTTATTATTCTAGATACACCTTACGTTACACAACTTCTTATTCATTTAACAAGTTGTGTTCATTCAAAACATTATGACATTATGGTATACAATTATACTCACATGTTAACATTTAGAGAAAATTACATCGCCCACCCATGACGTTTGGCGAAATTACACAGCCCACCCACGATGTTTCAAAAATTACTTTACCCACCCATGTGGTTTCCACAATTTTTCATCCAACAACTTTTCTAATATTTGATCAACTTAAAAGATGGTTAAATGATATCCAAATTTGATGAAACTTTACATGGACGATGCTAAGGTGTTATATTTTTGTTCAATGCCAAATCCAAAGTTTTTTAAGGTCATATATGACCCGCGGGACCCAATGAAACATGAGACACGTTCATTGGGTCCCACAGATCATATATGAGCTTAAAAAATGTTGGATTTAACATTTTACCAAAATATAACACTTTAATATCGTCCATGTAAAGTTTCATCAAATTTGGATATCATTTAACCATCTTTTAAGTAGATCAAATATTAGAAAAGTTGCTGGATGTAAAATTGTGGAAACCACATGGGTGGACAAAGTAATTTTTGAAACCTCGTGGGTGGGCTGTGTAATTTCGTCAAACGTCATGGGTGGGCGATGTAATTTTCCCTAACATTTATTATTGACTACTATATGGTTTGTAAACCATATTATATATGCGTATCGTTTCCGCCAACATTTATATATGCATACAATTTAGTTTTTAATGAAGTAAGAAACTTTATATTATGCACATATTATTCTTTGTGCAGGGTTTATTTAACCATTATAAAATCATACATTAACCATAGCATTTATGTCATTGTATACTATAGTTATATCTTCTTTTTTGATATATAAATGTATGCATGCGCCAGCATGTATAGTTTTATATACTATACTTTTGACCACAATATTATTTGGTGTTACACTTATATCATGATATTGTATATCATGATTATTTTATGAGTCATTAAACTTTATAGCATATAGTTTTGGTAACTAATATTTTTACCGAAAATGGCGTATATATAACACACTTTTACCTCTTTATTCTTATAATTTCCATTAATTACAATATAGCCACATACCTTGTAGCATGTTATAAATACCTCATTTTATAACATCAAAACTTTGTAATAAGGTATAATCTATAGTTTTGTAATGTTCCCCTTTTATTGCCGATTAGGCATATACTTACTATTTCATTTCCTTTCAAATCCCATACTCTCCAAATATTACAATTTCACCACAATTTTATAACATACTTAATTTACCATATACTATAACATTTAACCCATATAATATGGTCTTAAAATTTCCGAAAATGCAAACAGCCCCTTAGGTTCTGTTTTCCTTTTGTTTCAACCCCCAACTTTCCATATTTATACTTTCACCACAATTCTTATAATATTTTTTTCTTGCATAACATATGTTATATCATCCAAACATTATATTATTATAACATATGGTTTCATTATTACTTCTCATTATTACCAAACAGACCAAGGTCTGTTTGGCTTATCTTTTTCCAGCAACATTATTTTCCTTTTACACATTAGCCACATATATTATCATAATGTCGTATATTATATTAGCCACATATATTATATATATGTATATATATATATATATATATGTGTTATACTATATAGTTTTAATACTCATTATTGATATAACCTATAGTTTCTTACCATTATTTGCGCACAGCTCCATGAACTTTTAAAAATCTTATTTCCGCCCACAAATCATTTTCCTTATTTTCATTTTGACCCCCTTCTTATATAATATACTTTCTATTTGTCACAAAACCATATATTACACACTTTTATTAATATACGCACTTATATAACTCCAAAATTCCCAAATTTAATACTTAAGATATAAACCATCATATTAACCAAACTACACCTCTACTTTTCGGTATTTACGTTTTATACCCCCATAAGTTTTATAAATTCAACATTCCACTTATAATGTTAACATAAGTTCATCAGTTAATTATTTATGACATTAGATTTGATCATACCCCTTAATATGGTCTATATTGACCTATTTATTTTTAGTTTGACCAGAATTTTGTATAATTACAGTTTGACCCCTATAACTTCCATAAATTTCATTTTTGTCCCAATACTTTATTAAATTTTATAGAATTCATAAAATAAGGTTTTAAAGCCTAATTTTCGGCTAATGCTTATAGTTGCCCCAAAAATTTATTTAAATTACAATTAAACACCCAAACTAATTACGGTAATTTTTATTTTTGTTCTAAATTCATTTTAAATCCATTTTTAACTTAATATAACAATTAAGTTAAATGGCCCAAAATGCTTGGCCTTATTACAATAATTAATATAGAATATAATCACACATAAATGTCATAAAAACTAATTGTTTACGGTTCAATATATAGTTTTTCTTTTATGTTTCCTAAAATCATTTAATTAATTCCTATGACATTATATGTCATCTAAACCTTATATTATCAACTAAAAATGTTATAAAACATTATAGTACATAGTTTAGTCATTTAAGACCATGTTTGGTCTCGGCTTTCATCACCCATACTCTATTATTTTTACAAATTATGTTTTTGACCCATAATTAATTTCCTTGACCTTATAGGTCATTAATATATCAAACTAACCAACCAAAGATGTCATCAAACATTTTAATACATAATGAAATTATGCCACCTCATGTAGACCCACGGCTATTACATATACGTAACAAAATTTCATGAAAATTGATATTATACATGGTTAGTATGCTTACTTGATTTTCCAAGCAATTAGTTTAGCCAAACTCCACCTCCAGCTCTCGGCTGAGTTCATAAATTTTTTTAGATCAGTTCCAACATGGAGCAACACATTAGCTTAGTATATATTCTTCTTTAGGAGCAAAATACTCACATTAGTATGTTTGTTCTTGGATCGGTTTGCACACTTTTATGCAGAACATTCCCATTTTTCCAGGGGTATTTCGGCAGCATTTCATGCAAGGGAAAATCATGTATTAGACACGTATATTATCTAGCTAATTAAGTGATGCGGTCAAGCCTAACAAGGCATGGCTTTTACCTTGATAAGAGGCTGTCTTTCTTGGCTATTCACGCCTGGTTTTCAAGAGCAGAGCAAGGGGTTAGCTACCATCTACATCAGTGTATATATTACAGGTAACAAAGAGGGAAAACAGTGGGGTTTTTCCTCACCGAAAGCATGGTTAAACCAAGGTGGTTTTGTTGGGACTTTGCTACTGCATGTACCGAGATGTTCCCCCTCTGATTTTGCATGGAGAAACCAAAATTTTAAGGTTGGAAACTGGGAGTATAGCTGCGGTGGAACAAGGGGGAGTACACAAGAAGAAACCTTACCGAGAGCATGTTGTAGTAAGGTCGTTTGCATGCATTGTGTTCCTTCTCAAAGTTAGTTATTCCCTTTTACGTGAAGAAAACGGAAAGAATGAGATCATGAGGAACTAAACATGTTATCGGCAAGACATAGAAGGAAAGAGTGGATGGAGCTCACCAAAGTGGTCAAGAAGGAAGGCTTCAAGCTTGGATCCTCTCCTTCATAAAGTGTTGGGCATCTTTTTCTCTGGTTTTCCCACGTAAAGAAAACAGGGAAGAGCTTAGTAACTCTAGGGATATTACCGAAATGGAGGAGGAAGATCAGGTTTGGTTATGCAGATTTCACATTGAGAAAAACAAGGAAGTTTGTTTCCCTTCCTCCTCTGTTTTTAACCGAAGATCTTCACTACTTTAGCTCCCAACTCAGTCCGGGTTGCTGGGTGAGAATGAGCATGGTTTAGCTCTTTGGAGAGAGGAGAATAAGAGGAGAAAAATGGATATTTTCTTGAGCCAAAACACTTATCTACAGCAGTAGTAGTAGTCATGGAACTTGGGTATGCTCACGTCTTTTGTTGAAGCAGCAGGAGAGTTTGGAGCTTCACGTTGAAGGTTGCAGAAAGGTACGAGAAGGATGCAGATGGGGCTAAAAACTTGGGTATTGCTATTGTATGTGATAGGATAATTCTCCTCTCTGTTTTATACATGGAGAAGCAAGGAGGAGGCTTGGGAATATTGTCCTCGGTTCTGGAATGAGAGAAGAGAGATTTGTGAGCCTCGCTTACGATGGAGAAAGAGGGTAGGTCAGTGTTGTTTACGTAGCAGAGGAAGAAATCAAGTTGGGTTTAGACCCTCACCTACAGCTCGAGCGGTTGTGCTGGAAGTTGAGAGTTTCTCTTGGTTCTGGAAAACAAAGGGAGCTGGGCATACTCTCGGTTCCAGTGGAGCAGCAAAGAATGAACTGGGGACTACGAAGAAGAGAAGAAGATGGTTTCGACAGGAAGGAAAGGAAATCGGTATTGATGGATAACAGGTATGGGTTGGTAAGAGTAAGGTACATCTTTTCTAGCTATTTTTGGGAAGCTCCCCAAGTCTGAAAAGAAAATCTCTTCTACTTGTGGAATTGTCGGACAAGTTGTGTAGTGGAAGTACAGTAGGTAGGAGCTAGTTGATTGATCGGTTATGATATATATTTACATGTACATGCCAAAATAATACCCATACTTTGGTATGCATTTCGGTGGTTGTAGGTGAACGAGGTGTTCAAAATCGAACGGTAATGGTCAAGGTGGAAGATACAAGGTATTGGTTTAATATTATGTAAAAGGTGGACCAATTATTGCTTTATAAAGTAGCTTGATGTGTCATATTTATTTTGTTTTGTAACTTGCCACACACCAAGGGATAACCATCCTTATTAATCGGTAATGGGTGTATAAGGTGGGTAAAGTAGGATTATTAGTTTAATCATTTGATGTAATAAAGCATGTTAATTGTTACCTTTATAAAGCATAGGTGGTGACTTATATTTACTTGTATATGGTAGCGGTAACTAGCTGAGAGAAGGAGCTTATACTAGCGGAGGTATAACAGTCAAGGTCAAGGGAATGTATTGACTATAGACATGATTAAGAAATAAAAAGTTATTTTTGCACAATTTGGTTATTATTCACAAGAGAATGCACCTATTTTTGGTTTCTTTGAAAAACTTTGATTTAGGCATTTTTAATGTGGCACATTATGTCACATTAGTATTTGTAAGAGTATTCAAGACATAAAATTAAATAGAACTCATTTTGGAGACAATTTCACAAAAATTACTTTAAGGAAGTTTAGTGTACATTTTGTGTTCCAATGAGTTTCTGAGCTTGGTTTCCCCTGGAAAAGATTTTAATATGTTCATTTATGTGTTATAAGGCTCAGGTTAAAATCTTTGGTCAAACGGAAGTCGTTTGGATATTTGTTCACCCTAAAAGGTCAAAGGGTGTAATTCTTGCTTTCTGTTAAACATTGTTGTGTTTAATTTATTTTTGAGGCATTTTTAAGCCTCAATTTAATTGATTATATATTTAATCAATATTACTGAAGTAGGGGTATTTCAGTCTACCCCCCTTAAAAAGGCTTCGTCCCGAAGTCGCTTTACTTAAAATAGGTGTATTAATACTACCCATATAATCCCATAATTAATATCTATGTGATATATCATTTACGCATATCGTGTTGTGCTAATACCGCACATAGCCCTCAATTGTGGCGTTAATTCAAACATATATGGATATAGGTGATCCATCAGTACCATCATTTCCTATCAGTTCTACCAACCCTGACAACCTCCCCCAGGTGTCCATACCATATCATTATTCCACATTCTGTATCTAATAATTCATCTCGTATCTAGGTGGTACCATATGTAATCAATCTACAAGGTACTATAGATATGTATATCACAAGTATCATAAGGAAAAGTACTACACATGTGGATGTAAACACATCATTCAAACAAGTATTTCATAAGATTCATACATACAAGTGCACATCACACGCAAAGAAGCCAACAACGTACGCCCCGCGTACCAAACAACACCAACAATAACGTATGCCCCGCATACCAAACAACACCAACAATAACGTATGCCCCGCATACGAAACAACCAACAAACAACATCGTATGCCCCGCATACCAACAAACATACCAATAACTACTGTGTGCCCCGCATACAAAACAACAAAATTCAGTGTAAACGTGTACAGCCAAGAGGCTCTACCCCCCTTAAAAAGGGTTACGCCCTCGTACCCCACAAGTGTACAACAGTCGCTCAACAAGGAGCGCTGGACACTTGGCTCTCACAGAGTTCTCTAACTCTCATGTGGCGTCTTCCACCTTTGGAGTAGATTATTCTCATATCAGAGAGACGGGTATGACTCTAGTCCTTCCGGTTTTCAAACATTTAAAGGGTTGGGCACGTGTTTGTGCTCTCTTCCAAATTGTTCTAATGGGCCCCCTCGCTCCGTACAGAGGTGTAGACCCATGAACATAGGCTTGGTTTGATTCCTTGTATTGTCGTATATCCCATCGTTATGATTACTAGCATTTTCGCGTATCTTCTCTCATAGACTTTCAGCTTGAGTTGTCATATGACATTGGCTATTATTAGTATTTAGTGCGCTTTGCACCTTTCTTGGTAATACCGAGACGTACTAGTCTTGATGTCTACTTAGATATCGATTGTCATCCATGTCTTCTGGTGGTTTTGTTCCGGAGTAACACATTGTTCGTGTTGATATATATTATACCTTATTCCCGTGTGTCGGGTTAGCAGCAACGTTGGTATGGTTCTTCCTTCTTCCTGCCAGGGAAATCCATATGTTGTGCTCGTATTAGAGTTTCGTAACTTCATCGTCCATTTCCCATTATTCTCTGCATGTTTTACTCGTCTAAGTTTGCCCACGTATTTATTATTGATAGCTGTTCATGTTTGTTGCTTCCGCGCACATCACATTTCAGTCGATTCGACGATTTGTTAGTCATTATAACGTTTATGTTCTTGTTAAAGCATCTGCTAGTATCCTAGCTTTGTTTTTCCATTATTGCGTAGTTACGCGTTTAAGTTCACATCATTTGGTAGATTCCTCTGGATTGCAAGAACTTGCATAATCCTTATGAGGGTTCTACGTATTATTCGTCCATACAGTGGGTTTCCTGTTTCTGTTATCAGCGTCGTCATCTTCGAAGGGTCTCCTTGTAATGCTTTGTGTGTATGAATAGTTCTGCTACTCTGTGTTGTAGGTTCTTGGTTCCTCTAGCCCGTTGGTTAACTGCGGCTCATCTTGTCCATCTTCAAGGTAATCTGCATCACTGTCCGTAGCACGGAGTTGACTACTTCTCGTGTTCCTAACACTACTTGTCTACATGCGTGGGGTACCATACTGATACATTACTACTTACCTGACTAACTTATAAATAAGTCTGTCAGGCCCACGTGCTCCTATCGGAGTGCGGTCGTCCCATGTCTCGTTTAGTAGACTGGTAGTGTCCGTCACACGGCTATTGTGAAGTATTCTATTGTCAATCTCCCTTTTGATGGATGTCCTTTGTAGTCGATGTTAATTGGTCCGCATTGTCGGTTATCTTGTCGTAGGTGCTAGTGTTCTAGTAGTATGGTGGTAAAGTGGTTGAAAACATTATTTTTGTTTCCTGGACTCATGTCCGTAGTAATACACTAGGGGTAGCACTTGGTTGTTAACCAGTTAAACGTTAAATGTTGGTTCGTCTGTATGGCTGCAATCGGTTTATGTAATATTGGTTCTGAGCTAGTAATGTCAGTTCTCCTATCTTGTAACAAGGGTATGCCATTTCTTGCCAGATTATGCTTGTCCGTTAGGACTAAAAATTTGTCACTATTAGTGTTTAGCATTGACTGTTGGTATATACTCCTGGTATCGGCTAGTAAGGAATGTCTTTGTTGTTATTTATTGTTTAGTGCTAGTTATATGTAACTGCAGTTATTTATATTTCCGGTGCGCGGTTTGGCGCCCGTTAGTTAATTATCATTGTTATTTACGTTGCTTATGGTATGTACCATAGCTCCCTTATTTCATTGTATTAATTTAGACATTGTTATGTTATTCATATGCCTCGAAAGGTAATCGGAGTCGGTGTTCCCAGTTTCCTGGGCTCATGCCCTTTATTGTTCATCAGGTACTTGCCTACTTGCGCTGTTTAGCGTTTGGTTTAAGTGTTTGCCATTGTTTTAATTTGAACATTCGTTCATCACTGACAGTCGTCACAATAGTGAACGACATGTTTTTAACACATATTGATACTTATCTTTTTTTTACATGGCAAAACGCCAATGGTAGTAGCCATTTTTTTTCTACTTAGAACTCGTCTCATAATCAGTGTGATCCTGGTAATACATATAGAACTTAATCTTGACATTGATCACTTTTAATCGTACATAACCGTACATGGCACTCCTTGGTAAAGGTAGTGCTCACGTTTGGGGGGCAGGTGGTGGGTGTTCAGTGTGTTGATTCGCGGTTCATTGTTGCGAATGAATTGGTAATGGTTGTATAACGGTAGAATTGTTCTTTTTACCTTTGGTCCATCTGTGGACTGATACGTTCTACTAATTCCCTGGTGTTCATCACAGGTTGGCGTATACTGGTAGTGTGTTTTGTCGGTACTGATTTTTATACGATCGCATTCTCTCCATAGTTTTATTTTGTATGATTTAATATATATATAACGTAAACTGTTAATCGCAAGTTTCCTTATTTAATATCTTATTGCGAAATTGTTGCTAGTAGTTTGTAACTAGTATACTGCAGTTTTGTTTATCCTGACTATAATTAATTTTGGCAACTTGTGAAGAGTCTCAGGAGTCATACGACTCTGGTGTGATTAGCACCAGTGTTGAACTATCCTTCCACCCCAATTTGTGGTTGGTTTTCCCTTGATCCCCGGGAACCAAGTTTCACCTTCCACTTCTAATTCAGCCATCAAATGGTTTGATAATTAATTTATGTTATTTTGGCTCTTACACCGGTGTCATTTGATTCGTTCCTGTTTAGTAGTTGTAATTTGTTATGGGCTGGTGTGCCATTTTATTGCATTAGTCGGACTCGCCGGGTCCTTCAGAGGCTGTAGACCTCGTATTTTAGCGGTTTATTGCAACAATTGTAGTTCTGTATTTTATAGTAGAGTTGTACCATTGTCTGGTGATTATTGGTAGCCATGGTGTTGTACCACTGGTCTACGCAGTTTACAGTATTCATTTGTAATGATAATAGCAGTGGTAACTGCAGTGGTAGTTGTTTGCAGCACTTGCAGTAGCAAGTGCGCGGGGTAGACGAAATTGTTGGTACATTGTTTAAATCAGCGCTTGCAGTGGCAAGCGCACCATGCAAGTAGAGTTGTCGGTTTAAGATTTGTCGTCCTACTGCCGCATTGGTTGCTTATGTACCGTTAGAATGACTGTTCATGAAAAAGGCGGTATTTGGATTGGAAAATTTTTCCCCTAATCACATTGTCATTAGAATAGCCAAGTCCTCCCTCACATTATATTTATAATAGCATAAATGCTCGGACTTTGTTTCTCCACAGGTATCGCCACGACAAGGTTCTAGCATCACGGTATTGTGTGTACACAAGTTTAGGATTGGAGTTTGAACATAACAGGACGGTATACTCACAAAATTCTTCCATGTTTTCAATATAATCTCTTTTACAGTTTGGTGTTACGATACAATGGTAAGGTGGTTAAAGGTCCCATTAAGGGCGACGGTCTCGCGGAGCTCATGGCGCTTCCGGTCCACTTGCCCTGATGTCTTGGGTGATCCTTTCCATGACGTTACGGTAGTAGTCGTACTCGCCTCTGGTGGTGTCCATTGCTACAACGCTTGGTCGTTAAGGGTGGTATGGCATTGAGTTTTTATTCCTGTTACAGGAGTAGGAATTATTCGTTCAGTGTGAGAGCGTTTAGACGGTCTGTTGGGCTTGGTAGTCCTCTTCCCTATATTCGGGGGTTCTGTCTCAGTTGTATTCTACTCATTGGGTTGTGGCGGGAGGGGTACTGTCGGCGGTGGTCCCTGGACTTCCACATGAAAATGGACCGTCGCCAATGTATTCATGACGTTTGTGTCTCCTCCTAGCCGAGCTCTCAGCTGGTCCTTATCGGGGGTAATATTCCCGGGCCTTAATGCCCTTGGCCAGCTTCCTGGCTCACACCACCACTAGACTTTGGTATCCCCGTTCGTCTTCTCGATATAACATCACATCACAGTCAACTCATTTGTGCGCCTCAAGGCTAAAACTTGCAAGCCAAAGGCTTTCCTAACACATAATTCCATTAAAGCAAAGACGTTTCATACCTCACAGACGTTTCCCGTGTTTCCCAAGTCCTAAGCTCACTGTCTTAACCTAGTATCTCGTCATCAGAGCAGTACTCCGCTCTGATACCACTTTTGTAACACCCCTCTCAAATTAACACGTAATAGTCACTCACGTCAACAGATAAATAAAGCGTCTTACAGCGGAAGGATAAGTAACAATAGTAATACTCACTTGGGTGTCACCTGCCGTTACTTGCCCATGCGAGTAACGAAGCAGAACTAAATCCAACAACTAAAATAAACATCACTACTAAACCGCTGTGACAACGAGATATCCCTAGACACCCCACTAAGTTCACATCCTTAACAGTCGACAAGTGAGCATCTGCTCAAATCCCAGATAAATACAACTTTACCGTCATACAACTAATACCGTTATACAATATATTCTTACGCAATAATTGAAGTAATCCTATCTACCCTGTTCCCGCACTTCGGCTTCAACGAAGATCAACAACCTGCACAATAAGTGTAGTCTCAGCGATAGACGCTGAGTATGCCGGGCCTGGACCCTATTGGTCACTTGTCATTTGTAGCCATCTTGATATTAGATTGATTTCATGCTTTACTATTTTATAGATATGATAAATACTGTGACAACATGCATGATTATATAACCATTCATCCAAACCAAACAGTCATTTATAAATATTCACAGCACAATCACACATCATACAATACGACAACATTAGTAAATCATACTTCGTATTCTATCATCATCATGTATTACAACATTCGGCCCCCCGGGCCCTCACATATCATTTGTTTTGGTTAGCACTGTCGGGCGTCAATTAGGACAACCCGAAATATACTTACTTGGACAGTAGTCCCACGTACACACAAGGTGCTCACTGCCCTGATCATCCGAAGACTCTGGGACTATTTCACTTTGCCTTTGTAAAGGCGTCCATTTAGGTGGCCAAGGGCCTGGTGCCAACGGTAGCACACTCCGCCTGACGATCTATTTAGGTTCGTTCAGGATTAACTAGGGTAAACCCGATACGGGATAACCCAAGAGATCTCTACGCGCGACCAGCAGCTAGTGACTGTCTAGATTAGGGTACATCATCACATTCATTCACACTCCGCTGTTAACTTCATTAGTTAGGTAGTCAGTTACAGTTTTAATTACGGAGAACTTCACTTATTTGTGTTGGCTGCCCTGTGGGTCTTACGCATGCCTAGAATGATTCTAGGTAGTATTTATGTTCGAGTCGAAACTCTAGGGATCGACAATGTCGTCCCGTTCCTAAGTGTTTTACTTAGGTTATAACTACATACTGGTAATACTTAGCGTATTAGTTCAGACAACGGTAATCACAATCACACGTCTCGCATATGTAGTTTTATATAAGTCGATCTATAGTCGATGTAGTATTAGTCCCATAGGACGTCGTGCGTAAATAAATAATGTGGTAACACAGATATCCATCACACACGTAATCACATACATACATCCACACAAGTTATTTATCAAACAAATCCGAGCCCGAGGAATTCCTCAGGACAACTCGGATCAAACCCCTTTACATACCGTACACCGTGTCAAGGTCGCACAGTGTAGACCACTAAGCTTTCTCGAGCACGCACACGTCTGACAAACGATCTAACAACACGAAGAACGCTATATGTCAATCCACATGACAGTATGATTCGGTATTTCCGAATACGTCTGTAATCCCGGTACTACGCCCCGGATTTTTTCAACTGTTACTCATTAATGTATAGTTATCTTAAAAATTCCTTAGTCATAGT
This sequence comes from Limonium bicolor, assembly GCA_023374045.1. NCBI lineage: Eukaryota > Viridiplantae > Streptophyta > Magnoliopsida > Caryophyllales > Plumbaginaceae > Limonium > Limonium bicolor. The sequence continues at coordinate 258,821,194 of CM041780.1, forward strand.
AAGTATTAAAATTCAATTTAGCAAAGATGTCGGTTTCTATGCGAACGTCGTCATTCACGTTTTCTTACATAGGAATTATATTTTCCTATCGTAGTATTTTATGAGCGTTGCGTTTTATATAAGTTCGTTCACGTATACGTTAATTCACCGTTATACTGCATGCTTAAGTATTGTTATAACTTATAGTTGCATGCATGATTATATTTTATAACCCATAGTGGCATGCGTTCCATGCAACGTTACTTTATAAGTATGATAGTTTATTATTCTAGATACGCCTTACGTTACACAACTTCTTATTCATTTAACAAGTTGTGTTCATTCAAAACCTTATGACATTATGGTATACAATTATACTCACATGTTAACATTTATTATTGACTACTATATGGTTTGTAAACCATATTATATATGCGTATCGTTTGCGCCAACATTTATATATGTATACACTTTAGTTTCTAATGAAGTAAGAAACTTTATATTATGTACATATTATTCTTTGTGCAGGGTTTATTTAACCATTATAAAATCATACGTTAACCATAGGATTTATGTCATTGTATACTATAGTTTATATCTTCATTTTTGATATATAAATGTATGCATGCGCCAGCATGTATAGTTTTATATACTATACTTTTGACCACAATATTATTTGGTGTTACACTTATATCATGATATTGTATAGCATGATTATTTTATGAGTCATTAAACTTTATAGCATATAGTTTTGGTAACTAATATTATTACCGAAAATGGCGTATATGTATATAACACATTTTTACCTCTTTATTCTTATAATTTCCATTAATTACAATATAGCCACATACCTTGTACCATGATATAAATACCTCGTTGAAATACCCCAAACCTTAGTATGTTGTTTAAACATTAAAATATGGTATATTAAGAGTAAAAAGATTCTTAGAAACATTAGTAAACAATTTAAACCATAGAAAACACAAATAAATACCTTAAAGTCAATAAGGGCTAAAATGTGCTCTAAGCATGGGATAAGCTTGGTTAAGACCTAATGAGCTTACCAAGACCTTATTTATATATTAATGAACATATTAAACCAATTACCAAAGAAAACCAAGCTTGTAAACAAGTTAAAACACAAAATGTGCTTTAAGGAGTCTTAAAGCACATTTTTGAAACATTGTCTTGAAAATGAGTTTTGTATGGCTAAATGTCCATCATTACTCTTTAATTAGCATGTGTACTACTTAGTATCACATTAGGAAGTCTAAATCAATGGGAAATCAAAAATTTCACAAATATGTGCCTTGTTTTGGTGAATAGTAACCAAATTAAGCAAGTTTATAACATAAGTCAAATAAGTAATTTAATTGGTCAACTAAGACCAAAATACCCCTAAATACATTAAGGGGGCCGGTTTTTATGGTGGTGAGTCACCACTTAATGTAGCTTATTAAGTAAAGAGATGATGACTAATAGTTACTATTTGCTTTAACATATAAATATCTTCCAAAAGCAAACTCCAAACTCATTCTCTCATTTCTCTTCATTTCCCACGTCTTCTACCTTCCTTCTTGCTCTCATTCACGGTTATGCTATAGCACCACCACCATTCTTCATCTTCAACCTCTTGTAATTCCTAGCTCCCTTTACCAAATCAAAAACCAAGACCACCATTCTCTTTGTCTTGCCAAGCTCTTCAACTTCATCCTTTCAAAACTTCAAGAGCTCCATTTCGGTGCCAAGAGGAATCTCCATGGGATGAGCTTGAGCTCATCTTTTCACATATTATTGTTCTCCTTTGCTTCTAGATAAGGAAATTCAAAGAAACACTCTATTTCCTTCATGTTTTTATGTTGTCCGAAAAAAAAACACCATTAATGGTGTCTTTACCTTGCTTGTTCTAGCTTCATTTCAATCTCCAAGGGGCTTGGTGGAGTCTTCTCTTGCTACCTATCCAAACTCTCTTTCAATTCCAAGGTAAAACAATCATCTTAATGTTTTAAGATAATATATGTAACTAGGGTTTACAATGAGATTAAGCTTGAAGCATGAATACTCATTACCTTGCTTGCATATTTTTTAGAAGTTGACAAGCAATCAAACATCCTTACCGATTTTAATCAAGGAAGAGCAAGGAGAAAATAAGTGAAAAACTTGTGAGGAAAAGAGGTAAATGTGCTAACCTAATGTAGCTTGTAATGTCTTAGGAAAAATGAGCTTATATTGCTTATTAAAACTACTTAAGGAGCTAATGGTAAATGACTTAGAAAAAAATACTCTCAAGGATTTATTAAAAGGCATATGTGTTGTTGTGCGTATTTGCAGGTCAAAGGCAAATATAATGTGGGAAATTCAGTGTTTATGGTTTATGCATTTTAAGGGCCTAAGTGCCAAGCAATTTAAATAATGCACTATATTGTGATGTAGTGTAAGTTTGGTGAAGTTTTGTGTATAAGAATGCTCTTGATGGATTTAAGTGTTCTTGAATGTTTAATGGTGAAAACTTTGTGTTTTGGTGTAACAAGATGCTAGGAGAACCCATGTCAAAAATTAGGTAATGTATAAGAAGTTTAAGTGTTTAGATGAGTTTTGGTGAACTAGGGAGTGTTAGAAGTGACTAGGTATATTACTAGGGAAAGAAAGGGTATTAAGGTGTTTTTAGAGTGCAAAAAGAACTTAGGCACTATCTTAGAGATTGTAGGAATCAAATGAGTGTTTTGGAATGCACCAAAGTCATTTTGGAGTGTGTAGAGATTTATGCAAATTTTGATAAATAAGGAGAAGGTATAAACTTGTAAAGGGGTTTCAAGAATGACATAAGGAAGTTTGGGTTGTAGGAAAAGATGCTTGGGAGATGATGTTGTAATGGAGAGGAAAATACTTTGGCATAATGGTTATTATAGGCATGAAACACCACTTAGAAACCTAAGGAGAAAACATTATAAATGTTAGGAGTTTTGGTAAGAAATGACCAAGTGTTTAAGGGTATAGAAAATCAATTTTCCTACACGCCAGAACTTCCGTCCGAAATTGGAAGTCCGGACATGCCCTGTTGCGTTTAAGTTTTCTGAGTCTCGGCCAGTGTCCGAACTTCTGTCCGACCTTTGAAGTTCGGACACCGCCATCTCTTTTCCCTGATTTTCCTCGACCTATGTCCGAACTTAGGAAGCTTGGACACAAGTTCGGACATACGTCTGGATTCACCCTTTGAGTCTCGACTTGCGTCCGAACTTGGGTAGCTCAGACACAAGTTCGGACATGCCACTGTGTTGACCAAAAAATTTGTTTAAGGTTAGAAAACGTTGTCTAAAAATGGTGATTAGTTAGTAATGATGATGTGAGGTTGTCTAAGACATGTTAGGTGAGTTATAATGGCAATTAAAAGGGTGAAAAGTTATAACAAGTGTGAAAATAAAATAACTAGTTATGTGAAGTAATAAGTTAACAACGAACTAGTGCGTTAATTAACCGACGTTACTAAATGTGTATAGGATTCTCCAACAGTGGAAACCAGTCGAAGCAAGGACCAATGTATGGTTTTCTTGCAGTCTGTTGCCGACCGGTTTACACCAGCTTGTGTGTGTTTGTTTTCTGTATGTTTATGACCTTATAAGACTTAAGTCATGTAACGAGTTTACAATTGTTTATATTATTGTGATGTTAAGGTGTGACTCATATCCCTTGTGTGTGTCTAACAAGACTTAACCACTTGTTGTGATTTGTTATTAAGTTCCAACAGTGAACTTCTAACGTGTGGTAACTGGGGAGTGAGGAATCCGGTTGTCCGGTCAAGCGTGTATGTATAAGAGTTGATATCTGTATCAGATTCGACTCTTATAATGTTAAGGTTGTTCTACTTTATTAGGCGTTCGATCTCCCGTTATCTTCCTCCAAAGCTTACCAATTCTGACTTATGATCGGTCTAGTGGGAACTTGTGTTTGTGTGGTGTGTTCGGGTCACAATATCCGATCCACCTGTGAGTTATGTTACTCGTTCGACTAAAAGAACGGTAATGAGTTTGTGTAACAAGCTTAACATGAGGGTGAACCATTCTCTAGGCTTCTGATGTTGACTAACCTTCTTGGTTTGTTATTATGGGAAGTGTACTCACTATGTTGTATTGTTGTGCTAAGCAATATTTCTTCTATGCTATATATGTTGTTTGTGTAAAATCAATGCCATGTTATCATGACAATTAGTTGCGCGTATCCCGGTAGCCGATGGGCTGCGCGTTAACCATACCAGCCAAGGGTTGCTGACCCCCTCGGGGGCTCCATATTTATACTACAGGATGAGGATCGAAGAAGCAGAGTGGCTGTAGATCAAGGTCATGTCATACTTTTGGTTATTTGGATGATAGGCCCGGGATGCGCCTGTGCTCCCGTGGCATTATGTTTTGGTTCCGTTGTTACTACAGTGACGGTATTGTCAGTTATTGTGATGGAATGTAATTAAGTACTCGGTATTGTATATGATGTATTTATGGTTTTAGTTCTATGCTCGGGAGTCTGATCATCAGACCGGTACAATGTGTACGTATTCTGCCTTGTTAGCCACGTGGGTGGCTAACGGCGTGTAACACCGACCCGTTTAGTGTTTGGTTAGTTATTTATTTCTGCTGTGATTTCATATGGCTGCTAAGTGCGTAGTAGGGGTGTTACAAAAGTGGTATCAGAGCGAAGTATCACTCTGATGACTAGAATACCGAGCTTAGGTATATACCGAGTTAGGAAACCTAACCATAGTTACCTAAGTGAGCAGTTATGAAAAGGTTAACCACTAACTAAGTGTGGGGATACCTTGTTGTCGGGGAAATGTTACAACCGTTGGAACCGATAAGTGTGCAAGCACAATGCTAATGAATGTTCGTGTGAATTCAAATGTCAGGTAGACCACGAGGTCGAGGCCGCGGGCGCGGCATTGGTGATACCGGGAACCAGGGAGAGAACCCTACGGCGCAAGTCATGGCCGACGCTGTTGCGGCCGCCGTAGCCCAGATGGTCCCACAATTAATCACTGCGATTCAGCAGGGGCAACAGCCCGAAGTTCAACCACCACCGCCACCGCCACGGGAGACCAACTGGGTCAAGGCGTTGGCTGATTTGAGACCCCCGTCGTTTAATAGGGAGACCGACCCTCGTAAGCTGGAGGCGTATATCTCCGAGCTGGAGACCGCCTACGAGACCTTGGATGTGCCTGCTGGGTGAAGGTCCGTCTTGCCACTTACTACCAGATGGGTTCAGCACAAAGTTGGTGGAAGCTTGTGAGAGAGGACAGGATGACTGATCCTCAGTTTGGAGGGGGGAGTATACGACTCTGCTACGAGCCAAGTATTATCCTGCATGTACAAGAGGCCAAGCGCCTAGAGCTGGATAGCCTGAGGCCGAGGGATAAGATGTCAGTTGATGACTACTACACCGCTTTCACCGGCCTTATCCACCTGTTACCGGACCTGGGATACTCGAACCGGGTGTTGGTGAACCGTTTCTACAACGGTCTCAGCCACCGTCTTCGCTATGGGATGAGGCCAATTGAGTATACTACCTTGCAGGTAATTAGAATAAAGTGTGATGTGAATAAGTGTAATCCATAAGTGAATATTAATGTGAGTTTGTGAGTTATTCACGGGGCATGGATGACGTCCTAAATTCAGGAGTGCTATCATGCCGCTGCCAAGGTTGAGATTACCGTCCGTCTGAGGGACAAGGAGAATGCGCAAGCGCAAGGCCACGAGCGAGGGCCAGAGTCCGCAAGGGTACGGGGGAGGAAAGAAAAAGAAGCCTTACCCCAGCCCCAGAAGAGTCAGCACCAGGGTGACAAGGGCCAAGCCCAGACCACCACACTGAGGAGCCACTGAAGCTCACATACGCATATGCGGCGAAACCCCTACACTCTTACCCGCCTAAGGGTAATTACTTAATCATGTGTGTCAAGTTGAAGTGTATGTTGTTAAGATATGAAGTAGGTATTGATTGTGTATTGTGATAGCAGCCAGCACGGGTTCTGGACCGCAGCGCCACTATTACTGTAAGTGGTGTAACGGAGACCACCCGGCAAGGACTGCAAAGGAAATGACGTGCAGTGTCGCTACTGCGAGAAGTGGGTCACCGTGACTATGAGTGCTACCGGAACCCCAATAGCAGAAACAATAAGCCCAAGGGGCAGTGGAAGGGTAAGGCCACCGCGACCATCAATGGCCCGAAGTCGGCTACCAGCCACCCACAGATCAGAGGAACACTGATTCCCAGAAAGGGAAAGGGGCAGGATCCGGCAAGGCCGCCCTGAATGTGGTGGACCGGTCTGAGGCGCCAGGATCCTCTTCTAGACCAGGTACCGCCTAAACTGTTGAGTGGAATAAGTGATTGCATACCGCATTTCATGCATGTGGTTAGTGAGTCTAATGTACAACCATGTGAGTAAAGAATTAAAGTATAATGTGAAAAACACCAAATTAAGTAATTTGAAAACTTAGGAACCTTCAATATCTGTTATCCAATCCCGCCCACACCGAACCCCAAAGAGACAACCATCAGCATCACCGAATTTCCAATGGAGCAATGTCAGGTTATCCAGCAGGTATGATACTTTTAAATGGATACCTGACACCGGAAGCACAAATCCACATCATCAGGCGATGTAACGAACTTGGAGCAGCACCTGGAGGTTTCTACACACCCGAATACCCGAGCGGGTCGAAGATGAGGTTGAAGATGATGTGCATGGGTAAGGATTGGAATCCTTACACCAATTCATATCAAGACGTGCGAGCTGAAGATGGAGCAATGGTACGATGATACCAGAGGAGTTCCTTACGGTCGTTAACCACGCCGTGGGAATTGCTCAGCAAGTTGAATCGGACTCAATACCAAATGTTAACGCAGATTTATGTATTGTGAACTTCTACCAGAAAGGTGGACGGTTAGGTTTACACCAAGATAAGGACGAGTCACCGAGTCTCTAAGTAAGGAGATTACCCGTGGTGTCTTGGTCCATTGGTGATACCGCGGTGTTTGTGTACGGCGAGCAGAAGCGTGGTGATCTCGCGAAGAAGTCAGTATTGAAGTCAGGTGATGTATTAATCATGGGTGGGCAGTCAAGGATGTTGTATCATGGTATCAAGAAGATCAAACTGAATACCTCACCTTCGACAGTGATCAATGCCACACACATGAAACCCGGACGTTTGAATTTGACCTTCAGATAGTTTTAGAGCCTTGTGTAATTATGTAACGTGTTAAGCCAGTTGTATGTTAAGAATTCTATATTTAGCTAAGTTTACAATGTAACCGACTTGTGATGTGGAAGAAGTGTTAATGAATAAAGTGAAGTTGTTTGAAGTATATCGACCGTGTTATTACCAAATACTTATAAATTTGCCAATGAATTAGGTTGTGCACTCGGAAGGGAGGTATACTGAGTGTCTGCAATGAGGCAGAAGCCGGCAAGAGCGGCACCATCCTCACCGGTACCTTTCCAGTCAATGGCGTGGACGCTTCGATCTTGTTCGACTCCGGAGCCTCACATACATTTTTCTCGCTATCTTTTGCGAAGAGGCTGGGGTTAGACGACGAAGAGATGCCAGACTTTCTAGTCACTCTCCCGTCGAAAGAGCAGATCAGGTGTACCCGCTACCACCGAGATGCTGTTGTACGAATCCGAGATGAAGAGTTTCCGATCGACTTGATAGAGTTCGACGGACTTCGTTTTGATGTGATTGTCGGGATGAACTGGTTGGAGCGGTACACGGGCAGAAATTGTGTGCCGAGCATCGTCTGCTTCTTCGGAGTCCGTCTGGGGTTACTATATCTTACCGCAGAGGCCCAGGGAGCCTTCGACTCAGATCATCACCGTCATGGCCATGTATCGTGAATTACGACGAGGGAATGATGTATACCTCTGCTATGTCCAGGACATAGAGAGAGACCCAGAGTTTAGCCCAGATGTGCCGGTAGTGTCAGAGTTTCCTAATGTATTTCCTAAGGAACTGCCGGGCATGCCGCCAGCACGAGGAGTTGAGTTTGAGATTGATTTGGTTCCGGGCACCAGACCAATTGCGAAGGCGCCCTATCGTATGGCTCCAGCAGAGATGATAGAGCTCAAGAAGCAGCTGAGAGACCTACTCGACAAGGGGTTCATCCGCCCGAGTGTTTCACCATGGGGAGCGCCGGTCCTCTTCGTGAAGAAGAAGGACGGTAGCCTCCGCCTTTGTATCGACTATCGAGAGCTGAATGCAGTTATGATGAAGAACCGTTATCTTTTACCGCGCATCGACGACTTGTTTGATCAGTTGAGAGGAGCATCAGTATTCTCCAAGATAGATCTACGATCCGGTTACCATCAGATTGCTATCCGGGAAAGTGACATTGAGAAGACCGCATTCAGAACCAGATACGGTCATTATGAGTTTACGGTTATGCCGTTTGGCTTATCCAATGCACCAGCCAAGTTTATGGACTTAATGAACCGCTTGTTCCAAGATCAGTTGGACAAGTCAGTGGTAGTCTTCATCGACGATATTCTTGTGTATTCAAAATCGAAGTGTGAGCACGAAAGCCACCTGAGAAGTGTGTTACAAACATTGAGAAAGAATCAGTTGTATGCTAAATTTTTAAAGTGTGAGTTTAGGTTGAACCACGTATCCTTTCTTGGTCATGTGATTTCAGAGGTCGGGATCGCTGTTGATCTAGCAAAGATAGATGCAGTGCGCACCTGGCCTAGACCGAAGACAGTTACCGACACACTAGTAGAAAAAAGATTTTTAATGACGGCGTTTAAACCACGGTTAAATGAAAAACCGTGGTATAAAGTTTATAAACCACGGTTTTCAGAGCAACCGTCATTTAAGGTACACGCCAGAGTGCATATACCACGGTTTTTGGAGTACCGTCGTATATAAGGTACCTATATACCACGGTTTTCAGGGAAACCATCATAAGGTACACGCCAGAGTGAATATACCACGGTTCTTGGAGAACCGTCGTATATAGGGTACCTATATACCACGGTTCCTAGGAAACCGTCATTTATATTGCACATCTTACTATAAACCACGGTTTTTTGGTCAACCGTGGTATATAGTCTAGGGGGAATTTTAATTTTCGGCCCAAATTTAACGCGGCTCTTTCTCTCTATTCTCTTATATATCTCACGGTAATTTTGGAACCCAAACCGACGAAGCTTTGCAACTCTACTTCTTCATTATCTTCAATGTCACGGTAATTTTGGAACCCAAACCGACGAACATGCTATGCAACTCTTCTTCATTCTCTTCAACCTCACGGTAATTTTGGAACCCAAACCGACGAACATGCTCTGTAACTCTTTTTCATTCTCTTCAACCTCACGGTAATTTTTGCAACCTTAACCAGCTAACAAGGAACATGCTCCGTCCTCTCTCATTCTCTTGTTTTTCGGTAATTTTTGCAGCTTAGACTTGCGAACAAGGAACACATGCTCTACCTCATCTCCACTCACTGTAATTTTTGCAACCATAACCGGTGAACAAGGAACATGGCCTACGCCTCCATTCTTCATTCTCTTCAACCTCACGGTAATTTTGCAACCCACCGCGAACAAGGAATATACGCCTCCATTCTTCACTCATTATTTTGCAACCCTAAATCGCAAACAAGGAACATACATGTTCTAGCCTCTTCATTCTCTTCTATGCTCTGTTTGAGATCTGTGAAGCGGCGCTTCTAAATCACCGGCGATTTTGAAAAAAAGTTCATAGACTATAAACCACGGTTATATGTATAACCGTGGTTTATTCGTTTATTTTTATACATTATATACCACGGTTTTGAGACTAACCGTCATTTAAAAGAACTTTGTACCACGGTTCAAGCTTTAACCGTCGTATAAAAGGTATTTATACCACGGTTCTGACCTTAACAGTCGTTTAAAATCGGTGAGGACCGCGTCCAAAAACGGTCTTAAACGATGGTCATAGCAAACCGTGGTATATAGTCTCACTTTTAAATGACCGTTTTCAACCGTGGTATATAGGCAATTTTCTATATGCGACGCGAGCATAAACCACGGTTCCTAACCGTGGTATATAGGCAAAATAACCGTGGTTAAAAATCTTTTTTCTACTAGTGACATATGGAGCTTCCTCGGTCTGGCAGGATATTACAGGAGATTTGTGAAGGACTTCTCCAGTGTCTCGAAGCCGATGACTTCCTTAATGAAGAAGGATGCACCATTCGAGTGGACGGACGACTGCAAGAGTTCTTTCCAGAGTCTCAAGGATGCTTTGACATCTGCACCAGTCCTGAATATACCAGACGGTCCAGATGGTTTTGAGGTCTATTGCGACGCATTAGGCAGAGGTATGGGATGTGTATTGATGCAACACGGGAAGGTCGTAGCATACGCCTCCCGACAGCTGAAGAAGCACGAAGAGAACTACCCTACCCACGATTTAGAACTGGGTGCCATTGTCTTCGCATTGAAGATATGGCGACATTATTTGTATGGGGTAAGCGTGACAATTTATTATGATCACAAAAGTTTGAAGTACTTGTTCACTCAGAAAGTGTTGAACATGAGACAAAGGAGGTGGGTCGAGTTCTTAAACGACTACGACATCAATTTACAGTACAAAGAGGGAAAAGCAAATGTGGTAGCTGATGCACTGAGTCACCGAGCACACTCTCTCCATTCGCTGGTCTCTCATTCTAGCTTGGTTGAAGAGGTGCGGAGTGCTCAGATGAAGGATCAGTAGTATATATTGGAGATCAGGCAGAAGCTTATTGATGGCACATTCGAGGGTCAGAAGTATGACTTCTGACTCCATGATGATGACCTGATTAGGCTGAATGGCCGACTGTGTATTCCGAGGAGCAGCGCTGAGCTGAAGGAGCGCATATTGAGTGAATCCCATTGTTCTACTACTTCGATTCACCCCGGAGCTTCAAAGATGTATAAGAGTATGAAACGTTATTTTTGGTGGGCTGGAATGAAGAAAGATGTGAATGACTATGTATTAAGGTGTCTCACTTGTCAGAAGGTCAAGTTCGAGCACCGACAGCCTGGTGGTATAGTGCAGCCAATGCCAGTGCCTGAGTGGAAGTTCCATGACATTTCTATGGACTTCGTAGTAGGGCTTCCGCCTACAAGGGGAGGTCTGAATATGATTTGGGTTGTTGTTGACCGACTGACCACGGTGGCCCGATTCATTCTGATGAAGGACACTTGGAAAGTGGCAAGACTTGCAGAGCTCTTTGATAGAGAGATTGTTCGGCACCATGGGGTACCGAAGACTATCGTGTCTGATAGGGATACCAGATTCCTCTCGAGGTACTGGAGAACTACACGGGAAGCGCTTGGTACCGAGTTGAAGCTAAGTACAGCGTTCCACCCACAGACAGATGGTCAGAGTGAGCGCACCATCCAGACACTCGAGGATATGTTACGTGCATGTGCACTTGACTTTCAGACCAGCTGGATTGATAAGTTACATCTGATTGAGTTTAGTTACAACAACAGTTACCATGCTTCGATCAAGATGTCTCCCTTCCAGGCATTATACGGTAGACCATGCCGCATGCCATTATGCTGGGATGAGTCGAGTGAGACGGTCATTATAGGACCAGAGTATCTGGAGCAAGTTCAAGCAGAAGTACGACAGATCCGGGCTAACATGAAGTCAGCTCAGGATAGGCAGAAATCATACGCCGATGTGCGCAGACGTGACCTGGAGTTCGCCGTGGGCGATCAGGTATTTCTTAGAGTATCCCCCATGAAGGGAGTGTTTCGTTTTGGCCAGAAAGGCAAGTTGAGCCCGAAATATGTGGGGCCTTATGTTGTGATGGAGCGGATCGGCCGGTAGCTTACAACTTGATTTACCCACCGAGCTGGGCAAGTACATGATGTATTTCATGTGTCCCAGTTGAAGAAATATATGTCTCTTTCGTCTCATACTTCAGCCTGAAAGGCTAACCTTAGAGCCGACCATGCGATCAGTGGAGACTCCCGTACGGATTCTGGACACTAAGACTCGAGACACTCGCCATAAGTCTGTGAGACTGGTGAAGGTTCTCTGGTCTAACCAGGACGTTGAGGAGGCCACTTGGGAACTAGAAGATAAGATGAAGGCGAAGTACCCGTTGTTATTTACTTCTTAGTGTTTATATGTATAGGGTACGGGGCGTACCCTATTTTAAGGGGGGTAGAGCCGTTTCGGTTATGTGTGTACGGCATGTATTTAAATACATCGTCTATGTTATGTTGTTATCTTGTTATTTTGCAGACCGTTGTGTCTGAATGATGTTATGTTGTTTGGACCTTGTGTCCGGTGCTATGTAAATATGTTGTTAATGTTTTTATGGAAGTGTTATTTTATAAGTATTCCCCGTGTTTTAATATTTAGGATATGTGGGAAGTATGAACTTTAGGGACAAAGTTCTTTTAAGGGGGGTAGATTGAAATACCCCAAACCTTAGTATGTTGTTTAAACATTAAAATATGGTATATTAAGACTAAAAAGAGTCTTAGAAACATTTGTAAACAATTTAAACCATAGAAAACACAAATAAATACCTTAAAGTCAATAAGGGCTAAAATGTGCTCTAAGCTTGGGATAAGCTTGGTTAAGACCTAATGAGCTTACCAAGACCTTATTTATATATTAATGAACATATTAAACCAATTACCAAAGAAAACCAAGCTTGAAAACAAGTTAAAACACAAAATGTGCTTTAAGGAGTCTTAAAGCACATTTTTGAAAAATTGTCTTGTAAATGAGTTTTGAATGGCTAAATGTCCATCATTACTCTTTAATTAGCATGTGTACTACTTAGTATCAAATTAGGAAGTCTAAATCAATGGGAAAGCAAAAATTTCACAAATATGTGCCTTGTTTTGGCGAATAGTAACCAACTTAAGGAAGTTTATAACATAAGTCAAATAAGTAATTTAATTGGTAAAATAAGACCAAAATACCCCTAAATACATTAAGGGGGCCGGTTTTTATGGTGGTGAGTCACCACTTATGCTAGCTTATTAAGCAAAGAGATGATGACTAATAGTTACTATTTGCTTTAACATATAAATATCTTCCAAAAGCAAACTCCAAACTCATTCTCTCATTTCTCTTCATTTCCCACGTCTTCTACCTTCCTTCTTGCTCTCATTCACGGTTATGCTATAGCACAACCACCATTCTTCATCTTCAACCTCTTGTAATTCCTAGCTCCCTTTACCAAATCAAAAACCAAGACCACAATTCTCTTTGTCTTGCCAAGCTCTTCAACTTCATCCTTCAAAACTTCAAGAGCTCCATTTCGGTGCCAAGAGGAATCTCCATGGGAGGAGCTTGAGCTCATCTTTTCATATATTATTGTTCTCCTTTGCTTCTAGATAAGGAAATTCAAAGAAACACTCTATTTCCTTCATGTTTTTATGTTGTCCGAAAAAAAAACACCATTAATGGTGTCTTTACCTTGCTTGTTCTAGCTTCATTTCAATCTCCAAGGGGCTTGGTGGAGTCTTCTCTTGCTACCTATCCAAACTCTCTTTCAATTCCAAGGTAAAACAATCATCTTAATGTTTTAAGATAATATATGTAACTAGGGTTTACAATTAGATTAAGCTTGAAGCTTGAATACTCATTACCTTGCTTGCATATTGTTTAGAAGTTGACAAGCAATCAAACATCCTTACCGATTTTAATCAAGGAAGAGCAAGGAGAAAATAAGTGAAAAACTTGTGAGGAAAAGAGGTAAATGTGCTAACCTAATGTAGCTTGTAATGTCTTAGGAAAAATGAGCTTATATTGCTTATTAAAACTACTTAAGGAGCTAATGGTAAATGACTTAGAAAAAAATACTCTCAAGGATTTATTAAAAGGCATATGTGTTGTTGTGCGTATTTGCAGGTCAAAGGCAAATATAATGTGGGAAATTCAGTGTTTATGGTTTATGCATTTTAAGGGCCTAAGTGCCAAGCAATTTAAATAATGCACTATATTGTGATGTAGTGTAAGTTTGGTGAAGTTTTGTGTATACGAATGCTCTTGATGGATTTAAGTGTTCTTGAATGTTTAATGGTGAAAACTTTGTGTTTTGGTGTAACAAGATGCTAGGAGAACCCATGTCAAAAATTAGGTAATGTATAAGAAGTTTAAGTGTTTAGATGAGTTTTGGTGAACTAGGGAGTGTAGAAGTGACTAGGTATATTACTAGGGAAAGAAAGGGTATTAAGGTGTTTTTAGAGTGCAAAAAGAACTTTGGCACTATCTTAGAGATTGTAGGAATCAAATGAGTGCTTTGGAATGCACCAAAGTCATTTTGGAGTGTGTAGAGATTTATGCAAATTTTGATAAATAAGGAGAAGGTATAAACTTGTAAAGGGGTTTCAAGAATGACATAAGGAAGTTTGGGTTGTAGGAAAAGATGCTTGGGAGATGATGTTGTAATGGAGAGGAAAATACTTTGGCATAATGGTTATTATAGGCATGAAACACCACTTAGAAACCTAAGGAGAAAACATTATAAGTGTTAGGAGTTTTGGTAAGAAATGAACAAGTGTTTAAGGGTATAGAAAATGAATTTTCCTACACGTCCGAACTTCCGTCCGAAATTGGAAGTCCGGACATGCCCTGTTGCGTTTAAGTTTTCTGAGTCTCGGCCAGTGTCCGAACTTCTGTCCGACCTTTGAAGTTCGGACACCGCCATCTCTTTTCCTTGATTTTCCTCGACCTATGTCCGAACTTAGGAAGCTCGGACACAAGTTCGGACATACGTCTGGCTTCACCCTTTGAGTCTCAACTTGCGTCCGAACTTGGGAAGCTTGGACACAAGTTCGGACTTGCCACTGTGTTGACCAAAAATTTTGTTTAAGGTTAGAAAACGTTGTCTAAAAATGGTGATTAGTTAGTAATGATGATGTGAGGTTGTCTAAGACATGTTAGGTGAGTTATAATGGCAATTAAAAGGGTGAAAATTTATAACAAGTGTGAAAATAAAATAACTAGTTATGTGAAGTAATAAGTTAACAACGAACTAGTGCGTTAATTAACCGACGTTACTAAATGTGTATAGGATTCTCCAACAGTGGAAACCAGTCGAAGCAAGGACCAAGGTATGGTTTTCTTGCAGTCTGTTGCCGACCGGTTTACACCGGCTTGTGTGTTGTTTGTTTTCTGTATGTTTATGACCTTATAAGACTTAAGTCATGTAACGAGTTTACAATTGTTTATATTATTGTGATGTTAAGGTGTGACTCATATCCCTTGTGTGTGTCTAACAAGACTTAACCACTTGTTGTGATTTGTTATTAAGTTCCAACAGTGAACTTCTAACGTGTGCTAACTGGGGAGTGAGGAATCCGGTTGTCCGGTCACGCGTGTATGTATAAGAGTAGATATCTGTATCAGATTCGACTCTTATAATGTTAAGGTTGTTCTCCTCTATTAGGCGTTCGATCTCCAGGTTAGCTTCCTCCAAAGCTTACCTATTCTGACTTATGATTGGTCTAGTGGGAACTTGTGTGTGTGGTGTGTTCGGGTCACAATATCCGATCCATCTGTGAGTTAAGTTACTCGTTCGACTAAAAGAACGGTAATGAGTTTGTGTAACAAGCTTAACATGAGGGTGAACCATTCTCTAGGCTTCTGATGTTGACTAACCTTCTTGGTTTGTTATTATGGGAACTGTACTCACTATGTATGTATTGTTGTGCTAAGCAATATTTCTTGTTATGCTATATATGTTGTTTGTGTAAAATCAATGCCATGTTATCATGACAATTAGTTGCGCATATCCCGGTAGCCGATGGGCTGTGCGTTAACCATACCAGCCAAGGGTTGCTGACCCCCTCGGGGGCTCCATATTTATACTGTAGGATGAGGATCGAAGAAGCAGAGTGGCTGTAGATCAAGGTCATGTCATACTTCTGGTTATTTGGATGATAGGCCCGGGATGCGCCTGTGCTCCCGTGGCATTATGTTTTGGTTCCGTTGTTACTACAGTGACGGTATATTGTCAGTTATTGTGATGGAATGTAATTAAATACTCGGTATTGTATATGATGTATTTATGGTTTTAGTTCTATGCTCGGGAGTCTGATCATCAGACCGGTACAATGTGTACGTATTCTGCCTTGTTAGCCACGTGGGTGGCTAACGGCGTGTAACACCGACCCGTTTAGTGTTTGGTTAGTTATTTATTCCCGCTGCGATTTCATATGGTTGCTAAGTGCGTAGTAGGGGTGTTACACTCGTTTTATAACATCAAAACTTTGTAATAAGGTATAATCTATAGTTTTGTAATGTTCCCCTTTTATTGTCGATTAGGCATATACTTACTATTTCATTTCCTTTCAAATCCCATACTCTCCAAATATTACAATTTCACCACAATTTTATAACATACTTAATTTACCATATACTATAATATTAACCCATATAATATGTACATAATATGGTCTTAAAATTTCCGAAAATGCAAACAGCCCCTTAGGTTTTGTTTTCCTTTTGTTTCAACCCCCAACTTTCCATATTTATACTTTCACCACAATTCTTATAATATTTTTTTTCTTGCATAACATATGTTATATCATCCAAACATTATATTATTTATAACATATGGTTTTCATATATTATTTCTCATTATTACCGAACAGACCAAGGTCTGTTTGGCTTATCTTTTTCCAGCAACATTATTTTCCTTATTTACACATTAGCCACATATATTATCATAATGTATATATATATATATGTGTTATACTTTATAGTTTTAATACTCATTATTGATATAACCTATAGTTTCTTACCATTATTTGCGCACAGCTCCATGAACTTTTAAAAATCTTATTTCCGCCCACAAATCATTTTCCTTATTTTCATTTTGACCCCCTTCTTATATAATATACTTTCTATTTGTCACAAAACCATATATTATACACTTTTATTAATATACCCACTTATATAACTCCAAAATTCCCAAATTTAATACTTAAGATATAAACCATCATATTAACCAAACTACACCTCTACTTTTCGGTATTTACGTTTATACCCCCATAAGTTTTATAAATTCAACATTCCACTTATAATGTTAACATAAGTTCATCAGTTAATTATTTATGACATTAGATTTGATCATACCCCTTAATATGGTCTATATTGACCTATTTATTTTTAGTTTGACCAGAAGTTTGTATAATTACAGTTTAACCCCTATAACTTCCATAAATTTCATTTTTGTCCCAAAACTTTATTAAATTTTATAGAATTCATAAAATAAGGTTTTAAAGCCTAATTTTCGGCTAATGCTTATAGTTGCCCCCAAAATTTATTTAAATTACAATTAAACCCCAAACTTATTACGGTAATTTTTATTTTTGTTCTAAATTCATTTTAAATCCATTTGTAACTTAATATAACAATTAAGTTAAATGGCCCAAAATGCTTGGCCTTATTACAATAATTAATATAGAATATAATCACACATAAATGTCATAAAAACTATATTGTTTACGGTTCAATATTTTGTTTTTCTTTTATGTTTCCTAAAATCATTTAATTAATTCCTATGACATTATATTATCAACTAAAAATTATATTATCAACTAAAAATGTTATAAAACATTATAATACATTGTTTAGTCATTTAAGACCATGTTTGGTCTCGGCTTTCATCACCCATACTCTATTATTTTTACAAATTATGTTTTTGACCCATAATTAATTTCCTTGACCTTATAGGTCATTAATATATCAAACTAACCAACCAAAAGATGTCATCAAACATCTTAATACATAATGAAATTATGCCACCTCATGTAGACCCACGGCTGTTACATATATGTAACAAAATTTCATGAAAATTGATATTATACATGGTTAGTATGCTTACTTGATTTTCCAAGCAATTAGTTTAGCCAAACTCCACCTCCAGCTCTCGGCTGAGTTCATAAATTTTTTTAGATCAGTTCCAACATGGACCAACACATTAGCTTAGTATATATACTTCTTTAGGAGCAAAATACTCACATTAGTATGTTTGTTCTTGGATCGGTTTGCACACTTTTATGCAGAACATTCCCATTTTTCCAGGGGTATTTCGGCAGCATTTCATGCAAGGGAAAAGCATGTATTAGACACATATATTATCTAGCTAATTAAGTGATGCGGTCAAGCCTAACAAGGCATGGCTTTTACCTTGATAAGAGGCTGTCTTTCTTGGCTATTCACGCCTGGTTTTCAAGAGCAGGGCAAGGGGTTAGCTACCATCTATATCAGTGTATATATTACCGGTAACAAAGAGGGAAAACAATGGGGTTTTTCCTCACCGAAAGCATGGTTAAACCAAGGTGGTTTTGTTAGGACTTTGCTACTGCATGTACCGAGATGTTCCCCCTCTGATTTTGCATGGAGAAACCAAAATTATAAGGTTGGAAATTGGGAGTATAGCTGCGGTGGAACAAGGGAGAGTACACAAGAAGAAACCTTACCGAGAGCATGTTGCAGTAAGGTCGTTTGCATGCATTGTTTTCCTTCTCAGAGTTAGTTATTCCCTTTTACGTGAAGAAAACGGAAAGAATGAGCTCATGTGGAACTAAACATGTTACCGACAAGACATAGAAGGAAAGAGTGGATGGAGCTCACCAAAGTGGTCAAGAAGGAAGGCTTCAAGCTTGGATCCTCTCCTTCACAAAGTGCTGGGCATCTTTTTCTCTGGTTTTCCCATGTAAAGAAAACAGGGAAGAGCTTAGTAACTCTAGGGATATTACCGAAATGGAGGAGGAAGATCAGGTTGGGTTATGCAGATTTCACCTTTAGAAAAACAAGGAAGTTTGATTCCCTTCCACCTCTGTTTTTAACCGAATATCTTTACTACTTTAGCTCCCAACTCAGTCCGGGTTGCTGGGTGAGAATGAGCATGGTTTAGCTCTTTGGAGAGAGGAGAATAAGAGGAGAAAGATGGATATTTTCTTGAGCCAAGACATTTATCTACAGCAGTAGTAGAAGTCATGGAACTTGGGTATGCTCACGTCTTTTGTTGAAGCAGCATGAGAGTTTGGAACTTCACGTTGAAGGTTGCAGAAAGGTACGAGAAGGATGAAGATGGGGCTATAAACTTGGGTATTGCTACTGTATGTGATAGGATAATTCTCCTCTCTGTTTTGTACGTGGAGAAGCAAGGAGGAGGCTTGGGAATATTGTCCTCGGTTCTGGAATGAGAGAAGAGAGATTTGTGAGCCTCGCTTACGATGGAGAAATAGGGTAGGTCAGTGTTGTTTACGTAGCAGAGGAAGAAATCAAGTTGGGTTTAGACCCTCACCTACAGCTCGAGCGGTTATGCTGGAAGTTGAGAGTTTCTCTTGGTTCTGGAAAACAAAGGGAGCTGGGCATACTCTAGGTTCCAGTGGAGCAGCAAAGAATGAACTAGGGACTACGAAGAAGAGAAGAAGATGGTTTCGACAGGAAGGAAAGGAAATCGGTATTGATGGATAACAGGTATGGGTTGGTAAGAGTAAGGTACATCTTTTCTAACTGTTTTTGGGAAGCTCCCCAAGTCTGAAAAGAAAATCTCTTCTACTTGTGGAATTGTCGGACAAGTTGTGTAGTGGTAGTACGGTAGGTAGGAGCTAGTTGATTGATCGGTTATGATATATATTTACATGTACATGCCAAAATAATACCCATACTTTGGTGTGTGTTTCGGTTGTTGTAGGTGAACGGGGTGTTCAAAATCGAACGGTAATGGTCAAGGTGGAAGATACAAGGTATTGGTTTAATATTATGTAAAAGGTGCACCAATTATTGCTTTATAGAGTAGCGTGATGTGTCATATTTATTTTGTTTTGTAACTGGCCACACACCAAGGGAAAACCATCCTTATTAATCGGTAATGGGTGTATAAGGTGGGTAAAGTAGGATTATTAGTTTAATCATTTGATGTAATAAAGCATGTTAATTGTTACCTTTTTAAAGCATAGGTGGTGACTTATATTTACTTGTATATGGTAGCGGTAACTAGCTGAGAGAAGGAGCTTATACTAGCGTTGGTATAACAGTCAAGGTCTAGGGAATGTATTGACTATAGACATGATTAAGAGATAAAATGTTATTTTTGCACAATTTGGTTATTATTCACAAGACAATGGACCTATTTTTGGTTTCTTTGAAAAACTTTGATTTAGGCATTTTTAATGTGGCACATTATGTCACATTAGTATTTGTAAGAGTATTCAAGACACTAAAATTAAATAGAACTCATTTTGGAGACAATTTCACAAAAATGTACTTTAAGGAAGTTTAGTGTACATTTTGTGTTCCAATGAGTTTCTAAGCTTGGTTTCCCCTGGAAACGATTTTAATATGTTCATTTATGTGTTATAAGGCTCAGGTTAAAATCTTTGGTCAAACGGAAGTCGTTTGGATATTTGTTCACCCTAAAAGGTCAAAGGGTGTAATTCTTGCTTTCTATTAAACATTGTTGTGTTTAATTTATTTTTGAGGCATGTTTAGGCCTCAATTTAATTGATTATATATTTAATCAATATTACTTAAGTAGGGGTATTTCAGGTAAGGTGGGGAACGATGATGGCGGGCTGTTGTCCTTCATTAGATGGCTTGTTGATGTTACGAACTGTAGCTGGTGAAGATGTCATATCTGCTTCCGGGTTAGATTCTATCACCGTGGTTGTGTTTTGTTGAGACCGTTTCTGCCTTAGAGTGCGCAGGAAGGTTCTCTCGATCTCAAGGATGTAGCTAACCGTATGATTATTAATATTGTCCGGAAGGCTGCGTGACCTGGTAAAAGGCATTCACCACTCAAAATAGAAAAAGAAACTTGTGATGTGATAAAATAAATAGAAATAGAAAGAAATATGGAGGGGGGAATTTAAACGGCTAAACAGAAATAATTCAATAAAATAAAATAAGATTACTTTTTTTTATAAAAATAAACTGAAAATAAATAAACAAAAAGAAATAAAAATAAATGTAGTTTAAGTAAATAATAAAATAAAATAAAGAAAAAGGGCAGAATTAAATTGCTGGAATTTAAATGACAGAAATTTAAATGAAAAGGGAATTTAAATGACAATTAAATAACGAACTGGAATTTAAATGTGAAATTAAATGACAAAATTTAGATTACTGAAATTTAAAGGACAATGGAAATTTAAATAACTGGAAAGTAAATGACAGGAAATTTAAATGACTGGGAATTAAATGACAGTAAATTAAATGACTGGAAAATAAATAACTGTAATTAATGCGATATTTAAATTGCTGGAATAATTAAATGACAGAAATTAGTAGAAATTAAATACAGAAACAACAAAATAGTATAAACAGAATATTATAATATAACAAATGAATTATCCGGGCTTAGGGACTAGAATAAATCAAGTCCCCGGCAACGGCGCCATTTTGCAGAGGGGAAAATCTGAGTGGTTGGAACTGACGTATTTAAAACAATTGAAAAAGATATTAAAAGCTCAAAATACCTTACGGGCTGCAAACAAAATCCCGGTCGCAGTAGTATAGTAAAGTGGAGACGACTGGATATCGAACCGTGGGACTAAAGGGGAATTATCTAATTTCTAAGCGGTGTCACAAAAAGGGGGGATTAATTGACTTGTTTTTATAAATAAAAAGGAAAGATAAAATAAACTGAGTAAAAAGTAAATTAAACGGGACTCTGGGTTCAGGTTTATATAGTCTGCTCTTTTATGCTATGTCTACCGGTTTTATTATAATAGTTTGGCAAAATTCCTGTTATTATCTTAGGGACTAAATCATAGACTGAAAAGAACTCGTTTACCAGAACATGCTCGGTCTACTCTAGATTCGAGCAAAACACATATAAACGGATTAAGTGCGAGTAATTATATTTTGCATCTAAAAATACTAACTTATTAAATCATAATAAGCTTTCTACAGATTTACGGCTTAATTAACATGTCTATTTATCACGGATTGATCAAAATAGATTTAGTAAAGCATTTTAATAAATTCATGAAATTTATTAAAAAGGCGAGAGATAAGCTTTAATCATAACAAACTGTATTTAAATTAAACCGGTAAAAATGTAATTACATAATTAAACAGACTATAAATTAACCTTCACCCAGAGTATATCCTCTTAGCCTAACATATTAACTGGTAATATGTTGGTCAGAGGTTGGACATAATAATAACGCAGTGGTTTTTGTGAATGAAAATGGAGTGAGATGGTGATTTTGTGGAGGAAAATTGACATGGTTCTTGGGGTGGAATGAGGTATGTATTAATGGAGGGTTATAGGTGTATTTATAGTGAAAATGGGGTAAAAAGGAAGGGTATGTCGGTGTCTGAAAAGATAAAATATATTTATCTTTTCACACCATGTCGATGCAGCCCTGTACGCTGTCATTTTTGAAGTGTCCGAACCAGTGTCCGGACCAGGCTGGTTCGGACATGTCGACGCTGTGAGAAAATGCTTCGTCGACATGTGTCCGGACGCGGACATGTGTTGCGTCCGGACCTGCATGTCCGGACATAGGTCCGGACGTGTGTATTTTTTCTGCTTTCTTTGCAAACTTTGACATGCTCTAGATTCTTCGTTTGAGCTCCGATTTGATCCCCGTTTGTTGCGTTGCGAAGCTTGTGAAGTGTACTATGTGATTCCAAGGACTTTTTCTGCATTTCATACATAAAATATATCAGTTCATATCAAAACATAAATCCAAGAAAATTCACATAGCAAGTGGGAAACATTGCCTAAAGTGTTGCAAGTTATAAGGTATTTAAGCCCCAAAAGTCTATATGTTTCGCACTTATCAGAGGACATAACAACTTTCAATAAAAACGGGATGAACTCCCAGAATAGTACCATTAACAGCACTCTTCATTGAAGATGTTGATAAACCCCAAAAACAGAATCAGTGAAAACAAATTTAAGTGATGACCTACCTAGGATCAAAGACGTGCAATCACAAAGAGAGAACCTCAAAAGGACTACACCATAGAGTTGGTATAGTTGAGCAGAAAAAGACCCATAAACGATGGTTAGTATTGCTTGCCTAACTCATTAACACCCAAGTATGATTAGTCATTAGCTGGTGGTGTAGTCAACGAAAGTTGAACAAAATATTGACATGACAGCACATGATAGCCAGGGTGAATATCCGACTTAGACACCGGAAGGCAGAGGCCTAATGAAAACGAATGCTTGATTGCTAAAAGACGCAAATCTATGAGAGCGAAGGTATTGTTACAGGCACTGATTAACATTGGATTACCTAAGTGAACTTCCACAGCAGGAAGCGAGATACAACAACTTATTGTGAAACCCAATAGTACATCCAATGATGTGAGCCAACATTGACAGAGTTCAGAGAACAAGAGAATTACATGGATAACCTGCAGATGATTAAGAATACAACAGTGAACCAAACACCGGCTCTCACTTGAGACTAATCAAGCATTAAGGGCCTACGAGCCAAGGATGTTAAATACATCAGAGCTCGAGGCGCAGGAAAGAGTAAAAAGGCTTATCTAGGCCATGAATGAACTACAACTCGTACATACGAGTGGTTATGAAAACCTATACTAAATTGAGGAGGAATTGCCAGAAAAGGGCACCAATGAGAATAGAGAGATGATACAATGACGGAGGTGGAGAACGAACCACTCCTTTTAGGGCAGGGAAACCTCTCCTTGTTGTGAGGCCTTGAGTGGGAATAAACCCCTCAAAATGGGCTTTCACTTATTAGAGATAGAATACAACCTACAAATAAACCTAAAATTTGAAGCAATTATCTTGAGCTGGATGATTACAATCTTACAGTATGATGCGATAACCGCCACACACCTGAATCTAAGGAACTTCTAGTGTGTTTACACCATGAAGGGGATTGAATATAAGACGAGACGTTGAAGTAAAACGATTGAAGAATTGTTCCATCAATGGGCAATATAAGATAGCTAAAGCTACTTTAGTAGTGGAGGCCGTGAGAATAATACCTGTCAGGTAGATTAGGTTACGGTGCCGAACAAACAAACTATAGACTAAGCCCATCAATACTGACACGAGAAAGCAATCAGAATTTATGAATTAAAACCCGATGTAAGTAAGGTAATGAAATGGGAGACAGACTGTGAAGTAACGCCAGTAACCTGGACCATGTGATGAAAGGTTGCACAGGAAGCACACTGTCCATTCCGTAAGGAGCTGGAAGTGCATTCCTAGTGGATCGACCTGATAAATAAGATAAAAGGCTCTAAGGAAAGAGACCTCAAATTACTAAGGGATCGAGTCCGTACTAAATACAGAAGGTATAATGTAATTATGAACCCAGTAGATGGATATTCTTTGATTAAGTTCAAGAAGAACGACATGTGCGTTATCATGGAATGATGAAAGACGAGATCGACAATAGAATACTTCACAAATTAGCTATAACCAAGCGTGTGACGAACACTACGAGTATACTTAAATGAGATGTGGGACGACCGCACTCCAAAGGAGCTTGTGGGCCTTATGGACTTATTTATAAGTTAGTCGGGTAAGTAGCAGTGTATCAGTAAGGTACCCCATATATGTAAACGAGTAGTGTAAGGAACGCGAGAAGTAGTCGACTTCGTACGACAGTCAGTGATGGAAACTCACACCAGAACAGCAAGTTACCATGAACAATTGAGGAGGAAGAACTCAGGTGAACCAATGAGATTAAAAGAGTCAGAGAACTCATTCCATGAGGAAACAATTAAGAGTTACGAAGTGCGAGAAGCACTGATTAGTAAGTATGAACAGTTTATATGTAACAAGATTTTTGGAGGAAACTGTGAAGAGCAATAAACACTGAACAATAGCTCCAGACAATACACAAATCTCAGACCGAAGGTCAGTTAGTAGGAAACAATTCAGACGCTGGAACACGCAATAACAATGAAATACCCCAAACCTTGATGTATTGTTTAAACACTAAAATATGGTACTTAAAGGCTAAAAAGTGCCTTAGAAACAACAGTGAACAATTTAAACCATAGTAAAACACAATAAGCACTAGGACACAGCTTGAGCAAAAATATGCTCTAAGCTTGGAGTGAACTTGGTTAGGACCCAAAGAGCCTACCAAGACTTTATAATATTCAATTATGATTTAATAAGGCTAATTAAGTCCTTAAGAAACCTTGGTAGACAATTAAACCAAACAAAACACAAGAAAATGCCCTAAAGTCAATAAGAGCAAAAATGTGCTCTAAGCTTGGGATAAAATTTGTATAAGACCTAAAGGTCATATCTATACCTTATAAATATGTTAATGAACATATTAAATCAATTACCAAGGAAAACCAAGCTTGAAAACAAGTTAAAATACAAAATGTGCTTTAAGGAGTCTTAAAGCACATTTTTGAAAAATTGTCTTGTAAATGAGTTTTGAATGGCTAAATGTCCATCATTACTCTTTAATTAACATGTGTACTACTTAGTATCACATTTGGAGGTCTAAATCAATGGGAAATCAAAAATTTCAAACTATGTGCCTTGTTTTTGTGAATAGTAACAAAAAATGCTAGTTTATGACATAAGTCAATATAAGTAAGTTAATTGGTCAACAAAGACCATGACTTGGCCTAAAACACTAAGGGGCCAGTTTTTCCATGTGTGACTCACCACACTTGGCCAATCAAATAACTAAGGAAAGTAGTAAAGCAAAAGAACTATTTGCTTTTAAACATAAATATCTTAATAAAGTGTACCCTCTCACCTCATTCTCTTATTCTCCTTCACTCACCATCGATTTCTTAATCTTATCCCAAGCTCCATTGGTTTTGCTACAGCAAACCACACCATCTTCAACTTCCATAGCTTGTAACTTCTAGCTCCATGCACCAAATCAAATTCCAAGACCATATTTGTCTTAGTTAGGTCAAGCTCTACATTTCTCTCTTTTCAAATCTTCAAGAACTCCATTTTGGTGCCATGAAGATTCTCCATTGAAGGAGCTTGAGCTTACCTTTTCATGCCTTGACATTCTCCTTTGCTTCAAGGTAAGGAAAATCAAAGAAAAACAACATTCCCTCTTGTTTTTGTGTGTAACCGAGAATCACCTTTGATGGTGTCTTCTCTTGTTCTTTCATAGCTCCATTTCAATCTTCAAGGGACAAGGAGGAGTCCTCTCTTGTTACATATTCAAGTTCTCTTTCAAATTCAAAGGTAAATATCATTTTAGTGTATTAAAACACTTATGTTAAACTAGGGTTTGTATATGAGTTTAAGTGTGAATTCTTAAGCTCATTACCCTTATATGTATATTGAATAGAAAGTTGACAAGTGATCAAACTCCTTGCTGATTTTCGGTTCAAGGAAACAAGAAAGAAGTTTGAGAGGAAAAGAGGTAAACAAACTATCTCAAAGTAGTTTAAATGCCTTAGGAAAAATGAGCTTGATTTGCTTGATAAAATACCTAAGGAGCCAATGGTGAATGACCTAGTAAAATGCTCTCAAGGAAACTATTACAGGGCATATGTGTTGTTGTATGTAATTGCAGGTCAAAGGCATTATTATGTGGAAATTCAGTGTTTAAGGTTTATGCAATTTAAGGTCCTAAGAGCCATGTTATTTAAGGGCCTAAGTGCCAAGCAATTTAAGTTTATGCACTATATTGAGATGTAGTGTAAAATTTGGTGAGTGTTGTGTGTGAGAATACTCTTGATGGATTTTAGGTGTTCTTGAATGAAATAAGGTAAAAACCTAAGTGTTTGGATGTGAGAATATACAAGAGAGGCTATGGCAAAATTTGGAAAATGTATAAGAAGTTCTAGGTGTTTTAAATAAGTTTTGGTGAACTAGGAAGTGTTAAAAATGAACAAGTGCTTTACTAAGGAAGAAAGCATGTATTAAGGTGATTTAGAGTGATACAAGGATTTAGGTTCAATGAGTGTTTTTGAGGAATGTATTAAAGTCTTGGAGAAGTTTGTTTAAGGTTTAGGAATGTTGATGCACAAAGAGGAAATGATGTTTAGGTAAGATGTGGAAAAGGAGATTTAGTTAGTAGGAAAAGATGTTTGAGAGATGATGTTATGATGGTGAGGAAACATTCTTGGCATAGTGGTTATCATAGGTATGAAACACCACTTGGAGAAACAAAAGAGAAAACATTATAAGTATTAGGAATTTTGGTAAGAAAAGAGTAAGTGTTTAAGGAGTTATAAAATGAGTTTTATGGATGTTATATGAAGGGTTAAATGTGCCAAATGATGTTAGAACACATTAGGAGGCTTGCGGAAAAGTTTGGAGAAAGTTTGACAAGTTTTGGACAAGTTCTGATGTTGTCCGACCCAGTGGTCGACCCAGGGTGGGTCGACAGCCCTGTTAATTCACCCGTTGATGTTTCTGGAATGGTCCAACCCAGAGGTCTTGGGTCGAACATGGGTCGGACAGGTGAATTTGAAAGACGGAAAAGTTTCTGGAACGGTCCGACCCAGTTGTGGGTCGGATGGTGGGTCGGACGGCCCAAACATGTAAAAAAAACAAACTAAGTGTGGTTTAAGTTGTAAACCCTAGTGAGTTATAATGACAATTTGGGGGGGGAAGTTGTATTAAAATGTAAAAGTAAAACAAGTTAAAATGTGAAGTTATTTAACTAAGTTAACGGGGATAAGTTATGAGCATTAGACTTTAAACAATCATGTTACCCCAGTGTTAATAAAGGTACATGTAATGTTACCAGTTGTTCGAGAATTGTTCGAGGAACATAAGTGGACATGATAGAGTGGACTCCGGTGACAAGTATGGTTTTCTTGCAACCTGTGTCCTACCGGATTACACCGGCTTGTATGCCAATGTGTTTTTCTGTATGTTTGCCACGTTGTAAGATAAAACATGTAATAAGTTTACAGTAATTCATATATGTGACGTGTCTAGTTCCGATACCATTTAAACTCGGAAGTGCTAACCATAGTTAACTGAGTCTAGGATCGCATGAGAGTTCGGTATTCGGATTAAACGACCCGAACCATGGGACGTTCTAACCACGGCTATGCGTGTGTTAATTGTGTGTGTATGTAAGGACCTCCCTCGAATGTTTAACCCAGTTGTAATACTGCATAGTGTGTGGATGTGATAGACTCCATAGTGGGGCTCTAACCAATATTTAAAAGTAAGTATGTACTAACAGGGGTGAGGAATCCGGTTAGGCCGGTCGCGCGTTGTTTGGGAGTGGGTATCCTTTTTAGCCTTACCCTCCTCTCTGTTATGGTTGTTTCCCTCACAGGTTATGATCTCCCATTAGCTTACTCCAAAGCTTAGCTATTCTGACTTATGATCGGTTTAGGGGGAACATGTGTTTGTGTGGTGTGTTCGGGTCACTAAACCCGAACCATCTTAACTTAAGTTACTCGTCCGACTATTAGGACGGTAATGAGTGTTGTATAACGAGTTTATCATGAGGGTGACATCATTCTCTAGGCTCACCGTTATGTTATGTAATGTTGTTGTACTGCAATTTCCATTGCGATGTTATTTTGTG
Organism: Limonium bicolor; assembly: GCA_023374045.1. Lineage (NCBI taxonomy): Eukaryota > Viridiplantae > Streptophyta > Magnoliopsida > Caryophyllales > Plumbaginaceae > Limonium > Limonium bicolor. The sequence continues at coordinate 258,849,659 of CM041780.1, forward strand.
CACGTTGAAACGTGAAAAGTGTTGTTATGTGATGTATGTTATATGTTGTAAAATGTGGAGTATGTGGATCATGGATATGAATCCCAGTTTGTGATAAGAGGCGTTTAAGGATAACCCGATTAATGGGTAAGTGTCGTCTATTAAGGAAGTAGCTCCATTAGAGGAGAAACACTATAGGGGTAATGAATACCATGAGTGACCTATTAAGTATGGATGTGTTATCTGTTTGTTGAGCCCATAGTGGTGGAATGCGATGTGTTGTGTGTTTATAGTTACATGCATGATTTAAATATAATCAACAGCATGCTAAGACGACAATTAGTTGTGCGTGGCCCAGTAGCATGTGGGCTGCGGGATTACCATACCAGCAAAGGTGCTAAGCCCCTTGGGGGCCACCCTTTCTTTTCTTTTCCTATTTCAGGTACAAGGAGCTGGAAACCGTTCGAGAGTAGGACGGGGTAGTCGTTTGTACATGGGTAACCATTTAGTTGTAAATGTACAGTAGGCGTAGTAAGACCGAAATTGTTATCGGCATTAGCTTGTGAATACTCGGTATAGTTGGAAGGTATGTGTATGTTTTGTTGTTAATGGAAAGGGACAGTAATGTGTAGTCGCTTGGGAATCTAGTCCATCAGACCGATACAATGTATATGTAATAGCCTTGTTAGCCACGTGGGTGGTTAACGGCGTGTAACACCAACGAGTTAAGTAATGTGATGAAGCTTGCTTTCTGCTGCAGTTTGTTATTAAGTGCGTAAGTGTTGGATGGGGTGTTACAAAAAGTGTTATCAGAGCAAAGTATCGCTCTGATGACTGAATTACCGAGCTTAGGAAGTACCGAGTTAGGAGTTTAGTACTTTGGGTTAAGGGTTGAGTGATAGCGTGAGAGATACGCTAGTTAGGAGTAACCAGTGTGTACTGGAAACCTACTATATCCTTCCTGACCTCCACAATCCCTGTTTTATAACTTGGGAAACAACGCCAGAGAGATAAAAGTCCTCTCATACTCGGGAATACCCGATATGGCTGTTATTAAGTACCTCTAAAGGTACGGAGAACCTGTCATACGGTAGATCCTGAAAAGTGGGAATCCCGGAGACGGTTTCCATCTGAACAATGTTAACCGCATTAAATAGCGAAGAATGAAGAATTTTGTGTATAAGAGAATAGAATTTCCGGCAACCTAGGTCGACATGCTGAGCAGTCGAGAATAACCAGCTTGCAACGCACCGACCGTGCAACAGGCAAGAAGTGAAGTAATGAAACCCGGGACGAGAGTCTACGAAACCACAGTTGTTAAATGATACACCAACGGTATACCAACCGACAAAGGAACTACAACGTAGTACCCAAACAAGAGACAAGTCTAAGTGACCACGACAAATGCGTGGAACGGGCTACGAAGAGGAAACAATACTAACTAAAAAGGGGCCTCCAAGAATGGGAGACACCCCAGTTAATGATCATCATGTAAAGACAGTGAGAAGTACCCAGGAGATTTATTGTCAAGACTATAAGATCAAGTGAGGGCCAACAAGGCCACCGATGACAGTGCGGGTAAAAACAATACCACAACCGGCATGTGTTGAACCGATAGCCAGTTAGCATGGCGCACTTGCCATGGCAAGTGCTGCTATAACAGGGCTGTTCGGGAAAGCTTTAACAAATACAAAGTACTTAGTAAAGTACCATGAAGTTAGGTGAGATCATCATAACTGTGGAAGGGCTTAACAGCCTAACCTCTGTAATTGGAAGTGCACCAGTCAGCAAGAAGCTAGACTTGGTTAAAGCAAGAAGACGTTGTGAAACCATGAAAATTTTCTTTCAAACTTAGATTTATTCAAACTCTTTTCTTTCAAAACCAAATTTTCTTTCAACCAATACTTCTTTCAAGCCTTCTTTTAAACCAAACCAGAGGACCTACACCGGCCTCAGTGCCACACGGTAGGTAAGTTATACCCAGTTTACTTTGAATAACCGGAAAGGAAACCGGTAAACCCAAGGGTAACAACCCGAGGGAATGGATTGAGTTCATAATAATACAACGGTGGAGAGACTTTCCATCGATTAAGTTCGGGAAGCACAGAGTGCATATTGTCACAGGACAATATAAGGGGAGTTGACAACAGAATACTTCACCTAGGCGTGTGACGGACACTACGAGTGTACCAACTGTAATGTGGGACGACCGCACTCCGTTAGAAGCTTGTGGGTCTGACATACCTACTTATGGGTTAGTTGGGTAAGTAGCAATGTATCAGCATAGTACCCCACATATGTATACAAGTAGAGTCCGGAACACGGGAAGTAGTCGACTCCATACTACGGTCAGCAGTAAGAGTCAAGCAAGAGCAACGGATTACCAGGAATGGTGGAAGTAAAGGAACTCAGTTAAGTTAACGAGACTAAAGGAATTAGTGAATTCCTTTCAAGGAAATGTTTAAGAGTCAGGAGGTGCGGAGTACGCTAACCGTAATGTAAAGACATCGCATATGTCTTAAAGGTCCTCAGGGATAAACATGATAGCTGGAACGGAGACCCAACCTGTGCATGGCAAGGCAGATGCCTAATGTGGACACATTAGTGTGCAATGAACGGGATGAAACTCCCAGAATGAGTACCTACACTACCAAGAAATGTTAATCTTCACAGAAGAGGATAATAAGCCAGTTAAGAACGGAAACGGCGTGGCTAACTGAATATACCAATAAGTGTGAACCAGATGTAAGGCATAACTTAGCAACACCCAGGAGCAATCCTTGAAGGGTGTTCACATCAACGATAATTGTACGAAATGACATGACGGAAACACAAGGGTTGAAACTAACACCCAGTTTAGACATAAGTTGTCAGGAGACGGACTGACAATCCTAAGGGGCATCCCATGAAAGGAAACGGAATGCAACGACCTTGTCATGGAGCTCAATATGACATCCAAACCATGTAATGTTGTACAGAGAAGTACATGTGTGTGGACAGCATACAATGAGCAGAGCTCGAGGCAGTAGGGCTACTAAGCCACAAGCAAATGTGTTATATAAATTTGAGTCGATTGTGCAAGTCTAGGTTGTACAAGTAATAGAGCGGAGAACGAACCACTGTTTTAAGAGTGGGGATACCTCTTGATATTGTGAGACCGCAACAGCGGTAGTTAAATGAACTAAGTTCAGGGAATATGTTAAGGGTGGACCAATATGGTTACTACCACTTGTGGAGACCGGAGAGAAGAGTAACAAGTCTAATAGCAACCACCATAGACGTGCGACGCTAAATGAGTAATGGAAAATGCTCAAGAGCATTAAGACTCAAAGGACTAGAATATTCAACAATCAGCCAAATGAGTGGCGAACCTCAATACGAGTGATGTAAGTATATGTGTGGAAGCTAATATGACAGTGAATACCATATAAGTCGATGTTATACAATGAGAGAGAGCACGGTGCGCAGTAAGCGACCGTTGTATAAGTGTTGTAAAATAATGATATGGCAGATAAGAGCAGTTATGAATTAAATTCAGTGGTGATGCAAGGTAAGTGATGATAAACGGACTGAGCAATAAGCCAGTAGTTAGTACTATGTGATAAGGAACTCAGTGTGAATTCCATGGCGAATCGCATAAGAGATTTACTGTCAAGAGTTTACGCCTCTGCACTCTGTATGACTGAGTGTTTTGGTATTGCATTTGAACAGTAATGATCGAGTGCGATGGATAGGATAGCTAGGAATTGGAAACATGTTAATTGTGGAGGAATAATGTTATAATGGCCGATGCATAGGAAATGCAAGGCCGCACCAGTGAAAGAATACATGTACAAAACCAAATGTGGAGGCATGATTAAGAATAAGTGACTACAGTAGCACTAACTACCAAATATCGGTATGGAATATACCTCAAGTGCAGGAAATAGTTGAGAGAGCACTACACACTAGGTAGTAGCTCAACCTCAAATGACAGTAAGTCTGAGGGAAATAAGTCAATCATTGTGAAATACGTAGCAGTTTACGCAGTAAGTTATTAGAGAAGTGGATGGAAGTTTTGAAACTCACCGAATTCGCTCACGGTAAGAGATACCACCCATCGGTCGAGAAACCGTTGATACCAAGATGAAGGTGATAATTGGGGATGTACAATACAGTAAGAATAACGAATGGGGCAAACTAAGCCCTACAGTTATTAGAGTTTCGCAGCAGAAACTAGTGAGCCAGTGATTCAAGTGTTGAATGTGCATGATGAACATGAGTGAACGGCTAATTATTAATGCCTATAAGCCTCACAGGCCAGAACCGAAACCAGTTAAGAGTTAAAGCAAACTCCAATGAGAATTCTTGGTTTAGGGACTAAACCGCCAATATGGTCAAGATCCTCTAACCGGAACACATTGTATAATAGACCGCGTGGAAGTTGAAACACTTCACGACTGTAGAACTTTTTAAACCAATGATTAAGTGATTGATTACGTGGGTGTAATCCCTTTTAAGGGGGGTAGAGCACAAAACCACTTAGTGTGTATTACCGTACAAGTGTTACGTGACCTATGTTGTGCATAGCACAAAATAATTTGTTTTGATGATTGGTGTGTGTGTTACGTAAACATACGCATTCATTCATGGTTTAATTGTGGTAATTGCGCACAGAAGATGCGAATACCATTGTGATAAGTGTGTCTATTTGTTAACAGTTGTGTGTGATAGTACAAGTGTGGGGAGTAGAGAAACTCCCGGGGAACAAAACCCCGATAGTGTATAAATGTGAAACTGTGTGTTGTATTTTGATAAAATATATGTGTATATATATACAATATAGTGATTCATAAAAAGGGTATGAAACCGACATAGAACCTAGTGAGAATAAGATTCCCTAGGTAACAGGATTAAAGTGAATGGGAATAACTGATAGACGAAGTTCTATCCCTTGGAGATGTTATGATCATGATTAGAATGATTTAAAAGATAGAAAATTGGAAATGAGTGTATTAAATGATGCTTGAAAATGAAGTGGGAAGTGGAACTTGATTTGCATGCGATCAAGGGAAGCCGAACACAAAATGGGGTGGAAGGATAGTTCGACACTGATGCTGATCACATCAGGGTTGGATGATTCTTGAAGCTCCCCTTAAGTGGTCACAACTAACCACGCTAAGAAAAGAAGCAAAGAGCATAAGTTGGACTTGGAGTTGTGTGTGTTTTCAAAAGGATTTTCAATTGGTGTTTTCAAAACAATCGATTAATATTTTGAATAAAGGATTCTCTTATACTTAACCTAGTAAAGAATTTTTTGTAGTACTTGCTCACGAGCGAGGACGCATGAGCCTTTGTCTTCGGACCGGTGACATGAGAAGTATATATGTTAAAAATTAAGTGAATGTTTTGATCTCCCAAAGGAACGGGGACCAGAAGGTGTCCATCGCGACCGGGTTCTGCGGGATCACAGTGTATATAAAAGATATTTTTGATTGTTATACATGCTATGACATGTTGTATGGTATGTGTAATAAATATTATTTTGACCTTGAGTTCGAAAAGTGTATGTTATCAAGACCTATGAGTCTAAATGTTGTTGTGTTACATAGACCTATGTATCTAAAGGCTGTTATGTTATCAATACCTATGTGTCTAAATGTTGTTATGTTACCCAAGACCAGAGAGTCTAAGGATTGTTATGTATGTGCAAATATTGTTAAGATACCCGGACCATTGAGTCCGAGGTTATCATGTGAGTATGTTAATTTGTATGGATGTGTATATGTACCCGGACCGTTAAGTCCGAGGTTGTGATGTAAAGTATGTTTGGTTATGGAAGTTTATTTCCAAGTGATTCCTGCGTTCTAAACCAAAAGATGTGTGGGAAGTGTAAACTTCGAGGACGAAGTTCTCTTAAGGGGGGTAGATTGAAATACCCCAAACCTTGATGTATTGTTTAAACACTAAAATGGTACTTAAAGGCTAAAAAGTGCCTTAGAAACAACAGTGAACAATTTAAACCATAGTAAAACACAATAAGCACTAGGACACAGCTTGAGCAAAAATATGCTCTAAGCTTGGAGTGAACTTGGTTAGGACCCAAAGAGCCTACCAAGACTTTATAATATTCAATTATGATTTAATAAGGCTAATTAAGTCCTTAGGAAACCTTGGTAGACAATTAAACCAAACAAAACACAAGAAAATGCCCTAAAGTCAATAAGAGCAAAATTGTGCTCTAAGCTTGGGATAAAATTTGTATAAGACCTAAAGGTCATATCTATACCTTATAAATATGTTAATGAACATATTAAATCAATTACCAAGGAAAACCAAGCTTGAAAACAAGTTAAACTACAAAATGTGCTTTAAGGAGTCTTAAAGCACATTTTTTAAAAATTGTCTTGTAAATGAGTTTTGAATGGCTAAATGTCCATCATTACGCTTTAATTAACATGTGTACTACTTAGTATCACATTTGGAGGTCTAAATCAATGGGAAATAAAAAATTTCACAACTATGTGCCTTGTTTTTGTGAATAGTAACAAAAAATGCTAGTTTATGACATAAGTCAATATAAGTAAGTTAATTGGTCAACAAAGACCATGACTTGGCCTAAAACACTAAGGGGCCGGTTTTTCCATGTGTGACTCACCACACTTGGCCAATCAAATAACTAAGGAAAGTAATAAAGCAAAAGAACTATTTGCTTTTAAACATAAATATCTTAATAAAGTGTACCCTCTCACCTCATTCTCTTATTCTCCTTCACTCACCATCGATTTCTTCATCTTCTCCCAAGCTCCATCGGTTTTGCTACAGCAAACCACACCATCTTCAACTTCCATAGCTTGTAACTTCTAGCTCCATGCACCAAATCAAATTCCAAGACCATATTTGTCTTAGTTAGGTCAAGCTCTACATTTCTCTCTTTTCAAATCTTCAAGAACTCCATTTTGGTGCCATGAAGATTCTCTATTGAAGGAGATTGAGCTTACCTTTTCATGCCTTGACATTCTCCTTTGCTTCAAGGTAAGGATAATCAAAGAAAAACAACATTCCCTCTTGTTTTTGTGTGTAACCGAGAATCACCTTTGATGGTGTCTTCTCTTGTTCTTTCATAGCTCCATTTCAATCTTCAAGGGACAAGGAGGAGTCCTCTCTTGTTGCATATTCAAGTTCTCATTCAAATTCAAAGATAAATATCATTTTAGTGTATTAAAACACTTATGTTAAACTAGGGTTTGTATATGAGTTTAAGTGTGAATTCTTAAGCTCATTACCCTTATATGTATATTGAATAGAAAGTTGACAAGTGATCAAACTCATTGCTGATTTTCGGTTCAAGGAAACAAGAAAGAAGTTTGAGAGGAAAAGAGGTAAACAAACTATCTCAAAGTAGTTTAAATGCCTTAGGAAAAATGAGCTTGATTTGCTTGATAAAATACCTAAGGAGCCAATGGTGAATGACCTAGTAAAATGTCTCAAGGAAACTATTAAAGGGCATATGTGTTGTTGTATGTAATTGCAGGTCAAAGGCATTATTATGTGGAAATTCAGTGTTTAAGGTTTATGCAATTTAAGGGCCTAAGAGCCATGTTATTTAAGGGCCTAAGTGCCAAGCAATTTAAGTTTATGCACTATATTGTGATGTAGTGTAAAATTTGGTGAGTGTTGTGTGTGAGAATACTCTTGATGGATTTTAGGTGTTCTTGAATGAAATAAGGTAAAAACCTAAGTGTTTGGATGTGAGAATATACAAGAGAAGCTATGGCAAAATTTGGAAAATGTATAAGAAGTTCTAGGTGTTTTAAATAAGTTTTGGTGAACTAGGAAGTGTTAAAAATGAACAAGTGCTTTACTAGGGAAGAAAGCATGTATTAAGGTGATTTAGAGTGATACAAGGATTTAGGTATTATCTTGGAAGTTCTAGGAATTCAATGAGTGTTTTTGAGGAATGTATTAAAGTCTTGGAGAAGTTTGTTTATGGTTTAGGAATGTTGATGCACAAGGAGGAAATGATGTTTAGGTAAGATGTGGAAAAGGAGATTTAGTTAGTAAGAAAAGATGTTTGAGAGATGATGTTATGATGGTGAGGAAACATTCTTGGCATAGTGGTTATCATAGGTATGAAACACCACTTGGAGAAACTAAGGAGAAAACATTATAAGTGTTAGGAATTTTGTAAGAAAAGAGTAAGTGTTTAAGGAGTTATAAAATGAGTTTTATGGATGTTATATGAAGGGTTAAATCTGCCAAATGATGTTAGAACACATTAGGAGGCTTGAGGAAAAGTTTGGAGAAAGTTTGACAAGTTTTGGACAAGTTCTGATGTTGTCCGACCCAGTGGTCCGACCCAGGGTGGGTCGGACAGCCCTGTTAATTCACCCGTTGATGTTTCTGGAATGGTCCGACCCAGAGGTCTTGGGTCGGACAGGTGAATTTGAAAGACGGAAAAGTTTCTGGAACGGTCCGACCTAGTTGTGGGTCGGACGGTGGGTCGGACGGCCCAAAACATGTAAAAAAAAAAACAAACTAAGTGTGGTTTAAGTAGTAAACCCTAGTGAGTTATAATGACAATTTGGTGGGGGAAAAGTTGTATTAAAATGTAAAAGTAAAACAAGTTAAAATGTGAAGTTATTTAACTAAGTTAACGGGGATAAATTATGAGCATTAGACTTTAAACAATCATGTTACCCCAGTGTTAATAAAGGTACATGTAATGTTACCAGTTGTTCGAGAATTGTTCGAGGAACATAAGTGGACATGATAAGTGGACTCCGGTGACAGGTATGGTTTTCTTGCAACCTGTGTCCTACCGGATTACACTGCTTGTATGCCAATGTGTTTTTCTGTAGTTTGCCACGTTGTAAGATAAAACATGTAATGACTTTACTGTAATTCATATATGTGACGTGTCTAGTTCCGATACCATTTAACCTCGGAAGTGCTAACCATAGTTAACTAGTCTAGGATCGCATGAGAGTTCGGTATTCGGATTAAACGACCCGAACCATGGGGCGTTCTAACCAGGCTATGCGTGTGTTATTGTGTGATAATCGTGTGTGTATGTAAGGACCTCCCTCGTATGTTTAACCCAGTTGTAATACTGCATAGTGTGTGGATGTGATAGACTCCATAGTGGGGCTCTAACCAATATCTAAAAGTAAGTATGTACTAGCAGGGGTGAGGAATCCGGTTAGGCCGGTCGCGCGTTGTTTGGGAGTGGGTATCCTTTTTAGCCTTACCCTCCTCTCTGTTATGGTGTTTCCTCACAGGTTATGATCTCCCATTAGCTTACTCCAAAGCTTAGCTATTCTGACTTATGATCGGTTAGGGGGAACATGTGTTTGTGTGGTGTGTTCGGGTCACTAAACCCGAAACCATCTTAACTTAAGTTACTCGTCCGACTATTAGGACGGTAATGAGTGTTGTATAACGAGTTTATCATGAGGGTGACATCATTCTCTAGGCTCACCAGTGAATTAACTATGTTTAGGTCGGTTCCTAAGAGAACCGTTCCCGTTATGTTATGTATTTGTTGTACTACATTTCCATTGCGATGTTATTTTGTGCACGTTGAAACGTAAAAGTGTTGTTATGTGATGTATGTTATATGTTGTAAAATGTGGAGTATGTGGATCATGGATATGAATCCCAGTTTGTGATAAGAGGCGTTTAAGGATAACCCATTAATGGGTAAGTGCGTCTATTAAGGAAGTAGCTCCATTAGAGGAGAAACACTCTAGGGGTAATGAATACCATGAGTGACCTATTAAGTATGGATGTGTTATCTGTTTGTTGAGCCCATAGTGGTGGAATGTGATGTGTTGTGTGTTTATAGTTACATGCATGATTTAAATATAATCAACTGCTAAGACGACAATAGTTGTGCGTGGCCCGTAGCATGTGGGCTGCGGGATTACCATACCAGCAAAGGTGCTAAGCCCCTTGGGGGCCACCCTTTCTTTTCTTTTCCTATTTCAGGTACAAGGAGCTGGAAACCGTTCGAGAGTAGGACGGGGTAGTCGTTTGTACATGGGTAACCATTTAGTTGTAAATGTACAGTAGGCGTAGTAAGACCGAAATTGTTATCGGCATTAGCTTGTGAATACTCGGTATAGTTGGAAGGTATGTGTATGTTTTGTTGTTAATGGAAAGGGACAGTAATGTGTAGTCGCTTGGGAATCTAGTCCATCAGACCGATACAATGTATATGTAATAGCCTTGTTAGCCACGTGGGTGGTTAACGGCGTGTAACACCAACGAGTTAAGTAATGTGATGAAGCTTGTTTTCGCTGCAGTTTGTTATTAAGTGCGTAAGTGTTGGATGGGGTGTTACAAAAAGTGGTATCAGAGCGAAGTATCGCTCTGATGACTGAATTACCGAGCTTAGGAAGTACCGAGTTAGGAGTTTAGTACTTTGGGTTAAGGGTTGAGTGATAGCGTGAGAGATACGCTAGTTAGGAGTAACCAGTGTGTACTGGAAACCTACTATATCCTTCCCGCCCCCACAATCCCTGTTTTATACTTGGGAAACAACGCCAGAGAGATGAAAGTCCTCTCATACTCGGGAATACCCGATCTGGCTGTTATTAAGTACCTCTAAAGGTACGGAGAACCTGTCATACGGTAGATCCTGAAAGTGGGAATCCCGGAGACGGTTTCCATCTGAACAATGTTAACCGCATTAAATAGCGAAGAATGAAGAATTTTGTGTATAAGAGAATAGAATTTCCGGCAACCTAGGTCGACATGCTGAGCAGTCGAGAATAACCAGCTTGCAACGCATCGACCGTGCAACAGGCAAGAAGTGAAGTAATGAAACCCGGGACGAGAGTCTACGGAACCACAATTGTTAAATGATACACCAACGGTATACCAACCGACAAAGGAACTACAACGTAGTACCCAAACAAGACAAGTCTAAGTGACCACGACAAATGCGTGGAACGGGCTACGAAGAGGAAACAATACTAACTAAAAAGGGGCCTCCAAGAATGGGAGACACCCCAGTTAATGATCATCATGTAAAGACAGTGAGAAGTACCCAGAAGATTTATTGTCAAGACTATAAGATCAAGTGAGGGCCAACAAGGCCACCGATGACAGTGCGGGTAAAAACAATACCACAACCGGCATGTGTTGAACCGATAGCCAGTTAGCATGGCGCACTTGCCATGGCAAGTGCTGCTATAACAGGGCTGTTCGGGAAAGCTTTAACAAATACAAAGTACTTAGTAAAGTACCATGAAGTTAGGTGAGATCATCATAACTGTGGAAGGGCTTAACAGCCTAACCTCTGTAATTGGAAGTGCACCAGTCAGCAAGAAGCTAGACTTGGTTAAAGCAAGAAGACGTTGTGAAACCATGAAAATTTTCTTTCAAACTTAGATTTATTCTAACTCTTTTCTTTCAAAACCAAATTTTCTTTCAACCAATACTTCTTTCAAGCCTTCTTTTAACCAAACCAGAGGACCTACACCGGCCTCAGTGCCACACGGTAGGTAAGTTATACCCAGTTTACTTTGAATAACCGGTAAACCCAAGGGTAACAACCCGAGGGAATGGATTGAGTTCATAATAATCCAATCGTGGAGAGACTTTCCCTCGATTAAGTTCGGGAAGCACAGAGTGCATATTGTCACAGGACAATATAAGGGGAGTTGACAACAGAATACTTCACCTAGGCGTGTGACGGACACTACGAGTGTACCAACTGTAATGTGGGACGACCGCACTCCGTTAGGAGCTTGTGGGCCTGACAGACCTACTTATGGGTTAGTTGGGTAAGTAGCAATGTATCGGCATGGTACCCCACATATGTATACAAGTAGAGTCCGGAACACGGGAAGTAGTCGACTCCATACTACGGTCAGCAGTAAGAGTCAAGCAAGAGCAACGGATTACCAGGAATGGTGGAAGTAAAGGAACTCAGTTAAGTTAACGAGACTAAAGGAATTAGTGAATTCCTTTCAAGGAAATGTTTAAGAGTCAGGAGGTGCGGAGTGCGCTAACCGTAATGTAAAGACATCGCATATGTCTTAAAGGTCCTCAGGGATAAACATGATAGCTGGAACGGAGACCCAGCCTGTGCATGGCAAGGCAGATGCCTAATGTGGACACATTAGTGTGCAATGAACGGGATGAAACTCCCAGAATGAGTACCTACACTACCAGGAAATGTTAATCTTCACAGAAGAGGATAATAAGCCAGTTAAGAACGCAAACGGCGTGGCTAACTTAATATACCAATAAGTGTGAACCAGATGTAAGGCATAACTTAGCAACACCCAGGAGCAATCCTTGAAGGGTGTTCACATCAACGATAATTGTACGAAATGACATGACGGAAACACAAGGGTTGAAACTAACACCCAGTTTAGACATAAGTTGTCAGGAGACGGACTGACAATCCTAAGGGGCATCCCATGAAAGGAAACGGAATGCAACGACCTTGTCATGGAGCTCAATATGACATCCAAACCATGTAATGTTGTACAGAGAAGTACATGTGTGTGGACAGCATACAATGAGCAGAGCTCGAGGTAGTAGGGCTACTAAGCCACAAGCAAATGTGTTATATAAATTTGAGTCGATTGTGCAAGTCTAGGTTGTACAAGTAATAGAGCGGAGAACGAACCACTGTTTTAAGAGTGGGGATACCTCTTGATATTGTGAGACCGCAACAGCGGTAGTTAAATGAACTAAGTTCAGGGAATATGTTAAGGGTGGACCAATATGGTTACTACCACTTGTGGAGACCGGAAGAGTAACAAGTCTAATAGCAACCACCATAGACGTGCGACGCTAAATGAGTAATGGAAAATGCTCAAGGAGCATTAAGACTCAAAGGACTAGAATATTCAACAATCAGCCAAATGAGTGGCGAACCTACATACGAGTGATGTAAGTATATGTGTGGAAGCTAATATGACAGTGAATACCATATAAGTCGATGTTATACAATGAGAGAGAGCACGGTGCGCAGTAAGCGACCGTTGTATAAGTGTTGTAAAATAATGATATGGCAGATAAGAGCAGTTATGAATTAAATTCAGTGGTGATGCAAGGTAAGTGATGATAAACGGACTGAGCAATAAGCCAGTAGTTTAGTACTATGTGATAAGGAACTCAGTGTGAATTCCATGGCGAATCGCATAAGAGATTTACTGTCAAGAGTTTACGCCTCTGCACTCTGTATGACTGAGTGTTTTGGTATTGCATTTGAACAGTAATGATCGAGTGCGATGGATAGGATAGCTAGGAATTGGAAACATGTTAATTGTGGAGGAATAATGTTATAATGGCCGATGCATAGGAAATGCAAGGCCGCACCAGTGAAAGAATACATGTAAAAAAACAAATGTGGAGGCATGATTAAGAATAAGTGACTACAGTAGCACTAACTACCAAATATCGGTATGGAATATACCTCAAGTGCAGGAAATAGCTGAGAAAGCACTACACACTAGGTAGTAGTTCAACCTCAACTGACAGTAAGTCTGAGGGAAATAAGTCAATCATTGTGAAATACGTAGCAGTTTACGCAGTAAGTTATTAGAGAAGTGGATGGAAGTTTTGAAACTCACCGAATTCGCTCACGGTAAGAGATACCACCCATCGGTCGAGAAACCGTTGTACAATACAAGTAAGAATAAACGAATGCAATACAGTAAGAAAACGAATGGGGCAAACTAAGCCCTACAGTTATTAGAGTTTCGCAGCAGAAACTAGTGAGCCAGTGATTCAAGTGTTGAATGTGCATGGTGAACATGAGTGAACGGCTAATTATTAATGCCTAGAAGCCTCACAGGCCAGAACCGAAACCAGTTAAGAGTTAAAGCAAACTCCAATGAGAATTCTTGGTTTAGGGACTAAACCGCCAATATGGTCAAGATCCTCTAACCGGAACACATTGTATAACAGACCGCGTGGAAGTTGAAACACTTCACGACGGTAGAACTTTTTAAACCAATGATTAAGTGATTGATTACGTGGGCGTAATCCCTTTTAAGGGGGTAGAGCGCAAAACCACTTAGTGTGTATTACCGTACAAGTGTACGTAGTGTACGTGACCTATGTTGTGCATAGCACAAAATAATTTGTTTTGATGATTGGTGTGTGTGTTACGTAAACATACGCATTCATTCATGGTTTAATAGTGGTAATTGCGCACAGAAGATGCGAATACATTGTGATAAGTGTGTCTATTTGTTAACAGTTGTGTGTGATAGTACAAGTGTGGGGAGTAGAGAAACTCCCGGGGAACAAAACCCCGACAGTGTATAAATGTGAAACTGTGTGTTGTATTTTGATAAAATATATGTGTTATATATACAATATAGTGATTCATAAAAAGGGTATGAAACCGACATAGAACCTAGTGAGAATAAGATTCCCTAGGTAACAGGATTAAAGTGAATGGGAATAACTGATAGACGAAGTTCTATCCCTTGGAGATGTTATGATCATGATTAGAATGATTTAAAAGATAGAAAATTGGAAATGAGTGTATTAAATGATGCTTGAAAATGAAGTGGGAAGTGGAACTTGATTTGCATGCGATCAAGGGAAGCCGAACACAAAATGGGGTGGAAGGATAGTTCGACACTGATGCTGATCACATCAGGGTTGGATGATTCTTGAAGCTCCCCTTAAGTGGTCACAACTAACCACTCTAAGAAAAGAAGCAAAGAGCATAAGTTGGACTTGGAGTTGTGTGTGTTTTCAAAAGGATTTTCAATTGGTGTTTTCAAAACAATCGATTAATATTTTGAATAAAGGATTCTCTTATACTTAACCTAGTAAAGAATATTTTTGTAGTACTTGCTCACGAGCCGAGGACGCATGAGCCTTTGTCTTCGGACCGGTGACATGAGAAGTATATATGTAAAAATTAAGTGAATGTTTTGATCTCCCAAAGGAACGGGGACCAGAAGGTGTCCATCGCGACCGGGTTCTGCGGGATCACAGTGTATATAAAAGATATTTTTGATTGTTATACATGCTATGACATGTTGTGTGGTATGTGTAATAAATAATATTTTGACCTTGAGTTCGAAAAGTGTATGTTATCAAGACCTATGAGTCTAAATGTTGTTGTGTTACATAGACCTATGTATCTAAAGGTGTTATGTTATCAAGACCTATGTGTCTAAATGTTGTTATGTTACCCAAGACCAGAGAATCTAAGGATTGTTATGTATGTGCAAATATTGTTAAGATCCCCGGACCATTGAGTCCGAGGTTATCATGTGAGTATGTTATGTTATGTATGGATGTGTATATGTACCCGGACCGTTAAGTCCGAGGTTGTGATGTAAAGTATGTTTGGTTATGGAAGTTTATTTCCAAGTGATTCCTGCGTTCTAAACCAAAAGATGTGTGGGAAGTGTAAGCTTCGAGGACGAAGTTCCCTTAAGGGGGGTAGATTGAAATACCCCAAACCTTGATGTATTGTTTAAACACTAAACTATGGTACTTAAAGGCTAAAAAGTGCCTTAGAAACAACAGTGAACAATTTAAACCATAGTAAAACACATAAGCACTAGGACACAGCTTGAGCAAAATATGCTCTAAGCTTGGAGTGAACTTGGTTAGGAACCCAAAGAGCCTACCAAGACTTTATAATATTCAATTATGATTTAATAAGGCTAATTAAGTCCTTAGGAAACCTTGGTAGACAATTAAACCAAACAAAACACAAGAAAATGCCCTAAAGTCAATAAGAGCAAAAATGTGCTCTAAGCTTGGGATAAAATTTGTATAAGACCTAAAGGTCATATCTATACCTTATAAATATGTTAATGAACATATTAATCAATTACCAAGGAAAACAAGCTTGAAAACAAGTTAAAATACAAAATGTGCTTTAAGGAGTCTTAAAGCACATTTTTGAAAAATTGTCTTGTAAATGAGTTTTGAATGGCTAAATGTCCATCATTACGCTTTAATTAACATGTGTACTACTTAGTTATCACATTTGAGGTCTAAATCAATGGGAAATCAAAATTTTCACAACTATGTGCCTTGTTTTTGTGAATAGTAACAAAAAATGCAGGTTTATGACATAAGTCAATATAAGTAAGTTAATTGGTCGACAAAGACCATGACTTGGCCTAAAACACTAAGGGGCCGGTTTTTCCATGTGTGACTCACCACACTTGACCAATCAAATAACTAAGAAAGTAATAAAGCAAAAGAACTATTTGCTTTTAAACATAAATATCTTAATAAGTGTACCCTCTCACCTCATTCTCTTATTCTCCTTCACTCACCATAGATTTCTTCATCTTCTCCCAAGCTCCATCGGTTTTGCTACAGCAAACCACACCATCTTCAACTTCCATAGCTTGTAACTTCTAGCTCCATGCACCAAATCAAATTCCAAGACCATATTTGTCTTAGTTAGGTCAAGCTCTACATTTCTCTCTTTTCAAATCTTCAAGAACTCCATTTTGGTGCCATGAAGATTCTCCATTGAAGGAGCTTGAGCTTACCTTTTCATGCCTTGACATTCTCCTTTGCTTCAAGGTAAGGAAAATCAAAGAAAAACAACATTCCCTCTTGTTTTTGTGTGTAACCGAGAATCACCTTTGACGGTGTCTTCTCTTGTTCTTTCATAGCTCCATTTCAATCTTCAAGGGACAAGGAGGAGTCCTCTCTTGTTGCATATTCAAGTTCTCATTCAAATTCAAAGATAAATATCATTTTAGTGTATTAAAACACTTATGTTAAACTAGGGTTTGTATATGAGTTTAAGTGTGAATTCTTAAGCTCATTACCCTTATATGTATATTGAATAGAAAGTTGACAAGTGATCAAACTCATTGCTGATTTTCGGTTCAAGGAAACAAGAAAGAAGTTTGAGAGGAAAAGAGGTAAACAAACTATCTCAAAGTAGTTTAAATGCCTTAGGAAAAATGAGCTTGATTTGCTTGATAAAATACCTAAGGAGCCAATGGTGAATGACCTAGTAAAATGGTCTCAAGGAAACTATTAAAGGGCATATGTGTTGTTGTATGTAATTGCAGGTCAAAGGCATTATTATGTGGAAATTCAGTGTTTAAGGTTTATGCAATTTAAGGGCTTAAGAGCCATGTTATTTAAGGGCCTAAGTGCCAAGCAATTTAAGTTTATGCACTATATTGTGATGTAGTGTAAAATTTGGTGAGTGTTGTGTGTGAGAATACTCTTGATGGATTTTAGGTGTTCTTGAATGAAATAAGGTAAAAACCTAAGTGTTTGGATGTGAGAATATACAAGAGAAGCTATGGCAAAATTTGGAAAATGTATAAGAAGTTCTAGGTGTTTTAAATAAGTTTTGGTGAACTAGGAAGTGTTAAAAATGAACAAGTGCTTTACTAGGGAAGAAAGCATGTATTAAGGTGATTTAGAGTGATACAAGGATTTAGGTATTATCTTGGAAGTTCTAGGAATTCAATGAGTGTTTTTGAGGAATGTATTAAGTCTTGGAGAAGTTTGTTTAAGGTTTAGGAATGTTGATGCACAAGGAGGAAATGATGTTTAGGTAAGATGTGGAAAAGGAGATTTAGTTAGTAAGAAAAGATGTTTGAGAGATGATGTTATGATGGTGAGGAAACATTCTTGGCATAGTGGTTATCATCGGTATGAAACACCACTTGGAGAAACTAAGGAGAAAACATTATAAGTGTTGGAATTTTGGTAAGAAAAGAGTAAGTGTTTAAGGAGTTATAAAATGAGTTTTATGGATGTTATATGAAGGGTTAAATGTGCCAAATGATGTTAGAACACATTAGGAGGCTTGAGGAAAAGTTTGGAGAAAGTTTGACAAGTTTTGGACAAGTTCTGATGTTGTCCGACCTAGTGGTCCAACCCAGGGTGGGTCGGACAGCCCTGTTAATTCTCCCGTTGATGTTTCTGGAATGGTCCAACCCAGAGGTCTTGGGTCGGACATGGGTCGGACAGGTGAATTTGAAAGACGGAAAAGTTTCTGGAACGGTCCGACCTAGTTGGGTCGGACGTTCGGACGGCACCCCAAAACATGTAAAAAAAAACAAACTAAGTGTGGTTTAAGTAGTAAACCCTAGTGAGTTATAATGACAATTTGGTGGGGGAAAAGTTGTATTAAAATGTAAAAGTAAAACAAGTTAAAATGTGAAGTTATTTAACTAAGTTAACGGGATAAATTATGAGCATTAGACTTTAAACAATCATGTTACCCCAGTGTTAATAAAGGTACATGTAATGTTACCAGTTGTTCGAGAATTGTTCGAGGAACATAAGTGGACATGATAGAGTGGACTCCGGTGACAGGTATGGTTTTCTTGCAACCTGTGTCCTACCGGATTACACCGGCTTGTATGCCAATGTGTTTTTCTGTATGTTTGCCACGTTGTAAGATAAAACATGTAATGAGTTTACATTAATTCATATATGTGACGTGTCTAGTTCTGATACCATTTAACCTCGGAAGTGCTAACCATAGTTAACTGAGTCTAGGATCGCATGAGAGTTCGGTATTCGGATTAAACGACCCGAACCATGGGACGTTCTAACCACGGCTATGCGTGTGTTAATTGTGTGATAATCGTGTGTGTATGTAAGGACCTCCCTCGTATGTTTAACCCAGTTGTAATACTGCATAGTGTGTGGATGTGATAGACTCCATAGTGGAGCTCTAACCAATATTTAAAAGTAAGTATGTACTAACAGGGGTGAGGAATCCGGTTAGGCCGGTCGCGCGTTGTTTGGGAGTGGGTATCCTTTTTAGCCTTACCCTCCTCTCTGTTATGGTTGTTTCCCTCACAGGTTATGATCTCCCATTAGCTTACTCCAAAGCTTAGCTATTCTGACTTATGATCGGTTTAGGGGGAACATGTGTTTGTGTGGTGTGTTCGGGTCACTAAACCCGAACCATCTTAACTTAAGTTACTCGTCCGACTATTAGGACGGTAATGAGTGTTGTATAACGAGTTTATCATGAGGGTGACATCATTCTCTAGGCTCACCAGTGAATTAACTATGTTTAGGTCGGTTCCTAAGAGAACCGTTCCCGTTATGTTATGTAATGTTGTTGTACTGCAATTTCCATTGCGATGTTATTTTGTGCACGTTGAAACGTGAAAAGTGTTGTTATGTGATGTATGTTATATGTTGTAAAATGTGGAGTATGTGGATCATGGATATGAATCCTAGTTTGTGATAAGAGGCGTTTAAGGATAACCTGATTAATGGGTAAGTGTCATCTATTAAGGAAGTAGCTCCATTAGAGGAGAAACACTCTAGGGGTAATGAATACCATGAGTGACCTATCAAGTATGGATGTGTTATCTGTTTGTTGAGCCCATAGTGGTGGAATGTGATGTGTTGTGTGTTTATAGTTACATGCATGATTTAAATATAATCAATCGCATGCTAAGACGACAATTAGTTGTGCGTGGCCCTATAGCATGTGGGCTGCGGGATTACCATACCAGCAAAGGTGCTGAGCCCCTTGAGGGCCACCCTTTCTTTTCTTTTCCTATTTCAGGTACAAGGAGCTGGAAGCCGTTCGAGAGTAGGATGAGGTAGTCGTTTGTACATGGGTAACCATTTAAGTTGTAAATGTACAGTAGGCGTAGTAAGACCGAAATTGTTATCGGCATTAGCTTGTGAATACTCGGTATAGTTGGAAGGTATGTGTATGTTTTGTTGTTAATGGAAAGGGACAGTAATGTGTAGTCGCTCGGGAATCTAGTCCATCAGACCGATACAATGTATATGTAATAGCCTTGTTAGCCACGTGGGTGGTTAACGGCGTGTAACACCAACGAGTTAAGTAATGTGATGAAGCTTGTTTTCCGCTGCAGTTTGTTATTAAGTGCGTAAGTGTTGGATGGGGTGTTACAAACAGCATGAACACCAGATCTCCAGAGAACTGGATAGACAAGCTATAACTCATAGGGACCGTGTATATATAAAGATACCACGGGTCCATTAAGGGACCTTTATTCCTAAGTTATAAGGATACAAAGGAGCTGTAAAACATATTGAAGAGAAGAGGAAGGGCAAACTAAGCCCCAAGATTATCAGAGTCGCGTAGCAGAAGCTGGTGGACCGTATCTTAAAGGTGTGATATACCTAACAAAAGAGAAGAAGGAAGGATGTGTCTCACATCTTCTAGTCGAATAAAATATACGACTTATCTATCAAATACTTTGGAGCCTTAGAGACTACACTTGAACCAGTTGTAAGATTGGTATAAAGACCAATAAGAATCCTTGATACAGAGACTAAGCCATTACCATGGTGAAGACCCTCTGACCCAATCATAATGTGAGATAGACTACGTGGAAGCTAGGATGCTCCATGACACCTAAACATCTTGAACCTATGTTCAAGGATGATATAATGTTGATTACGTGGGCATAATCCATTTTAAGGTGGGTAGAGTGCATAATCGCTTAGCGTATGTTGCACGTATTGAGTACGTAAACTACAATGTGCATAGCACAATACAATTAGTTGTGATGTTGGATACGTATGTTATATAAACACATGTATTCATTCTTATGTGGTTGTGGTTGTTACGCACAATTACATGCGAATACCAGATGTATTAGAGGCTTACCTCGTTAACTTCGGCGCGAGAATTCAGGAAAAGAGGAGTAGAAACTCCAGGGGAATTAAAATCCCTACGATATGTATTGATATGAGACCAAATATGGTAATGTTATGAGGTATGAATCGGTATGAGACCGATGTAGAACCTAGTAGGAATTAAATTCTTTAAGTAATTACTGAGAGGAGAATTAAGAATGACTGATGGACTGAGTTCCATACTTTGGAGATGTATTGATTTATGATTATGACTAGAAGGACTAAAAGATATAAAATGCTACATGAATAATTATTTGGTTGTTTGAAGTTGACGTGGGAGGTAGAACTTGATCTTGGCCAGATCAAGGAAAACTGAACATAAATTGGGGTGAAAGGATAGTTCAACACTGATGCTGATCACATCAGGATCGGATGATTCCTGAAACTCCCTGCAAGTGGTCATAATTAACCACGTTAAGAGTAGATGCAGTAGCTTAAAGTGGAATTGGAGTTGACATGTATTTTATATACTAAGTCTCACTCATGGAACCGAGGACGTATGTGCCCTTGTCTTCGGATCGGTGACATGAGGAGAACAAAATGGTTTTGTATCACTCATCCCATGAAGGCGTGGACGTACGTGCCTTTGTCTTTGGACCGTTGACATGGGGGGGATACGACAAAAGTATGTGATGTTTTGATCTTCCAAAGGACCGTGGACCAGAGAGCGTAAGAGTCCAGCGCAATCGGTACTTGTGGATAACGTTTTCTGTATTACTCGCTCATGAACTCAAGGACATGAAAACCTTTGTCTCCGGACCGGTTACATGAGGATATACAACAAAGAATATACAAAGAGTATTTTGATTACTAAAACATGCAAAGACATGTTGTGTGACAAGTGTGGTAAATATATATATATGGCAGACCTTATAAGTCAGAACGCCTATACAGATATTGAGTGATCTATACGATCTTTTAGTGTGAAGTTACCTTTGTGTTCTAAGAGATATAGATACATAGGAACTTTGTGGACAAAGTTCTTTTAAGGGGGGTAGATTGAAATACCCCAAACCTTAATATATAAATGAACTATCTGATTAGGATATACTAAGGCTACAACGTGCCTTAGAAACATTAGAATAAGTGTTAAACAACAATTTACACCAAAACATGCTTTAGGAACAATTAGAGCAAAAGGTGTTTTTAAAGAGCACAAATAAAATTAGGGAACTACCAATAAGTTCCCAAGAGATTTCAAATGTGAAATACCTCTAATATTAGTAATACGCATTAGGCGGAATTAGCGTTTAAAACCGAAAACGCACCTTAGAGCACAAAAATGTGCTTTAGAGAAAAATGTGCTTTAAGCATGTATACATGGAGCGAAAAGGCTAATGAGCCTAAATACCATAAAGAAATAAGGGAAAAAGAATTAAATGGTCATAGGAGCCATTGCGTATACACACAAATTAAGTATACAAAGTCCACAGTAAAACAGGTACTAAACTGACGAAAGTCAAGGAGAAACCACTAAATGACTTGGTTTAAATTGGAATGAGCAACATGCTATTTCATGAACAAAGTTTCTAAAGGTTGAAAATATATTAAGGACACATTTAAACTAGCCAAAACAAATTGCATAATCAATGTGAACCCGGAAGCACATAAAATGGTGTTTTAAGGCATTTTTGGCTATGTAACATACCTAACACATGGTATAAGTCCTTATGAATGAGATTAATGCAAATAATATTACATAAATACAAGGGAGAAACAAAAAAATTCGGGTCAAACCTTGACCTAGGCTGGCCAACATGGGCATGACTCATTAAAGGTGTTAAAATTCAATTTTGCTTACTTTACACCTACCATGACTTTCCTTGATTGCCTTATCACCTTGTCCCTGATTAATTGATCAATCAGACACTTACCCGTCATTATGAGAGCTCCCAAATTCGTAGCTCCTCCTCTCTTTGAAGAAACATCACAAAAACTTCAATGTTCTTAGATTAGTACCTTAAAGAACACCTTGCCTTGTAGAAATCATAACTTTCTGATCCTAGCTCCAAATAACAATCTTGATAGCTCATTGGAATCCTCTTCCGAAGAGCTTTACAACCATAGCTCATGAGCCCCAAGATTTGCAGGAAAAACCACGAAGAAGTGCCTTTGATTCTTGAGGTAAAACATTGCCTTCTTGGAAACTCTTTGTTCTTTGATTTTCATCAAGGCCGAGTGCCTAGGGTTACTAACCCTTCTTATTCTTCATCTTATTCTATGATTTTGGGGCCAATTTCTCTAGCGAATTGTTGTCAAAATTTCTAAGGAAATCAAGCTTAATATTAAGCTAAAGGTTAATATACAAAGTAAATCCTATAACTACCTATTTCAAGGTTCTAATTGTTGATCTATATATGATCTAACATATTGTTCATCGTGTTTATTATTGCCAAAATTATAAGTGTGTTAGATTTAATTTTTGACACATTAAATGTTAATATTTTGTAAATCTTAAATTAGATTTATACTCCTTATGATATAAGCTACAATATAAGCTATCATAATATACAAGAAAAATTCATATACTATGATTTTGATTATGTCCGAAAATTAAGGGTTATTAATGAGTTAGAAAAATTATCTAACTTAGTTAAATTAAAGGAATTAGTGTAATTAAGAGTAATATGTAAAATTTAAGAGGTTTTGGTATCATATTGTGATTGCCGAAAATAAATGAGGTTAGTATAGAACTTTTGAGAGTTTAGATGATGATAAAATAATTGTAGAATTAAGTTTACAATTTATAAAGAGTTTATAAGTGTTATAAGGAATTTATAAGGTTTTTGGTATATTTAAAAGTTAATAAAGGATGTTATATATATATATATATACTATAACATTAGATAATTAAATCTGGTGGTTTAGAGATGTTTAAAATGATATTCGATGTTAAAAAATCTGTAGGAAAATTAATTACGAAAATTAGAAATTAGTTGGAGTTAAATTGGTTAATAAATGAAAGAATAGACCACATGGGTAAAATGGTAATTTTACTGGTCAAACGTGGTCAAACATGGTCAATGACAGTTTATAAAATATTTAGATGAGTTAGAATAAAAATTATAGCAAAAGATTAGGTAATAACATGTTTAAGGAATAAAGAGTTAAGAAAAATTAACTTTAGGGGTAATATTGTAAATTCTGGAAAGTTGGGGGGTTTGACCATATAAGACTGGTCAAACTTGGGAATGTTTTCGTAATTGACCAAAAGTATAGAAGAAATTAATTAAGGAAGACTTTGGAAGAAATTAGAAATAAAAATAACAAGTTTAGAAGTTATTATGAGTAAAGTAGAAATTAAAAGAAAACTATGGGTAAGAAATGTAAATAACACATTTTTTATGTGTTTAGAAGGTTAAGGAAATTAAATAAAGAATTTAGAAAGAAGTTGTAAAAGAAACAGAGTTAAGACGGGGTTAAACGAGACCCGTATATAACTTAAGATATACGAGGGGTATACCCGTAATTTAATAAGTATAGGAGAAATCAATACTTATTGTATTTTAAAGAAAATACAAGTTATATTGGAAAAAGAAATAAATACGCATGATACGGAGTATCATACGGACGTATACGAAAAATTTGGTAAACATGAATAGTACTCGTATACGTGAATAGTATCCATATACATGAATAGGAAATACGTATACGTGAACAGTAAAATACGAGACGTACACGTGAATAGTTAAATACATTGAATAGTAAAATACGAGACCGTATAAATGAATAGTGAAATACGGATGAATAGTGAAAAATACTAAAACCTAATACAAGGTCCGTATAAGTCTAAAGTTGCTAACTGTGCAACTAAATAACTGCTAACGACGTTACTATGTTAATGAATTAGAATTGAGCTTGAAAACGCTCCTCTGAGCCTCGATTTTAAAACCCTACCCTAAGTTGATTTAGGCTGATTAGGATCTAACCGGGTTTTAGGCCCAGTTATAACCTAAGATTAATAACTATGTCATATAACAATAATTATTAAAACCTAAACTAGCTCACTGGAACCTATTATGAGTCGCCACCTAATTTTAACCTAGATCAAATTAGGAAAGGAGAGTTCAGGTTCGGGGGCTTTATATTCGACTTAATTAGGGTTCAAATTACTTTCATTACCCTTCCTAGGTCGTTTTTCCTCTACTTGGTTTATTTACAGCTTACTACAAAGTCGTTTTTAACCTAAGTGTGCGCTTTTGTTTTTTTTGTTTTTAGGGTTTTTTGACAGAAAATTAAAGTCAAATTAAAAGCTACCTAAACTAG
This sequence comes from Limonium bicolor, assembly GCA_023374045.1. Lineage (NCBI taxonomy): Eukaryota > Viridiplantae > Streptophyta > Magnoliopsida > Caryophyllales > Plumbaginaceae > Limonium > Limonium bicolor. Next base: position 258,874,511 of record CM041780.1, read on the forward strand.
GGTTTCGAAGGCAGAATTAGGTCAATTTTTAATTACGTCCGTAGCCACGGACCTAATGTTCAAGACCACGGACCCCAATTGAATTAAATGATTTTGAAAACAGAACTAAAATAAAAACGCAAACTTGAAAAGTCCAGGGCCACGGACCGGGTGTCCGTGGGCCCGGACATGTATTGACAGAAACCCTAAAATTTGAAAAATTGAAAAATATAAAATCCCGCCACCGTCTGTGGGTGTCCGTGGTCACGGACAACCCGTCCGTGGTCCCGGACAATGGGTCCGAGGTCACAGACAACCCACGGACGGTGGGTTTTTGATGGTTCCCGACGGTGTTTTGAGCTCAAATTTTATGGGCGTGTAGCCTGAAAGATATACAAGACGTTAGCAACTGAAAGAATGCAATCTGAAATCGAATTCAATGCGAAACTTAGTGAACAAGTAATTGGACAGAAGCTTAAACAAACGGTAGTACAGAGGCCAAAAGGTATTGGTTTAAGCCCAAACTTTAACAGAAGACCGATGAGGTCGTAGTGAATCAAACGAAGGAGGTCCCAACCTGTTTTACCTTCTGTGTCAATGAGTTTCTTCTTGTCAGAATTCTTCGGAGGCTCCGATGATGCTGGTTCTGGATTGAGTTCGACCCCAGCCTCTGGTTGTTGATAGTTGGTGGTGTTCTTCACGTTTTGGAGGTGGTTTGGTCGATGTTTGATGACTTTTGATGTATTGGGAATTGAAAAACGTGTTTAGATAGTGTTTTTGGGAATTTTCGGTGTGATTCGGGTGGCCGGGTGTTGAAAAAACGTGAGAGAGAGAGGGTCGTGCTTTCAGTCTTCCTAGGGTTCTTTAGCATATGAGATTCTCGTTTTATCAAAAGACCTATCCCTTTATATAGACTTTCTTAAAGATAAAGAAAATCTAGTAAAAGTAAGATTTTTTGGCATTTTAATTAAATGACTTCCCAAAGGAATTTTGCTGTGAAATTTTAAACACATGTCAAGGATGGCAATTATGATTTTTCCAAAGTGGAATCGGATTTTTTAAATGTTGGGATATTTTTAAATTGAATTTCTCGTCAGATTCTATCAGAAATTGCTAAAAAATTATTCGAAATTCAAAAAATCAAAATTCCAACGCCATTATACTTAAAATGTCATCCTCTATCATGGGTAAAAATATTAAAGCATTTCAAGCTGATTTGGGCATCCTTTGGAGGAGAGAGAAAGCTTATAGGAGGTCTCAAGAGCCTTAAAAATTACGAAAATGCCCCTGATAATGACGAAGCTGCTTCCCATGCCCTGGAATGCACCGATCATGCCGGAATCTCTCACTACTTGATTGAAATGCTCCTCACAACACCAAAACCTCGTAGACCCTAACTAGGGGGGTCAAAATTTTGGGTATAACAGATTGCCCCCCGTCAACTAAACTTTGTAATGGATGTGAAAAGTCTGGTTGATGCTTGAGTGATGCCCCAAAATTTTGGATTCCACAGAATCCTCCATGTTGTGCAAACTCGCGTTGACTACGTCCAGCTATTCGGAGGCGCTGACTACCTAAGCAACAAAACATTGTCGAGCTATTCTAAGGCGCTGACTACCTATTAAGTGAAAACGTGTCAAGCTATTCTAAGGCACTGACTACCAAGGTGACGAAAATGAAATAATGTCAAGCGGTTCTAAGGTGTTGACTACCTATAATAAATGAAATGACGTCAAACTATTCTAAGGCGCTGACTACCTGTAATAAATGAAATGATGCAATGTCAAGCAATTCTAAGGCGTTGACTACCTAGGATATGAAAACTGGGTGGTATACAAATGCTGGAATGCTGAGATGCTAACGATGCTAATGATACTGATGCTGATGATGTTGATGATGCTGATGATGTTGATGATGCTCGGATGCTTCTGGGGACCGAAACCCGTGCTAATGCTCCTGGCTGGACCCAATGTGGACTTATTGCCATCGCCCCCCAAGCCGGTGTGCAGGGATAACTCCTGGTAAAAACCCTAGGGACTTATTGCCTTTTCCCACTATTCGTTGATCCCAAAGTAAGATGACATAACACAGGAGGATTTATTGCCATCACCTTGCCAACTTTTCTGTCACCAGGTCTTGTGACACGCCTGGATAATGCAACTAGGTCTTATGACGAGCATATATGAATGAGATGAATGCAATGTGTTTGATGAGAGTGGGTAAGCTAAAGGGTCTTATTACGCGCCTAAAGGAATGCAAGTAGGTCTTATGACGAGCCTAAGGATGGTTCTAGGTCTTATGACGAGCCTAAAGGATGGTTCTAGGTCTTATGACGAGCCTAAAGGTGGATCTAGGTCTTATGATGAGCCTAAAGGTGGACCTAGTTCTTGTGACGAGCCTAAGGATGGATCTAGGTCTTATGACGAGCCTGTGGGTGTTTAAATGTGAAGGAAGGGCTTAGGACGGGCCTGAGGGAATTTGATGTGGAGGTAGGGCTTAGGACGGGCCTGTGGATGCTTGAATGTGAAGGAAGGGCTTAAGATGGGCCTGTGGATGTTTGAATGTGGAGGTAGGGTTTAAGACGGGCCTGAGTGATATGAGGGGGGTTTGAACCTTTGGGTTTTGGTTTTTTGAGCCTCCGTCGGTGTCATTGTTGCAATTGTTGGGACCAACAATTGCCCCCAGTATTTTTTCCTTAAGGCAATCTGAGTTTTTTAGGATTTGTGGCAATCGATCGGAACAATCGATTGCCCCCAGTATTTTCTATGATTAGCTGCGCAAAAACAAGTCTCATTCTCACAAGGTTAGGGTTTATCTTGATGTGGTGCTTTCTATCCTACACTCAAAGTGTTTGATGTTTGCACTCGTGCCCTCCTTTTGGTCAAAACATCTCAACCATTGAATTTGACATTTGTTAGATTTACGCGTTCAACCTGTTACTTTCATGCGATTGGATACACAACTATTAAGTCGGAAGTCTTTCAAGCTTACAACGTGGCTATGGGGTGTGATGAATGACAACAGGACAACGGAGGAATGTTTAGGATATATGGAGCTATAAGGGTGACCAAAGCTGCAACTTGCGCCTTCTTTCAGACTTGCCTTCTTTGTCTTGAAGTCGTTTGGCTACTTCGTGATGACTTCGCTTGTGAGCTTGGAACTTTGGACCTTTGAATTGTTCCTTGCACCTCCTCTCTTTCTTCTGATTTTGGATTATTTCAAGGCTTTCCAGGTTTGCCTTTCGTTGAATCTTTTTTCCTTCGGGGTACTTGTGTTTCCCGGTTATGAGCTTTGAGAGCTGTTTTTGATGTTAGCTCATTTGGATCTTGTGCCACTTTGGGGCCATTTACGGATCTTTTAGTCACGTTGGTAGCAGTTCTGCTTCTTTGGACTTGTGAAGTTGATGTTCAGAAGTTGGGCTCCTTGCTTCCTTTGGTCACCGGGTCAGTTGTTCATCATTGGCTGGCTTGTTTGTGGAGTTTGTAGTGTTGTAAAAGAGGATGTACACGAAAAGCTGAGCGGGGGTGCCTAGGGTTTAATGTCTGGGCTCATAGGCTTTTTGGCTGTGTGGTGCTGTAACTAGGTGCTTCGTCATCCCTGATAGTTGTGTACCCGTTCTTTGTTACTTTTCATAGGTTTAAGCGTAAATTTACAAATTATCTCCTTCGGTCGGAGTCATGCCGTTTACCTCACCTTTGAATGTAACCTCTCTGGAGTCGTGTAAAAATGACACACCCTTTCACTCTTGGTTTTACCGCTCAAGGCACTCTCGTGAAGTGTACACTCAGAGACTTGTTTGCACACTTAAACATTTTCGCTCCTTAACTCAGATTGCCCCCAGTATTGCTGTGAGGTTTACTTAACAAACCTTAGAATGCCCAAGTTATTTATGGAGGGTGATTGCATGTGTGATGGTAAATGATGGTGGTGAGTGGTGATGGGGTGATTGCTGAATGACTTATCTTTTTGTTCTTTTGGTGGCAGCAGTTTTGTTTTTATGTGGCTGGTGGAATGCTGTGACATGTGTGGTGGCAGTAATGGAGGTGGTGAATGCTTGGATGGGAAGGTGATTTTGTACAAGGGGTTTCGCGAAAAACAAAGGTTTTTCCTTTTATATGTTTGTAGACATGCTTTATGAGAGAGAGTTTTTCCTTCTTCCTTTCTTTCCTTCTTTTCTTTTTTTTTCGGCACATGAACGAATGTATAAACATTAAAACATAAACAAAGAAGAAATTTTATTGATAACCAAAAGAAGTAACAATGACATTGAGTACCAACCAAATGGAAAAGAACAACTAAACTAACAACGGTAAGAAAGAAGCTATGTTAAACAACCAAAGGAAAATAACAATGACTCCTAATGACCCCAAAGCGGGAAGTAAATGACTAACAACCCCTAATCCATGACCTATTCTTCAAGGAACATCCAATCAGACATCGCTTCCTCCTCTGCCACTCTTACCGTATCCTGTAAACATGGGGAACATGAGCACATGAGTAAAGATGATAGTTCAATTGCTGAAATGAAAGATGGATCCATTAACGCACCAAGTCCTTAACGACCAGGATTCGCTGCCGGAGATAGGACATCTGGGATTCCTTGGAGATCCTTGCCAAGGCCCTTACCCTCTTGATAACCATACTTCTCCATGATAACCTTCCCTGGTCCAACTTTAAGTTTCTGAAGAGAAGTTGGGTCGGACTGCTCTGGCACAACGCTGAACCTGTTTAGATGGGACGAACCCTCCTCTTCAACCATGCAAACGGGCAACTCCTTCTGATGGGGTTCACCTCTAACGACATGAACTTCCCCGTCTCTTTTGAACTTCAAACATTGATGCACCGTAGAAGGGACGGCCTTCAAATCTTGAAGGAAATCCCGTCCAAGAATCAGATTGAAGGAATGGGGAATTTGCAGAACCAAGAACTTCACTAGATGAATAACCACCCCAAACTTGAGTGGAAGATCCAGTAGGCCGAAGACATGTCTTGGGTTGTCGTCATACCCTCATAACACTATTTGGCAAGACTCAAACTTGTCGTAACCCATACCCTCTGCCACTTTCATAGGACAGATGCTAACGTCTGCTCCTGTGTCAATGAGGACCTTTGCCACCTTGAAGGCCCCGCACCAAACAGTAATATACAATGCTTTTCCCGAGTGCTCGGAGATCGCTATCGTGAAAACTGATCTCCTCTTCCTGCTTTTGCCAAAGAGCCGAGACCATCCTTTCCGGGGCTAAACTTTCCTCTGGCCCGCCCAAATGTTTGGCAATGGCCCGTCGGTGCTCTGGTGAGATCGTAAGCAAAGACCAGATTGCCATGGGGATGGTTATTACCTTCAGCTTCTGAAGCAGTTCTCGTTCACCTGGAATTTCTTCAGCTACCGGGGGAGACAACATTCGCTCTTCCCCTTGCGACGGCTTTTCAGGTGATCCGTAGTGCTTGCCCGACTGGGTAATGTGAGCATTTGCTGGGACAAAGCTGACTGTGGATGCGGGCTTCCGTCCTGCCTCTCGTGTTGGCTTTTTGTCATCCCAGAAAACAGAAAAAGGCAGCACACTGAACTTCGGACTCTGAAGTCTCGAAGTCATCCAAACACTGATATCCCTGATCGATGAGGTCTTGGATCCGATGTCTCAGCACTTTGCAATCATTGGTATCATGTCCCGCTAGCTGATGGTACCTAAAAAATTGACTGAGCCTACTCCCCTTTCGTGTCTCTCCATGGCGAGGAATGAGCGGTCGTATCAGCCCTTCGTCCTGCAGCTCCTCAAAGGCCTGGCTTAAAGGACAACCAATGGGTGTGAATTCCCTTTCGGCTTTGCGGGGAAGCTCCGGTACTGGGGTTGCAATCTGGATTTTTCCTTCTTGGGCCAATAACAAAATTTTAGACCTCAAATTACGACAATTATCTGTGGAGTGGCGTGAGTAGGTGGAAACGACAGAACTGCTCGGGATATGCCCCTAGATGTCGCCCGCGAAACCACGGGGCTTTGAGTTGGACTAACCTCCACCCTAGAAGTACTCTCAGAATCCGACTCGGCGGCTGCTGCAGAACTATAATGGACACCTGTGCGGCCTGCTCTTGTTGCGGTTCCTGGTTCTCCGGTGACTTGACCCCGTCCTCATTGGGTGAAATACCCCAAACTTAGATATGGTGTTTAAGTGATAAAATAAGATATAAGAGGGCTAAATAATGCCTTAGAAACATTAAGAAACCATTTTAATCAAAGAAAACATAAGGAAACACCAAAAGAGCAGTTTAAGCAAAAACGTGCTCTAAGCTTGGAGAGACTTGGGTGAGCACCCAAATATCATTCTAAGACCTTAGTAATATCCTAATGGTCATTTTAAGCCAATTACCAAAGAAAACCAAGCTCAAAAACAAGTTAAAACACAAATTGTGCTTTAAGGACTCTTAAAGCACATTTTTGAAAAATTGTCTTAGAAAGGGGTTTTAAGTGGCTAAATGCCCATGATTACTCCTTAATTAACTTGTGTACTAATTAGTATCACATTAGGAAGTCTAAATCAATGGGAAATCAAAAATTTCACAAATATGTGCCTTGGTTAGTGAATAGTAACCAAATAGTGCTAGTTAAGACATTAGTCAAAGTAAGTCAATTAAATGGTCAACAAAGACCAAAATCTACCTTATTTGACCAAGGGGGCCGGTTTTTAAGTGTGACTCACCACACTTATCTAGCTAAGTAAAGAGAAAGCAAAAGTAAGTAAGTTCACTATTCACCTTTTAACATAATATCTTACCTTTAGTAGTCCTCTCTCCTCCTTTCTTCATTCTTCATCTTCTCCATCGGTTTCTCTTGCTCTCTTTCCTCTCTTTCACAAAAGTAGACAACTCCATGCTAGCTCCATCTTCTTTTGCCCACATCTTGCTCATTTAAGCTCCAAAATCAAAACCAAGTACATATATCTCTTAGTTAGCTCAAGCTCTTCCTTTCTATCTTTTCAATACTTCAAGAGCCTCATTTTGGAGCCATGGCAAACCGCCATTAGAGGAGGAAACCCAAGTTTGGAGAGTTCATTGGCTTCTCCATTCTCTTAAGGTAAGGAATATGTAAGAAAATCTAGGTTTCCATCATTTTCTTCCCTTGTCCGAAAATTTGTACTCATGGGACTCCATGTTTATGCCTTGTTCTAGCTTGTTTTCTACTCTCCAAAGGATAAAGGAGGTCCTTCTTGCTTCATATCCAAGCTTGTCTTGAGAAACCAAGGTAAAACAATCAATTTAATGCCTTAAAACACATTTTAACCTAGGTTTTATTCCTTAAGGTTAGTGTGTTGTTTAGTACTCATTGGAGTCATTGAATGTTGGTTAGAACATTGGCAAGGAGAACTTGATTTGGTGACCGAGATTGAGCAAGGAAAAACCTAAGGAAGAAATTTGTGAAGCTTGAAAATAGAACAAGGTAAATGTCTTACCTTAAGGTGTTTAATGCATTAAGGGATGGGATTTAGGTATGTTATTAGTGTAGCTTAAGGTTTACATTAGAAAAGGGCTATATATAACCTAGGAGAAACAATGACTATGTTTGAGAACTTGTGGCTAAGGAGCCAATGAGAAAAGAGATAGTCAAACAATGTTGAGATGAATTACAAGAAGCATTTTATTTCAATGGGAGCCTTGTTGTGTGTATTTTCAGGTTAAAGGCAAACATATGTGGAAATTCAGTGGTTAAGATTATTGTCATTTAAGGGCCTAAGTGCCAAGCATTTTAAGTTTATACACTATATGATGATGTGGTGTAGTTTTGGTGTAAATTGTGTGTTAAGATGATGTAATGAGAATTTGAGTGATCTTGGTTGTTTGATGGTGAAAAACCAAGTGTTTAGGTGTAATAATATACTAGAGAACCTATGGCAAAATTTGGTGAAGAACCTAAGTGTTTAAGATGTTCTAAGGAGATTTCATGACTAAGGTAGTACTAGGAAACTTTAGGAGTTGTTTTGGCAAAAAGAGTGAGTTTAAGGTGTTCTTGAGAATTAGAATGACTTAGGCATCATCGTGGTGGAGTTAGGAACCAAGTGAATGTCTTGGGGTATACTTGAATATTTAGGACTTAGGCAAATGTTGGTAAACAACTAGAAAAGAAATAATGTGGGTAGAAGGAGGCATAAACTTGTGTAGAAACTTTGAGTAGTTGCATAAAGGAGTTTTAGATGGTGAAAGATGCTTGGGAGATGATGTTATAGTGGTGAGGAAGAACTTGGCATAGTGGCTATATTAGGTATGAACCACCACCTAGAAACCTAGTGAAAAACATTACAAGTGTTGGCATGATTACAAGGAAAATGCATAATGACTAAGGTGGATGTTGGTGAGTGATTTAATGTGTTTAGTGGAAGGCTTAAGGTGTATTTGAGGTGCCCAAATGAGGTTAGAACATACTAGGATATATGAGGTGAAGTTTGGAGTTAAATGGGAATTTAGAAACAAGGTCCTGGAGTCGACCGACCTTAGGGACCGGACCTGCAAGGTCGGTCGAGCTCAGTTTACACTACCGGAAAGAGTTTCTGGAACCGACCGAACTTGGGGACCGGACTTACAAGTTCGGTCGGGCTTGTATTTTGTGTACGAATTAAGTCTCTGGAATCGACCGAACTTGGGACCGGACTTACAAGTTCGGTCGGGCTAAATTTCCCACGGGGGAAAACTCTCGGGAATGGACCGACCTTGGGGACCGGACTTGCAAGGTCGGTCGGGGTAAAATTTTCTAACGGTAATACGTCCTGGAATGGACCGACCTTGGGTAAGGTCGGTCTGTAAGATCGGTCGAGCCAAAAACAAAAAAAAAAATTTAATTCTAAAGATGTTAATTGGTAAAGAGGTATGCCATTGGTAGGGTAAGAATGATTAGGAACCTAAGAACCTAAGGAATTAAGTTAAGTTAAGTATAAACCTCAAGTTTAAAGTTAAGTTAATATGGTTAAGTGGTAAGGACTTAAGAGGGTATTGGATGGGAATTCTTAGGGACTAAATGAGTTGAGTAAGGTGCAAGTAACTAATGGCCTAAAAATGAATGAATGTTTTAGGTCTTTGAATTGGGACCCCGGAGAATGTTAAACAAACGACAGTCGACGGGAACGGTACAGTCTTTCTTGTGACCTGCTTGCTAACGAGGTGTCCCTCGGCTTGTGTGCTATCTGTTTATTTGCCATGACTAAAACAAGATAAAGCATGCAACCGGTTATATTTGTTCTCGTTGTGAATGTGTTTTCTTTACACTAACCCACGAGACTTGAGATTGTTACTAACTAAGTTTAGTACTTACTGAGTTAAGGATATGCGTTAAGTATTGGTAACTGTTGGTTAATACCCGTTAAGGTTTAACTAACACATGGTGTGTAAGATTTTTACTAACTGGAACTTGAGTGAGGAACCCGGGACTGACTCCGGTCATGCATGCTAAGGAAAGGGGGACGGTATCTGAATCAGATCCGCCCTCCGCTTAAGGACTTGTCTTCAGACTTGTTGCCTAGGGTCGGTGCCGGCTCAGCTACACTGGACTCCCGTCCAAGGTAGGTGGCATTAAGATGGTGCGGTATGATCACCTAAATCCTAAGTTTAAGATTAAGCTACAACCATTTCCACTCTAGGAACGGTTTGTATACTTAATTAAGATAAGGTTGAGACTGGGGTAAGATAAGGAACTGAGGTTAAGGAAATCAGGACTAAGGAGGTGGTTACAAACCCGCTTGATAAGGGAACACTTGTGTCGTTCATTGTGTGTGAACTATGTATGTTCATCTGTGGATTGTTGTTTATAGCACTTCATATCATGATTGTGTTCCTAATCAATTTCCATGCTATCGACAATTAGTCGTCATAGCCCCATTAGCTTGGGGGCCACGAGAGGGTCGTACCAGCATTCGTGCTGACCCCCTTTGGGGGTGTTTTTACACTTGCAGGTAAGAGGCCCATGAAGTCACTCCACGAGAGTAGGAGCGGTTAGACTTAGGATGGGTTGTTTATTTTGAGTACGGGTTGCGCTTGTGCTCCCGTCTATTTATATTGAAACTGATGTAAGTTTGTGACTATGACTTAGATACTTAAACTCGGTTGGTTGGTGGTATTTTGGTTGGTGGTGTTTTGGTCAGTTGTTTATTTTGGATAAGTGTTGTAAATTGATAAGGCCGGTATATTCTAACGATCAGAACGTGGCAAGGTCCCGGTGTTTGTTATTTCCGCTATGACGAATTCGATTAAGTGTTAAGTTTTGCGACAACCACGATTGGCTTTGGACGGGGTGTTAGAAAAGTGGTATCAGAGCGTAGTTACGCTCTGATCAAGAAATACCGGACATAAGAAACCACCGAGTTAGGATATAAGTTAAGAAATAAGTGACGGGTTAAGGGTGTGAGCTGATAGTGTGAGTAGAGTCAGATGACCACTGATAAGTGTGATCGTCTTTACCGTCTACAGACGTTATAAATTCATTAACCGAAACAGTGGTGGATACGAATCTAATGTGAGTTGTGATTGTTCAGATGTCAGGAAGGAGAGGCCGAGGCCGTGGTCGAGGCTACAAGACTGAGATACCAGAAGGGCAGACGATTGCAGAGATCGTAGCTGCCGCATTAGGGCACATGGGCTATCAGCCTGGTGTGGGTGCACCACCTCCACCGCCACAACCCCGGGAACCGAATTAGGTGAAGATCCTTGCAGACCTTCGACCCGCACATTTTAAGGGGGAGACTGATCCCACCGAGCTTGAGGCGTATATCTCCGAGCTGGAGACCGCCTTCAAGACCCTTAACGTCCCTGTTGGGATCAAGGTGCGCCTAGCTGCGTTCTACCTTAAGGGGGCAGCGGGCGATTGGTGGAAGCTGGTAAGGGCCGAGCATGTGGCCAATCTAGATTTCGGCTGGGACCAGTACACAGCACTGCTTCGAGCAAAGTACTATCCCGCCCATGTCCAGACGAAGAAGCGACTACAGTTGGATGCGCTTAAGCAGACCGACAAGATGACGGTGGACGAGTATTACTCAGAGTTCACCGCCTTGCTCCGTCTTCTGCCAGGTCTTGGATATTCAGACCAGATACTGGTGGACCGCTACTATGGCGGGCTTAGCCATCGACTCCGCTACGGCATGGGGCCGAGCTATACTACCTTGCAGGTAATGGGAATGGTTGAGATATGAGTAAGTAAATGAGTAAGATATGATTAAGAGAATAAGATTTAGATTATGAAAAATAAGAGTAACTAATACTGTGGAAAGCAGGAGTGCTATCATGCCGCTGCTAAGGTTGAGATAACCGTCCAGCTGAGGGACGAGGAGAATGCTAAGAGGAAGAGTGCCGGTAAGAGAACGGAGAACCAAGGGCAAGGTGGGTACAAGAAACAGAAGTACCAGCCTCAAGCCCAGAAAAGTCAGAACCACAAGGGGAAGGAGGAAAAGGAGATGGCTCCAGAGGAGCCACTGAAGTTGACATACGCGTACGCAGCTACACCCCTGCGCTCAAGGGCGCCAAAGGGTAAGGGATTGATATTGAGTGAGTTTAGAGACAATTAGTAACCGTTTGAGATATGAGTGCTAATATTGCGAATGATCAGGATCTGAGACTGAAAAGGGAGCCGGTGGTGGCTACCAGCGACGCTACATCTGTCGGTGTTGTCACAAGGACCACCCCGGGCTCGATTGCAAGGGGAACAAGGTGGAGTGCAATTACTGTGGGGTATACGGGCACCGAGCATACGAGTGCATCCGGAAACCCGCTAGCAGAGCCTATAGACCCGAGACTAGGGGCAAGAGCAAGACTGATCAGGGAGTTGGATCTGATAGTCAGAAGAGGGTGCAACAAGCTGCAGACAAGAACCCACGGGTGACCCAGAAGTCGAGGCCCACACTACACATGGTGGATCGGGACGATGAGCGTGAACCCTCATCGAGACCAGGTACCGCTATAACCACTTAGTAATAAAATTGCCTGCTTACCGCATTATATGCATGTTTGGTGGATAATTGAGTTAAGTGAGAATGAGATAAGATTAGAACTTAAGTAGTATAACCTTACTACCACTTTAGGAAGCTTCAACATCTGCTATCATGCCTTCTACACCTAACCGGAGTACACCGACATCGAAACCATAGACTTTCCAACCGAACAATGTCAGGTTATCCGCCCAGGTATGATTTTATTAAGGTGATACCTGACACCCGAAGCGCAAATAGCCATCATCAGGAATGCAATCAACTAGGAATGGGACCGGGAGGTTTTTATACACCGAGTACCCAGGGGGAGCAAGGATGAAATTAAAGATGACGAGCCTAGGCAAGGATTGGAATCCGTATGCCAAGACCTACCAAACCACGAGGATACAAGATGGAGTCTCACCACCGGGAATACCCGAAGAGTTCCATCCGATTATTACACAAGTCATGGAAGTCGCTCAGCAGTTGGAAGCTGAACCGATTCCAGACATGCAGCGGACATTTGTATTGTAAACTTCTACGAGAAAGATAGGCGACTTAGACTACATCAGGACAAGGACGAGACAACGGAGTCTCTCGAACGAGGGATACCCGTAGTGTCTTGGTCCATAAGAGATAACACTGAATTTTTATACGGCGAACAGAAGCGTGCGGACCGTGCTGATAAGTTAATACTTAAGTCAGGGGATGTATTAGTTATAGGAGGAGAGTCAAGGATGTTATACCATGGGATTAAGAGAATCAAGCTGAATACAGCACTGTCAGCAGTGATTAATGCGACACATATGAAACCAGGACGGTTAAACCTAACCTTTAGACAATATTAGTCATGTAATGCTTTAGTATGGGATAAGGAATGAGATGTAAGATTAAAGCACATGTTGTAAATAGGATGGGTATGAATAAAATAGCAGTGTTGTTCATATAATTGTTACGACTCTTGTTATACCATCAATACTCATGAAGCTTATGAATACAATTAGGTCATGGACTCGGTACGGAAGGTGCGTTAAGCATACTTACAGAGGCACAGACCGACGCCAGCGGTACTATCCTCACTGGCACCTTTCCGATTAATGGAATTGAGGCATCAGTTCTCTTCGACTCAGGGGCCTCGCATACCTTTGTCTCGGCATCTTTCACGAGAAGGTTGGGGCTAGACGCTGATGAGCTACCTGACTTCACGGTTACACTCCCGTCTAAGGAGAAGGTTCGTTGCACTCGTTACTACCGAGGAGCCATTGTCAGAATTAAGGGGGAAGACTTTCCAGTCAGTTTATTGAGTTCAGGGAGTTGGGATTTGATGTTATCTTCGGGATGAACTGGTTGGAGCAGCACAAGGGTCGTATCCTCTGCGCTGAGCATAGATTGCTGCTCAAGAGCCTTTTGGGGTAACAATATCATACCGCTAGAGGCCCAGAGAGCCTTCGACTAAGATCATCACGCCATGACAATGTATAAGGAGTTGAGGAGAAAGGAAGAAGTGTACCTCTGCTATGTACAAGACATAGAGAGAGACCCCGAGTTCAACCCGACTTACCGGTAGTGTTAGAGTTCCCCGATCTATTTCCACGGGAACTGCCCGGCATGCCACCCACTCGGGAGGTAGAGTTCACCATCGAGCTGCTACCTGGTTCCGGCCGATAGTCAAGGCACCATACTGCATGGCTCCGGCAGAAATGATTAAGTTAAAGGAACAATTGAAGGACTTGTTAGACAAAGGGTTCATAAGACCCAGTGTATCACCATGGGGAGCGCCAGTTCTCTTCGTGAAGAAGAAAGGATGGTAGTCTGCCTCTGCATCGACTACAGAGAGTTGAATGTAGTGACAATGAAGAATAAGTACCCACTACCCCGCATTGACGATCGTTCGATCAGTTGAAGGGAGCATCTATGTTTTCCAAGATTGATCTCAGATCGGGGTATCATCAGTAGCCATAAGGAGGGAGACATTGAGAAGACGGCATTCCGGACACGATACGGCCACTATGAGTTTACAGTGATGCCGTTCGGTTTGTCAAACGCACCGACGAAGTTTATGGATCTAATGAACCGCTTGTTCCGGGGGAGCAGCTGGACAAGTCGGTTGTGGTATTCATCGACGACATATTGATATATTCGAGATCTAAGGTTGAACATGAGGAACATCTGAGGAGGGTATTAGAGATACTGAGGGAGAACCAGCTATATGCTAAGTTCTCCAAATGTGAGTTTTGGCTTGACCAGGTCTCTTTCCTAGGTCATGTCATCTCAGATGCTGGGATCTCAGTGGATCCAGCAAAGGTTGATGTCGTGTTACTTGGCCAGACTGAAGACTGTTACCGACATCTGGAGCTTTCTCGGTCTGGCAGGTTATTACCGGAGGTTTGTTAGGGATTTCAGCAAGGTCGCGAAACCGATGACCAGTCTGATGAAGAAAGATGCACCGTTCTTATGGACGGCTGACTGTGAGAGTCATTTCAGAGTTTGAAAGACTCACTGACCACCGCACCGGTTTCTGACCATTCCAGACGGTTACGGAGGGCTTTGAGGTCTACTGTGATGTGTCCGACAGAGGGCTGGGTTGCGTGCTCATGCAACATGGCAAGGTGGTGGCATATGTCTCACGCCAGTTGAAGAAACATGAGGAGAACTACCCCACACATGATTTAGAGCTGGGAGCTGTAGTCTTTGCTTTAAAGATATGGCGCCATTACTTATACGGGGTTAGTGTGACGATCTACACCGATCACAAGAGCTTGAAATATATTCACTCAGAAGGAGTTGAATCTCAGACAAAGGAGATGGTTAGAGTTTCTGAAAGACTATGACATTGACCTCCAATACAAAGAAGGGAAGGCCAATTTGTAGCGGACGCCCTGAGCCGTCGAGCACACTCACTCCATTCGCTAGTCTTTTTCTCCGCTTGGTTGATGAGGTGCGAGAGGCTCAGAGGGCAGATGAGTATATGAGGGAGGTCAGACAGAAGCTGACAGATGGTACCTTTGAGAGTCAGAAATATGATTTCAGACTTCACGACGATGATCTGATCAGACTTAAGGGCCGGTTATGCATACCACGGGGCAACACGGATCTGAAAGACCGTATACTTAGAGAATCACACTGTTCTTCAGTTTCCATCCATCCGGGAGCCTCTAAGATGTATAAGACATGAAGAGATAGTTCTGGTGGTCGGGGATGAAGACAGATGTTACCGAGTTCGTTGAGGGTCTCACATGCCAGAAGGTAAAATTTGAGCACCGACGACCGGGGGAATGGTACAGTCGATGCCAGTTCTGGAGTGGAAGTTCCATGATATCTCCATGGACTTTGTAGTTGGACTCCCACCTCCTAGGGGAGGTCTCAGCATGATATGGGTGGTGGTGGATCACCTTACCAAAGTAGCCCGATTCATACCGATGAAGGATACTTGGTAGGTGACCAAATTAGCTGAGTTGTTTGAGAAAGAAATAATGAGACATCACGGATACCAAAGACCATAGTGTCAGATAGAGATACCAGATTCCTTTCGAGGTACTGGAGAGCTACTAGAGAAGCGTTGGGTACAGAACTGAAGCTGAGTACCGCGTTCCATCCTCAGACAGATGGTCAGACTGAGCGTACGATTCAGACACTCGAGGACATGCTGAGGGCATGTGCCTTAGACTTCCAGGGCAGTTGGATTGACAAATTGCATCTGATCGAGTTTTCATACAACAACAGCTATCACGCTTCGATCAAGATGGCACCTTTTCAAGCATTGTACGGTAGACCATGTCGTACACCGCTCAGCTGGGATGAGTCGAGTGAGACGGTCATTATAGGACCAGAGTACTTAGAGCAAGTTAAGGCTGAAGTTCAGCAAATAAGGGAGAACATGAAAGCTGCTCAAGATAGGCAGAAGTCGTATGCTGATGTTTGACGACGAGACCTGGAGTTCGTAGTGGGCGACCGGGTATTTCTACGAGTTTCACCGATGAAGGGTATATTTAGATTTGGGCAGAAGGGCAAATTAAGCCCAAATTTTGTTGGTCCTTATGAGATTACGGAGCGGGTGGGCCCGGTTGCTTACAGGTTGAATTTACTGCTGAACTGGGTAAAGTGCATGATGTTTTTCATGTTTCATAGCTAAAGAAATACATGCACCACCCCTCCCATATGTTAGAACCTGAGAGGTTGACACTAGAACCGAATATGAGATCAGTGGAGCTTCCTCAGAGAATCTTGGATAGTAATACTAGGGACACTCGCCATAAGTCAGTGCGACTGGTGAAGGTTCTCTGGTCCAACCAGGATGTCGAAGAGGCCACGTGGGAATTAGAGGATAAGATGAGGGCGAAGTCCCCTTCTTTGTTTAGACTAGATTGTCTGTATAGGGTACGGGGCGTACCCCTTTTTAAGGGGGGTAGAGCTTCATCGCTTTTGAGTTAGGAAACGAGCATGTTTGTCATTTGTTTGGTTGTGAAAGATGTGATTTTGTGTAAGTTGCTACACTTTGGTGATAAGTTTGAGTTATGTATAATACTTATGTATTGTATTGGTGATTGACCTTTGAGCCTTGAAATGTGTGAATGAGAATGTAAGGTGTGGTATTAAGATTAAGAAATTGAGTACCGTGAAGGACTAAGTACACGTGTGAACTTTGGGGACAAAGTTCTTTTAAGGGTAGTAGATTGAAATACCCTAAACTTATATATGGTGTTTAAGTTATAAACTAAGATATAAGAGGGCTAAATAATGCCTTAGAAACATAAGAAACCATTTTAATCAAAGAAAACATAAGGAAACACCAAAAGAGCAGTTTAAGCAAAAACGTGCACTAAGCTTGGAGAGACATGGGTGAGCACCCAAATATCATTCTAAGACCTTAGTAAGATCCTAATGGTCATTTTAAGCAAATTACCAAAGAAAACCAAGCTCAAAAACAAGTTAAAACACAAATTGTGCTTTAAGGACTCTTAAAGGACATTTTTGAAAAATTGTCTTAGAAAGGGGTTTTAAGTGGCTAAATGCCCATTATTACTCCTTAATTAACTTGTGTACTAATTAGTATCACATTAGGAAGTCTATATCAATGGGAAATCAAAAATTTCACAAATATGTGCCTTGGTTAGTGAATAGTAACCAAATAGTGCTAGTTAAGACATTAATCAAAGTAAGTCAATTAAATGGTCAACAAAGACCACAATCTACCTTATTTGACCAAGGGGGCCAGATTTTAAGTGTGACTCACCACATTATCTAGCTAAGTAAAGAGAAAGGAAAAGTAAGTAAGTTCACTATTCACCTTTTAACATAATATCTTACCTTTAGTAGTCCTCTCTCCTCCTTTCTTCATTCTTCATCTTCTCCATCGGTTTCTCTTGCTCTCTTTCCTCTCTTTCACGAAAGAAGACAACTCCATCCTAGATCCATCTTCTTTGCCCACATCTTGCTCATTTAAGCTCCAAAATCAAAACCAAGTACATATATCTTAGTTAGCTCAAGCTCTTCCTTTCTATCTTTTCAATACTTCAAGAGCCTCATTTTGGAGCCATGGCAAACCGCCATTAGAGGAGGAAACCCAAGTTTGGAGAGTTCATTGGCTTCTCCATTCTCTTAAGGTAAGGAATATGTAAGAAAATCTAGGTCGTTCCATCATTTTCTTCTCTTCCTTATCCCGAAAATTTGTACTCATGGGACCCATGTTTATGCCTTGTTCTAGCTTGTTTTCTACTCTCCAAAGGATAAAGGAGGTCCTCTGCTTCATATCCAAGCTTGTCTTGAGAAACCAAGGTAAAACAATCAATTTAATGCCTTAAAACACATTTTAACCTAGGTTTTATTCCTTAAGGTTAGTGTGTTGTTTAGTACATTGGAGTCATTGAATGTTGGTTAGAACATTGGCAAGAGAACTTGATTTGGTGACCGAGATTGAGCAAGGAAAAACCTAAGGAAGAAAGTTTATGTGAGCTTGAAAAGAGAACAAGGTAAATGTCTTACCTTAAGGTGTTTAATGCATTAAGGGATGGGATTTAGGTATGTGATGAGGTAGCTTAAGGTTTACAATTAGAAAAGGGCTATATATAACCTAGGAGAAACATTGACTATGTTTGAGAACTTGTGACTAAGGAGCCAATGAGAAAAGAGATAGTCAAACAATGTTGAGATGAATTACAAGAAGCATTTTATTCAATGGGAGCCTTGTTGTGTGTATTTGCAGGTTAAAGGCAAACATATGTGAAAATTCAGTGGTTAAGATTATTGTCATTTAAGGGCCTAAGTGCCAAGCATTTTAAGTTTATACACTATATGATGATTGTGTAGTTTTGGTGTAAATTGTGTGTTAAGATGATGTAATAATTTTGAGTGATCTTGGTTGTTTGATGGTGAAAAACCAAGTGTTTAGGTGTAATAATATACTAGAGAACCTGGCAAAATTTGGTAAAGACCTAAGTGTTTAAGATGTTCTAAGGAGATTTCATGACTAAGGTAGTACTAGGAAACTTTAGGAGTTGTTTTGGCAAAAAGAGTGAGTTTAAGGTGTTCTTGAGAATTAGAATAACTTAGGCATCATCGTGGTGGGGTTAGGAACCAAGTGAATGTCTTGGGGTATACTTGAATATTTAGGACTTAGGCAAATGTTGGTAAACAACTAGAAAAGAAATAATGTGGGTAGAAGGAGGCATAAACTTGTGTAGAAACTTTGAGTAGTTGCATAAAGGAGTTTTAGATGGTGAAAGATGCTTGGGAGATGATGTTATAGTGGTAAGGAAGAACTTGGCATAATGGCTATATTAGGTATGAACCACCACCAAGAAACCTAGTGAAAAACATTACAAGTGTTGGCATGATTACAAGGAAAATGCATAATGACTAAGGTGGATGTTGGGAGTGATTTAATGTGTTTAGTGGAAGGCTTAAGGTGTATTTGAGGTGCCCAAATGAGGTTAGAACATACTAGGATATATGATGAAGTTTGGAGTTAAATGGGAATTTAGAAACAAGGTCCTGGAGTCGACGACCTTAGGGACCGGACCTGCAAGGTCGGTCG
This sequence comes from Limonium bicolor, assembly GCA_023374045.1. NCBI lineage: Eukaryota > Viridiplantae > Streptophyta > Magnoliopsida > Caryophyllales > Plumbaginaceae > Limonium > Limonium bicolor. The sequence continues at coordinate 258,893,460 of CM041780.1, forward strand.
AGCTCAGTTTACACTACCGGAAAGAGTTTCTGGAACCGACCGAACTTGGGGACCGGACTTACAAGTTCGGTCGGGCTTGTATTTTTGTGTATGAAAGTCTCTGAATCGACCGAACTTGGGACCACTTACAAGTTCGTCTGGCTTAAATTTCCCACGGGGGAAAACTCTCAGGAATGGACCGACCTGGGGACCGGACTTGCAAGGTCGGTCGGGGTAAAATTTTCTAACGGTAATACGTCCTGGAATGGACCGACCTGGGTAAGGTCGGTCGGTAAGATCGGTCGAGCCAAAACAAAAAAAAGAAATTTTAAATTCTAAAGATGTTAATTGGTAAAGAGGTATGCCATTGGTAGGGTAAGAATGATTAGGAACCTAAGAACCTAAGGAATTAAGTTAAGTTAAGTATAAACCTCAAGTTTAAAGTTAAGTTAATATGGTTAAGTGGTAAGGACTTAAGAGGGTATTGGATGGGAATTCTTAGGGACTAAATGAGTTGAGTAAGGTGCAAGTAACTAATGGCCTAAAAATGAATGAATGTTTTAGGTCTTTGAATTGGGACCCCGAAAAGGTTAAACAAACGACAGTCGATGGTGAACGGTACAGTCTTTCTTGTGAGCTGCTTGCTAACGAGGTGTCCCTCGGCTTGTGTGCTATCTGTATATTTGCCATGACTAAAACAAGATAAAGCATGCAACCGGTTATATTTGTTCTCGTTGTGAATGTGTTTTCTTTACACTAACCCACGAGACTTGAGATTGTTACTAACTAAGTTTAGTACTTACTGAGTTAAGGATATGAGTTAAGTATGGTAACTGTTGGTTAATACTCGTTAAGGTTTAACTAACACATGGTGTGTAAGATTTTTACTAACTGGAACTTGAGTGAGGAACCCGGGATTGACTCCGGTCAGCATGCTAAGGAAAGGGGGACGGTATCTGAATCAGATCCGCCCTCCGGTTAAGGACTTGTCTTCGGACTTGTTGCCTAGGGTCGGTTGCCGGCTCAGCTACATTGGACACCCGTCCAAGGTAGGTGGCATTAAGATGGTGCGGTAGGATCACCTAAATCCTAAGTTTAAGATTAAGCTACAACCATTTCCGCTCTAGAACGGTTTTATACTGAGATTAAGATAAGGTTGAGACTGAGGTAAGATAAGGAACTGAGGTTAAAAATCAGGGCTAAGGAGGTGGTTACTAACCCGCTTGATAAGGGAACGCTTGTGTCGTTCATTGTGTGTGAACCATGTATGTTCATATGTGGATTGTTGTTTATAGCACTTCATATCATGATTGTGTTCCTAATCAATTTCCATGCTATCGACAATTAGTCGTCGTAGCCCCGTTAGCTTGGGGGCCATGAGAGGGTCGTACCAGCATTCGTGCTGACCCCCTTTGGGGCTGTTTTTACACTTGCAGGTAAGAGGCCCATGAAGTCACTCCACGAGAGTAGGAGCGGTTAGACTTAGGATGTGTTGTTTTTTGAGTACGGCTTGCGCTTGTGCTCCCGTCTGTTTATATTGAAACAGATGTAAGTTTGTGACTATGACTTAGATACTTAAACTCGGTTGGTTGGTGGTATTTGGTTGGTGGCGTTTTGGTCGGTTGTTTATTTGGATAAGTGTTGTAAATTGATAAGGCCGGTATATTCTAACGATCAGACCGTGGTAAGGTCCCGGTGTTTGTTATTTCCGCTGTGACGAATTCGATTAAGTGTTAAGTTTTGCGACAACCACGATTGGCTTTGGACGGGGTGTTACATTGGGGCCAGATCTAAAGGGATGATTTCCCCGAGAGCATGAATGAGAGCTCTCGCTTCCCTTGCAGCCAACACAAATCTTGAGCTTAGCTCTTCCAAGGCACTCCTGTGGATAAATTCTAACTCAGCTAGTTCCCTTATCAAATCCACAAGCTCAGCGAGCTGAGTACTTCGATCATTAACTCCAGACGACATCCTAGCTGCGAGGGGTGCTGCCTGTTTTGAGCAAAAAGATAAATCAGCATTGTGGGGGTGAGACTGGGACTAAACTTAGAAACACAGGCCGACAATTAGTGCGCTGCAATGAATACCGGACTCTAAAATTTTGGAAGGGTCTGCTCTAGACTAAACTTTTGGGTTACAAGATTCGTTGGTCTTACGAGTGGGTATTACAAGAATCAGTCTTGTAACAAGAATCAGCCTAAAGGATTTTTCGTTTTGTTTTTGTTTTGGGGTGATAGAAGTATTTGGACTATCAAAACCCTTTAAATGTTTCATTTGGGCTAGAAATGATTGAAGGACTGATACAGATATTGGGCCTAAGGCCCAGGAAAAAAACATATACACAAGAGTCTTGCATAGGGGGTTAATGCAAATGTCCTCACAAAATGCCTTAGTCCAACGGGTATAGATCGATCAGAAGAGGTGCTTGGGGCACGGCCCCAGGTCACCACAAAGGAATAGGGCTTGCACGCAATTCTCTTTGGGCTTTCCCACTTTTTTCACATCACCTAAAGGTGTGCATCTACGGTCGGGTCTTTGACTGACCAAACAATGGGCTAGGTAAGGGTACTGCCAGGAAAATGGGTGGGGCTAAAGCCCAGGTATTAAGGGGGTGTGGTTAGACGACACCCTCCTCTTTTCCCCCACTTATTCACATCACCTAAAAGGGGTGAGTCCCTGACAGGGGACCCTCAAACGGGTCCCGGGGTGAAATTGGTTTATGTGGACCCTCTCTCATATGATGCAAAGGTACAAAAATTTAAATTGCGCATAAAAGTAAATAAACAATGTAATAAAAGCCGTAAATAAACATTTTTCAAGTTAAGCCCTCTTTCTTAAAATTAAACAAGTTAAAATTAAGAAGTTTGTCCCCAGCAGAGTCACCAGTCTGTGAGCCTTGATTTTAAAACCCTACCCAAAGTTGATTTAGGCTGATTAGGATCTAACCGGGTTTTAGGTCCACTTATAACCTAAGATTAATAACTATGTCATATAACAATAATTATTAAAACCTAAGCTAGCTCACTGGAACCTATTATGAGTCGCCACCTAACTTTAACCTAGATCAAATTTGGAAAGGAGAGTTCAGGTTCGGGGGCTTGATATTCGACTTAATTAGGGTTCAAATTACTTTCATTACCCTTCCTAGGTCGTTTTTCCTCTACTTGATTTATTTACAGCTTACTACAAAGTTGTTTTTAACCTAAGTTCGCGCTTCTGTTTTTTTTTTATTTTTTAGCATTTTTTGACAGAAAATTAAAGTGAAATTAAAAGCTACCTAAACTAGGGTTTCAGAGGCAGAATTAGGTCAAATTTTAATTACGTCCGTAGCCACGGACCTAATGTCCGAGACCACGGACCCCAATTGAATTAAATGATTTTGAAAATAGAACTTAAATAAAAACGCAAACTTGAAAAGTCCGGGGCCACGGACGGGTGTCCGTGGGCCCGGACATGTATTGATAGAAACCTTAAAATTTTAAAAATTGAAAAATATAAAATTCCGCCATCGTCCGTGGGTGTTCGTGGTCAAGGACAACCCTTCCGTGGTCCCAAACAATGGGTCCGAGGTCACGGACAACCCACGGACGGTGGGTTTTTGATGGTTCCCGACAGTGTTTTGAGCTCAAATTTTATGGGCGTGTAGCCTGAAAGATATACAAGACGTTAGCAACAGAAAGAATGCAATTTGAAGTCGAATTCAATGTGAAACTTAGTGAACAAGTAATTGCACAGAAGCTTAAACAAACGATAGTACAGAGGCCAAAAGGTATTGGTTTAAACCCAAACTTTAACAGAGACCGATGAGGTCATAGTGAATCAAAGAAGAGGAGGTCCCAACCTGTTTTACCTTCTGTGACAATGAGTTTCTTCTTGTCGGAATTCTTCGGAGGCTCCGATGATGCTGGTTCCGGATTGAGTTCGACCCAGCCTCTGGTTGTTGATAGTTGGTGGTGTTCTTCACGTTTTGGAGGGGGTTTGGTCGATGTTTTATGACTTTTGATGTATCATGGGAACCGAAAAAACGTGTTTAGATAGTGTTTTTGGGAATTTTCGTGTGTGTGATTCGGGTGGCCGGGTGTTGAAAAAACGTGAGAGAGAGAGGGACGTGCTTTCAGTCTTCCTAGGGTTCTTGAGCATATGAGATTCTTCTTTTATCAAAAGACCCATCCCTTTATATAGACTTTCTTAAAGATAAAGAAAATCTAGTAAAAGTAAGATTTTTTGGCATTTTAATTAAATGACTTCCCAAAGGAATTTTGCTGTGAAATTTTAAACATATGTCAAGGATGGTAATTATGATTTTTATAAAATTTTATCGGATTTTTAAAATGTTGGGATATTTTTAAATTGAATTTCTCGTCAGATTCAGTCAGAAATTGCTAGAAAATTATTGGAAATTCGAAAAATCAAAATTCCAACGCCATTATACTTAAAATGTCATCCTCTATCATGGGTAAAAATATCAAAGAATTTCAAGCTGATTTAAGCATCCTTTGGAGGAGAGAGAAAGCTTATAGGAGGTCTCAAGAGCCTTAAAAATTATGAAAACGCCCCTAATAATGACGAAGCTGCTTTCCACGCCCCGGAATGCGCCGATCGAGCCAGAATCTCTCACTACTTGATTGAAATGCTCCTCACAACACCAAAACCTCGTAGACCCTAACCAGGGGGGGTCAAAATTTTGGGTATAACAGCTCCTAAATGAACGAACCCGTTTAACGGTAAACTATTATACCCGGGTTAACCTAGAAAGAGGTTTAAGTTGAAAAGAGAACCAAATTAGTTCTAAGACACAGGATACTAATACTAGTTCTGGTTACAGATCTAGATAGTCGGAGGCGTTCGGCGGATTAGGCGATCATGGTATTAAGAGCAAGCCAATCTCCGGTGTACGGTATGGGATTCTTGTAGCTTGCTTGCTAACGGGGTCTACCTCGGTTTGTGTGCTATGTGTTATTGTGATACGACCAAATAAGATTAAGCATGAAACCGATCTACTGTATGCTATTGTGTGTCCATTGCACACTAACACGACTTGATTTAGAGCTTGTTCGTTAACTATGTTTAGTAACAATTGTATAAGGTTATAAACACTCCCTGTTGTTAGTTGGTTAATACCGAGAGAGGTTTAACTAACAAATTGTCAATGAGACTTCAACTAACTAGAACTTGGGGGGAGAGGAATCCAGGACTGACTCCGGCCATGCATGTTTAGGTTAGGAGGTCTGCATGTGTATCAGATTCGTCTTCCGCATATGGCTCGTCTACGACTTGTCGCCTAGGGTCGACAAACAGACCCGACCATCTTGAGTGAACAGTTCGAGGTGGGAGGCAAATTCAGGAGGCGCGGGAGGGTCAAGCCTACACCCCTCATAACTTAAGAATTAATGTTTATTAACCCAATGGAGCTAATAACTCATTGGTTAGGGTTACATTGACCCGACAAAAATAAACAAGGGAAAATTCACGAGATACCCCTATTTTCTTTCGTAATTCACAATATACCCCTGTGGTTTTAGTAATTCAACTTTAAACATGCTTAAATGTTGTCCAAAATTGATGAAACTTTACATGGACGATGCTAAAGTGTTTTATTTTGGTCAAATATCGAATTTGAAGTTTTTTAAGCTCACATGTGACCTGTGGGACCTAATGAGCAGTCACATGTTCATTGGGTCCCACAGATCACATGTGAGCTTAAAAAACTTCAAATTTGATATTGGACCAAAATATAACTCTTTAGCATCGTCCATGTAAAGTTTCATCAATTTTGGACAACATTTAAGTATGTTTAAAGTTGAATTATGAAAATCACAGGGGTATATTGTGAATTACGAAAGAAAATAGGGGTATATCGTGAATTTTCCCAATAAACAATTCAGTTAGAGAACAATCAGTTCTATTAAGAGAACAGTTGACACTTATAAGGTATAGTCAAACACGAGAAATAAACAATTCTCAGGCCTCAGGAGTTAGGAATCTAACTTACTCAGTAATGGGCATCCATTACGACGTTCGATTTATTTGAGCTGTGAATGTTTCACATAAATGAGTTGTTGTTATTGTACTTCTTATTATTGTCTGTATGAATAATCAACTGCATGTATACGACAAAGTAGTCGTGTGTAGCCCTGTTAGCTTGTGGGCTGCACGTTTTCTGTACATGCAATATGCTGAGCCCCTTGGGGCCTGTGATTTAAACTTTGCAGGTAGGTACCAGACGAGGACTCAACCTGAGAGTAGGAGCGGGTATAGTACTTCGGGTTGCTTTTACATTTGTTACACGAGATGTGCATGTACACTCGTTTAGTAAATTGAAGAGATGTTAGTATGATGTATTAGGATATGAGATACTCGGTATATGTTATGGTTTATGGATTGTATTGTATAGATGCTCGAGTAATTATCCGGTTAGTCAGACCGTGACTTGTAAGAGAATAGGCCTAGCTGGTCACGTGGGTGACTAACGGCGGTAACACCAATTTAGTAGAACTTTTCCGCTGCGTTGTTAATGTACGAGATGGACTTAGGGCGACGATCATTGTTTTTGGAGATGGGGTGTTACACGGTCCGTAGACATGTGTCCCGGTTTTCGTTACTTCATCTTTTCCGCCTCGTTGCAAGGTTGGTGCTTTCCTTCTTGCTGCTGCTCGGCCAGCCGGGTTCTCGCGACTGCTAGGCATGTCGCCCCATGCTGCCGCAAATTTCAGTTTCCTTTGGGTAGGATTTCTCGATCTCCCGCCATTAAGTGCGGTTATAGTCATTCCAGCGGGAACCGTCTCCGGGATTTCCTGTTCTCGGAATCTACCGTATGACAGGTTCTGGTTCATATAGAAATATTTAACAACTGCCAGATCGGGTTTGCCGTGTCTCTATCGTTCGTTCCCGAGCTTTTTAATACAGGTTGTTGTGGAGGACGGGTTTGGTATTGTAGGTATCCAGATCATACTGGAAGTTCCTATCTAGCGTATCTCTCACGCTACCACTTAACCCTTAGCCCTAAGTCTCTAATTCCTATCTTGGTATTTCCTAAGCTCGGTATTTCCAGTCATCCGAGCGATACTTCGCTCTGATACCATTTTTGAAACACCCCATCCGCTAATCTCTTAGTTGTCTCTTAAACGGTCAAATTTGCCCATGATATCACATCGGAACTCTAAATACAACGGAGGGTAGTACAATGTCGTTAGCCACCCACGTGGCTAACCAGGCCTAACTCAACTACAGCATCGGTCTGATGGACCGAAATAACCGAGTAGTCAAAACAAATTCATTACTTATTCATTTCTAATCGAGTCTCATACAATACAATTCTCCATTCAGTTCTTTACTATACCGAGTCTACAACATATGGATGCCGATAACACTCTCGGTCTTACACCTTGTTCAAATACATGAGGAAATTAAAATCTAACTACCCATGCTAACCACCGCCCGGTCTACTCTTAAACGGGATCATCTTCGGTGTACCTGAAAATAAAAACGATGCCCCTAGGGGCTCAGCTTATCGCTGCATATGAAATTCGCATACCTCGTGTGCTAACCGGGGTACGCCGACTACTTTTGTCGAGAGCATGAGGTTCATTTTAATTCAATCAACATGCATAAAGTAATACATTATATATGTACACTACATAAGGATTCGACAATCAATCATGGGATACGATCCTTAACTAACATAGCGAGGTTGTTAGTTCATAATAGCTTACTCTTAGGCCTTGAGGGTTTCTACCTCACTCGACCTTAGTTTCTTATCCGATATCTCACCTACACTCTTGGGTTACTTATTCATTATCTCACCCACTATCTTGGGTTATTTATACTCTATCTCACCCACTCTCTTGGGTTACTTATACTCAAGCTCTCGTAGTTCTCGAGACACTACCGGTCTCCTACGTACTTCATAATCATTTACTTCCAATCATTTCTTAAGCCAAAACACATGGCCTCCGGGCATAGACATTCACAAGACTCACCATCGGGCTTTCGATCCTAGTCTTACTTCCTCGGTTTCGACCCTACTCTAGGTCTAGCATGGTGGGAAGGTTCAACTAGCTCCCGGAAGTCTCTCTCAGTTCCTACCTCTTTCACATAGGTCCGACTACTTTCGGACTTCTCACATTCCCATACACTCCTCTCTCGGAGTTACAATATAATTATGTATATTAGTCTAGAAGCATCACTCTCGATGTTTCGTAAGACTTAGGGAATTTCTCTTAAGTTTGGGTAGTCTTAGGTTTAAGGGTTACCCCAGCATCTTGTATACTATACTTTCGGTTATTTTCTCTTACCGGGTCGAATCCTCATATAGGAGGTCGACCGTATTTTAAGGGAGTTTAATGGTCCCATATGTCTCTTTTACTTATCTCACAAGTTCACATCTCTGAACTCTCTTTAATCCCCTAGATGGAGGTTCGCTTATCTTTCCACCTTTATTTATTTTGTGGATTGTTTCAATTTGGTTTTCTAACCGTTATCAGGTGTTTACTCAACCCGTACAACTTCCTCACATTCTAGCGAGTTCATGTGTTTACATTATCGTTCTTGGTTCGATAGTTTACATGTGTTCGCATGTTTCGTTAGTTGCAAAACGACTCATTCTACGAGTCACTAACCAAACGGTGCTTAACTAGGAGTCAGTCTATACACTAGGTTAGACACGCCATCATCCAAGGTTGGTTAGTACACAGAGCATACATCAAGATACATAATCAAGCAATGGATTATTTTCATGCTTTAGTCTTGATTAACTCGGCACACAAACACATACCACACAAATCAACGTAACACGGTTAACATATGGGGCATGAGAAAATCATACCTTACACCTTGGTTTCACTTTTACCGTGTCCTCACATTGCTCGGTTCACACACGATTCACTGATAATGTTTCAAACATTATTATTAATACCAAGCTCATACGGTACGTAAATAAATACTACTCCTGTACATACCCTGTTACCCTGTTATCTCAGTTTTACTCTTGTTAATTTGAGTTCTTACTTCACACTCACTTCTAGCACTTGTTTACACTTCTTAGGGCCTTTACAAGTCACCAAACAAGGCCTAAACATCATCTAACAGCATTAACATTCAAACCCCCATAATTAGAAGCCTTTAAAATGCTCTCGGCACATTTCTTGGGGTGGTCCGACACTTGGTCCCTACCTTAAGTCCCGGACCAATTGTTTCCCTAACTCTCGGCCAATATTTGATGGTGGTCCGGGACCTTGTCCCCATCTTAAGTCCCGGACCAAGGTGAGCATGGTACTCTCGGCATAAATTAAAGGGTGGTCCAGGACTTTGTCCAAGGACCATGCCCGGACCCTACTAAAACCTGCTACAAGTGTAGTTTTTCAACCCCAAATCCACCCTTAATCGACACTCAATCTATCCCTAATATTTCCACATTTTCTACATGTTTAATCACCTTAAAACATGCTCTAAACCTCTTCAAATCATAGGTTTAACCCTTACTCAAATTCTTACCCAAATTCACCAAATTTCCATTTTCACATTTGCACTTTGCACACTAATGCACTTCTAACCTCATCTTAATTGATAGTTTCTACCTTCCACCAACCTTACCAAATCTCTTATTGACCATTCCAACTCATTCCGAAACCAATGCAATTCTAAAACCCAAGTTCACTCCTCGTTTCACAAGTTTAACACTCTTGTTCATCTTAAGCCATTCCAACACTTTCTCACCCAATTTGTGCTACAGATTTTGCACATCTCCCCACAATCTTCCTCTCACATTCTAGGGTGATCATTTACCCTACTCAAGCACAAAAAACTCCTAGCTAGACCTAGGTTATTCTTCACTCAAAACCTCACTTAAATCACTTAGATTTCTACTGGAATTTCGCCATAATCCGGCTACTTTTCTAACATTGTCCAAAGCTCATATCATCACTTAATTCAACCAAAAACTAACCAAACCCACAAGGGTTCTACCAGCACACATTAATCCACCAATGCTCATCAAATCCTCCAAATACAACAAAATGCATATCATAAAATGCATAGCTCTTAGGCCCTTAGTCAAGCATTAGTTCACAAATGCCTCAAGCACTACCACAACTCTTTCTCATCTCAACTATTCCTATTCCAACTCATGTTGGGGTTCATTCATTTTATTAACCCATCCCAAATTCTAATACATATAGAATATACATTAGGGTGGGTTTCTTACCTTGAATTCTCATAAGTTCCCCTTAAAAATTCTCTTCCCCTCTTCTCCACTTCTCTTCACTCCAACCCGATCAAGGGAGAATCACTTGCTCATTTCTCTAGACCACATTCAACAAGTAAATGGGACTAAGCAAAGCTACTTAGGCACATTAATTATTCTAGAGCAATGAAAGGTGCTTAAAGCACAATTTTAGGGCTTACCTTTGGGCTCTTTTACGGTTTTCAAGCATGAACCAAAGGTGGGAGTTCCAACCACCATTTTAGGCTTGGAAAATATCTCAACCAAAGAAAGAGACAAGGCATTAAAATATGCCAAAATCGGCCAACACAAGAGGGTGTAGGAAAAATGAATTTTCTTTGAATCTTTTTACCTAGGATGAAATAAGAGACTCCAAGCTCCAAGGAACACCAACTTTCTCTTCAAATGGGCTATACCCATGGATATGAACTTCATCATTTTTGGATTTTGAAAAGAGAGGAATGTAGAGCTTGATGAGAGGAAGAAGAATATGTGGTTAGTTTTTCATTTGGTGCACTAAAGTGGCTTGAGCATGGAGGGAAATAGGAGCAGCCATGGAAGCTCTTGTTACAGCTAAAAATCGCCTGAATGGGGAAGGAGAAGGGAGTTTACGGTGGGAATAAGGAAAGGGAAGGAGAGAGAAGAGGGAAATGGGAGGAAAGAGAATAGAAAGGTACTTTAATACTTTTTGCTTTATTGACTTTTCTATTTCTTTCCTAGCAAGGGGAGAGTGTGAGTGAGAGGCTGATTAACCCATTAAAAGCCGGCCCCCTATATGCTCATTTAAGCTGGAGCGTTTTTTGTCTTTAATAGAAAACGCTCGTTAATTTACCCGGTTTAGCACTATTCACTAACCGGGTCCGTTTTTCGGATTTTTCTCGTTTCATTGATTTTAATGGTTATTAAGGTTACATAAATAATTAATTATAGTTATATAGCCAACTATAATTTTTACGGGTCTGTCTGACCGCTTAAAGTCACGTTTTCGGGTTTTCTCGAAAAATGTGCTTTAAGGCTCCGTTAACGTTTTAACCCATTATTTGGATCCGTTTTCTTCGGGAATTATTCCCACATACTAATTAGGCGTAATTAAGCCTTAGGAATCCATCTCGGACCCTAACGAGGTCATATACCTCCTATACTCATTTAATGTGTGTTTTTGCGTTTTTCACGTTTTGCGTGTTTTCTCTTTTCTTTCGGTTTTATTCTCTTTACCAATACTCCATAGGCACCATTAGGCCTCTAAAAATCATATTAGAATAATTAAATCACCATTTTTCAAGTCCAGGGTATTAAATTTAGTGTTTAAAACACTTATGTAAATCTAGGGTTTATTCATGAGTTTAAGTATCAAGCTTAATGCTCATTACCCTTGTATGTGTATTGGTTAGAAGATTTACAAGTGACCAAAGCTCCTTGCCGATTTTCAAACAAGAAATAACAAGAGAAAACAAGTGAGAAAGTCTTGAAGAAGAATAAGAGGTAAATAACCTAACCTAATGTAGTTAAGTGTAATAGGAAAATTGAGCTATATTTGCTTAATAAATAACCTAAAGAGCCAATGGGAAATGATATAGAAAAATACCCACAAGGTGGTTATTAAGGGCATATGTGATGTTGTGTGTATTTGCAGGTTAAAGGCATTTATTATGTGGTAAATTTAGTGTTCAAGATTAATGAAATTTAAGAGCCTAAGAGCCATGTTATTTAAGGGCTTAAGTGCCAAGCAATTTAATTTTATGCACTATATTGTGATGTAGTGTAGTTTATGGTGTAGTTGTGTGTAAAGAACATTCTTGGTGAAGATGAATGTCTTTGATTGTTTAAAGGTGAAAAACTATGTGTTTTGGTGTAAGGAAGAACTAGAGAAGCTATGTCAAAATTTGGTGAGTGAATAAGAAGTTTTAGGTGTTTAAATGTAGTTTGGTGATCTAGGAAGCGCTAGGAATGACTAAGTGTTGATTTGGTGAAAGGAAAGGAATTAAGGTGTTCTTAAGTGTTAGAATGACTTAGGAATTGTTCATTGAAGTTTAGAGATCAAAAGGGTGCAGATTTTAGATACACCAAAGTCAAGGTGGGAGTATAGTTAGGACTTGTGCAAAATCTGGTAAACAAGAGAAGAATATTGTCATGTAAAGGGTTAAGAATGAACTTATGGAAAAAAACCTTAAGGAGTATGTGTAAGGGAAATGATGATAATGTAAAATGATGTTTAAGAGTGGTTAAAATGATTGTGGAGAACACTTTGGTTAGTTGATATTGTAGGCATAAACTACCACTTAGAAACCTAAGGAAAATGTTACAAGTGTTAGGAACTTTGTAAGAGTTTGAGTAAGTGTTTGAGGAGTTTTGAAGTGAGTTAGAAAATGAGTTTGGTGGACGATTGATGAAGGTTTAGTGTGCCAAATGATGTTAGAAAACATTAGGAGACTTGAGGCAAAGTTTGGAGCTATTTAGGCAATTTTTAGGAAGTTTCTGCAATCGACCGACCCAGGGGACCGACCCTGGCTGGGTCGGTCGAACTGTAATAACTGGGCAGAAATGTTTCTGGAACGGACTGTCCCAGAGGGCTTTAGGTTTGTCGGAGTGAGCTTGGGTCGGTCGGGCAAAAATTAGTGAACCCGAATGTTTCTGGAATGGACCGACCGAGGGGGTTGGGTCGGTCGGTCGGCCCATACTTATTTAAAAAAAACAGAAAAGAAAATGTGGCTTATGTAGTAAACCCTAGTGGGTATAATGAGGATAATCAAATGTAAGTTAAGTGTAAAAAGATGTCATGTAATCATGTAAAACACTTAGTAAATTGGAAGTTAAATAAGGTAATTAACCGACATAATTAATTATGTATAGGAGCTACCTTCGGTGGAGCTCGAACGCAACATGGACCAAGGTATGGTTTTCTGGCAGTCTATTTGCTACCGGTTTACACCGGCTTGTGTGCTTGAGCGTTTTCTGATTGTTTATGACTTTGTAAGACTTAAACCAAGAAATGAGTTTACAGTCATTGTTATTATTGTGGCGTGTGTGTACCGGTATCGTTAACTTCGAATAAGTGCTAACCCGTTAGTTGACCAAACTAGGATACGTAATGATAGCGGTACTCGGTTTTAACGTTTCAACTTAAGGAACGTTCTAACTACGGCTATGTATGAGCTAGTTGTGGATTGTGTGGTTAAAGTGTATTCCATATCCCTTGTGTGCCTAACTGGACTTAAACACCTATGGTGTGAATTGACGTGTTAAGTTCCAACAAGGAACTGTTAACAAGTGAATAACCGGGGGAGAGGAATCCGGTCGTTCCGGTCATGCGTGTATGTACGGGAGTTGATATCTGAATCAGATTCGACCCTCTTTATGTTATGGTTGTTTTTCCTTCTTGGATAACAATCACCCGCTAGCTTAACCAAAGCTTATCTACCTGACTTTTGATCGGGCTAGGGGGAAATTATGTACGGTGTGCTTGGATCACTATGACACATCTTTGGGTTAAGTTATTCGTTCAACAAACAGAACGGTAACGAGTTATGTAACGAGCTTAAAATGAGATTGGTATCATTCTCTACACTTACCAAATTGACTAACTATTGTTTGGTTTGTTTCCTAAAGTGAAGCATTCCTGTTATGTTATGTGTTGTTGTTGCTCTACAATGTTTATTGATGCCCTTGTATGTTAAATTAATGCCATGTTATCATGACAATTAATTGTGTGTATCCCGGTAGCCGACGGGCTGCACGTCAATCATACCAGCCATGGGTTGCTGAGCCCCTTTGGGGCACCATATTCTATTTTGCAGGATGAGGATCGAGGAAGCAGAGTGGCTTTAGATCCTAGGTGTAATGAAATACTTTTGTTAGCTTTTGGATTAAGGACCCAGGATGCGTCTGTGCTCCCGTGGTCGTATATTTTTGGTAGCATCGGATTTACAGTGATGGTTTGTATATATGTTTATACTCGGTATAGTCGGTTGTAAATTTTGGATGTTAGTAACTATGCTCGGGAGTCCGTGCATCAGACCGATACATATGTACGTATTCAGCCTTGTTAGCCACGTGGGTGGCTAACGGCGTGTAACACTGTCTTGTTTTAAGTAATGTTTATGTTATCAGTTTCCGTTGTCGTTGTTGTTTATCGTTAAGTTTACCGTTGGGGTGTTACATCCTTCCTTCTTGCCTGATTTTTGACCCCCTTTGTAATGCCTTGTTTTCTTTCTTGAGTTGGGCATTGGTTCAAATCCTCAATGGTGGTGGAACCCTCCTCTTGGTTCAAGGGTCAAAACCCCTCTTGGAACTCCAAAGGTAAAACCCTAGATTTTGTGTTTTAAGCCTTTCATTGAATTAGAATGATTCCAAGGGTTTAGGAGTCTAATTATATTCATTTACGTTCCTTGGATATTGGGTTGGGGTTTGGCAACCCCATTGCCCAATGTGACTGAAAATCAAGAGAGGAGAAGGAAGGGAGAAAAAGAGGAACTTAAGAGAATTTAAGGTAAGAAAACCTACCTTAATACTAATCTTATGTGTTTTAGGATTTGGAATGGGTTAAATTTAATAATGAACCCAAAATATGTGAGATAATGTGGTTGGTTGAAGTTTGAGAGAACTTGTGAATTGTTGTTTGAATTAAGGGCCTTAGAGCCAAATGATTTGAATATATATTGGTATTGTTGTTTGGGGAGATTTTGGTGAATTTTGGATTGAGCTTGGGTGCAGGTAGGATCCCCTGTGGATGTGGCTAGTTTAGGATTGATTTAAGTGAAAATGGATGAGTTTGGATATGTTAGGTTTATGGGGAAACTACGGCGAAATTTCGGTAGAACATAAGTGTGAAATACCCCTAACCTTTAAATAATTAAATAATGGGAAATAAATATTATTTGGGGGATTATGAAACCCTAAGAAAGTATATAAACACTTAGGCGTTAAAAACGCACCTAAACTCCTTAAGGTAAAAAACGGGCGTTAAAGCCGGACCATAAGCTAACCAAGTTATATAAGCTATAAACCTCATATGAAGTTAATCAAGGATCATTATATGACCTTTTAAACATAGGACTTCATCTAAAACTGAGTAAAAATGCAAAAGGCCCGGGAGTTCCCTTAAGGCCCGAAAGTCCCGAAAACACCCGGAAATACTTTATAAAATGAAATGAAGCATTACACTTCATTCCAAATGCACCATAACACTTTATTAAACATTTAAGATGAAGTCCTCACGCCAAATTCTCAGTTAAACGCAAAGTGCTCGAAAGTTCCCGATGGGGGTCCCATAAACCCCCGGGAATGCCCAGGAGAAGTGCCGAAGTGGCACAAACTCCTATATAAATCATTCTTAGAGTTCCTAACATCATTATTCATCATTCTAAATATAATTCTCTAGCTAATTTTTCAAAAATACACAAAGTGCTCGGGGGAAATTCTTAACGCTCCTATTTTGCCCCGGGAGTGTCCCGGTAGCCCAAAAATTGTGTCATGAGTTGATATAACCCCATATAACTCAATGTAACATCTTAATATATCATTATTGACTATAAACAATGTTTATAAACACTTGTAACTGGTAGCGACTACTTATTTTCCAGAATATCCTTAAAGCACAAAAACGCACCTTCAGGTGTCATAACAACGCGTTCTACGCTATTACCTTGAAGTTTTTGAGGAACCACGAGTTGGGAATCCTAAATGGGGATGAATTGACCATCTAAATCAGTTAAATCCAGTGCTAAACTCATAGCACAAACAGGGCCGAAATTATGATCAAAAAGTACTATAAAATCAGCATTTTACCTTAGAAACTTTCTTCTTTAACCTTGGTATAAATGTACCAATTAAATGTTGTGACTTAAAACATGTTACAATATGATCTTAATACAATATAATGTGACAGGAACCAAGTTAAAAATCAGTCCCACATGGCCTTACAAGGGGCCGTTTTTTAGCATGTTTTTGACTAGGTTTTAACTTAGAAAAATTGTCTTATTAATGATGACTCACCTTGCACATTGTGAGCCTCGATTTTAAACCCTATCCTATGTTGATTAAAGCTGATTAGGATCTAACCGGGTTTTAGGTCCACTTATAACCTAAGATTAATAACGATGTCATATAACAATACTTATTAAAAACCAAAGCTAGCTCACTGGAACCTATTATGAGTCGCCACCTAATTTTAACCTAGATCAAAGTAGGAAAGGAGAGTTGAGGTTCGAGGGCTTGATATTCGACTTAATTAGGGTTGAAATTACTTGCATTACCCTTCCTATGTCGTTTTTCCTCTACTTGGTTTATTTATGACTTATTACGAGTCGTTTTAACCTAAGTGCGCGGGCTTCTATTTTTTTATGTTTTTAAGCATTTTTTGACAGAAAATAAATGTGGAAATTAAAACAACCTAAACTAGGGTTTTAGAGGTAGAATTAGGTCACATTTTGTTTCCGTCCGTGGCAACGGACCTAATGTCCGAACCCACGGACCCCAGTTACCCTACGTGAACATAAAAGTCGAATTAAACAAAAAACGAAAATTTGAAAAGTCCGGGGCCTCGGACAGGATGTCCGTGGGCCCAGACATTATTTAAGAAAACCTAAATTTTGAAAATTTAAAAAAAATCCCACCGCCGCTATGGGTGTCCGTGGCCACACAATCCATCCGTGGTCCCGAACCAGTGGTCCGAGGTCACGGACCACCCACGGACAGGGGTTTTCTGGTGGTTCCGGAAGGTGTTTTCGGCTAGAAAATTATGCACGTGTAGCCTGAAAGGTATACAATGCGTTAGTAATTGAAAGATTGCAGTTTGAAGTCTAATCACACACGAAACTTGACAAACAAGTAACAAGGCAGAAGCAAAAGCAATTAGCAATACAAAAGCATAAAAAGGTTAGTTTGAGCCCAAAACTTGACAGAGAGGTAATAAGGTCGTGGAGAGTTAGAAAAGTAGAATTGTAACCTGTTTTACCTTTGAATTCAAGATGCTTCTTCACGTCGGGATTCTTCGAAGGCCCCAATGGTGCCGGTTCCGGATTGAGTTCAACCCGAGCTTTTGGTTGTTGATTGTTGAAGGTGTTTATCACATTTTGGAGGTGGTTTGGTTGATGTTTGATGATTTTTGATGTGTTGGGAATTGGAAAATGTGTTTTCGGTGTTGATTTCATGAGATTTCGGTGTTGTTTTGGTGCTTGAAGGTGAAAAAACGTGGGAGGCTAGCTATGGAGAAGATTGTTGATTGCCTAGGGTTCTAAGAGCTTATGAGATTCTGATTTGATCAAAAGATTTATCCCTTTATATAGACTTTCTTAAAGATAAAGAAAATCTAGTAAAAGTAAGATTTTTTGGAATTTTAATTAAGTGACATCCCAAAGGAATTTTGCTGTGAAATTTTAGCCACGTGTCAAGGATGGCAATTATGATTTTTATGAAGTGGAATCAAATTTTTTAAAATGTTGGAATATTTTTAAATTCAATTTCTCGTTAGATTAAATCCGAAATTGCTAGAAAATTATTGGAAATTCAAAAAATCAAAATTCTAACGCCATTATGCCCAAAATATCATCCTCTATCATGGATTAAAATTTCAAAGCATTTCAAGTTGATTTGAGCATCTTTTGGAGGAGGGAGAAAGCCTATAGGAGGTCTTGGGAGCCTTAAAAATTACGAAAACGCCCCTGAAAATGACAAAACTACTCCTCATGCCCCGGAATGCGCCGATCGAGCCGGAATCTCTCACTGCTTGATTGAAATGCCTATCACAATACCAAATCCTTACAGACCCTAACCAGGGGGTCAAAATTTTGGGTATGACAGATTGCCCCCCGTCAACTAGACTTTGTAATGAAGGTGAAAGGGCTAGTTGATGTTTGAGTGATACCCCAAAATTTCAAATTTTTCCAAGACCCTGCATGTTATTGAAAACTAATAAATTGTGTCGAGCTATTCTAAGGCGCTAACTACCTATAAGTGAAGTGAGGAGATGTTGTTGAGCTATTCAAAGGTGCTAACTACCTGAAATGATAAAATGTTGTCAAGCTATTATAAGGCGCTGACTACCTATAATGAATGAAAAGATGTCAAGCTATTCTAATGCGTTGACTACCTATAATGAATGAAAAGATGTCAAGCTATTCTGAGGCGTTGACTACCTATAATGAATGCAATGTGTTTAACGGAAGCAGGTAAACTAAGGGGTGGTGCTAGATCTTACTACGAGCCTAAAGGGATGATTCTAGGTCTTATGACGAGTCTAAGGATGGTGCTAGGTCTTATGACGAGCCTAAAGGTTGGATGTAAGGTAGGTCTTATGGGTGCCTGAAAGGATTGAATGTAGGGTAGGTCTTATGTGTGCCTAAAATGGTTGAATGTAAGGTAGGTCTTATGGGTGCCTAAAGGATTGAATGTAGGGTTGGTCTTATGGGTGCCTGAAAGGATTGAATGTAGGGTAGGTCTTATGTGTGCCTAAAAGGATTGAATGTAGGTTAGGTCTTGTGGGTGCCATAAAGGATTGAATGTAGGGTAGGTCTTATGTGTGCCTAAGGTTTGGGAATGAAACTCATCTTAACTCAGTTGCTTATGGAGACCGAGACCCATCAAACTCAGTTGCTTATGGAGACTAAGATCCACCTAACTCAGTTGCTTATTGGAGACTGAGATCCGTCTAAATCAGTTGTTGGTTAGAGACTGAGACCCGTTCTACTCGGTTGCTTATGGAGACCGAGACCCGCTCTACTCGGTTGCTTATGGAGACCGAGATCCATCTAATTCAGTTGCTTGTTGGAGACTGAGATCCATCTAACTCAGTTGCTTATGGAGACTGAGACCCGTTCTACTCGGTTGCTTATGGAGACCGAGACCGCTCTACTCGGTTGTTTATGGAGACCGAGATCCATTCTAACCTTGACCAGGCAAATTGAGGAATGCAGTATACTTGATGATGTGAGGATGCAAAACACGTTTTATGCAAATGATTATGATTGTGATCAAATTGTTAATGTTCCAAACATGGAAATGATAAGGTTTACCCGAGTATTGCAAAGTGAAATTGAAGTGCTTGCGAAAACTGAAAATTTGCACAAAGCAAGGAATAGCTGAAAATGTGCCAAACATGGCAATGCTTGAGAAAAACACTGCTGAGAAAGGAAAGCGAAATAACCATTTCCTGACTAAGAGTTCCAGATCTGCAATTTGTTTCTTAGAGGATGAACACGATACTGATGGAAGTGTGTGGTGTTTGTTGTGGTGCTGAAAGCTTTTGCTGGTGTTCAAGATTTATGACAAGCCTGGGGTTGGGGTGTGATTTTGGATGGATTAAGATGAGCTGATGTTTTGTGGAGGTAGGACCAATGACGGGCCTGAGAGTGTTTGTGTGGAGGTTAAGGCTTATGTGGGCCTGTGTGGTATGATGTGAAGGTAAGGGCTTATGTGGGCCTACGTGGTATGATGTGGAGGTAAGGGCTCATGTGGGTCTACGTGGTAGTGTTGGTGGTGCCCAAGCTTTGGGTTTCCGTTGGTGTTGTCATGGCAATTGTTGGAACCAACAATTGCCCCAGTATTTTTCCTTAGGACAATCTGAGCTAGAGTTCATGGCAATCGATCGGAACGATCGATTGCCCCTAGTATTTTCTTTGATTAAACATGTGAACAAGTCTTATCCTCACATGGTCAAGGATTATGTCTTGATGTGGGGCTTTCTATCCTACACTCAAAGTGTTTGATGCCTGCACTCGTGCTCTCCTTTGGTCAAAACATCTCAACCATTGAATTTGACATTTGTTAGATTTACGCGTTCGACCTGCTACTTTCACGTGATTGGATACACAACTACTAAGTCGGCAGTCTTAAAGCTTATAACGTGGTTATGGGGTGTGATGAAAGACAATGGGACGATGGAGGAATGTTTAGGATATGTGGAGCTATAAGGGTAACCAAAGATGCAACTTGCACCTTCCCTCGGACTTGCCTTCTTTGTCTTGAAGTCGTTTGGCTACTTCGTGATGACTTCGCTTGTGAGCTTGGAACTTGGGACTTTTGAATTGTTGCTTGCACCTTCTCTTTCTTCTGATTTTGGATTACTTTGAGGCTTTCCAGATTTGCCTTTCTTTGAATCTCTTTTTCCTTGGGGTTCTTGTGTTTCCCGGTTTTTGAACTTTGAGAGCTGCTTTTTTTATGTGAGCTCATGGGATCCTGTGTCGCTTTGGGACCCATTGTGGATCATTTCATTGTCTTGGTAACGGTGTTGCTTCTTTGGACTTGTGAAGTTGCTATTCGGAAGTCGGGCTCCTTGCTTCTTTTGGTCACCGGGTCGGTTGTTCATCATCGGCTGGCTTGTTTGTGGAGATTGTAACGTTGTAAAAGAGGATGTACACGAAAAGCTCAGCGGGGGTGCCTAGGGTTTAATGTCAGGGTTCACAAGCTTTTGGATGTGTGGTGCTGTACCTAGGTGCTTCGTCATCCCTAATAGTTGTGCATCCGTTCTTTGTTACTTTTCACAGGTTTAAGCGTAAATTTACAAATTATCTCCTTCGGTCAGAGTCATGCCGTTTACCTTACCTTTGAATGTGATCTCTCTAGAGTGGTGTAAGAATGATACGCTCTTTCGCTCTTGGTTTTACCGCTCAAGGCACTCTCGCGAGGTGTACACTTAGAGACTTGTTTGCACGTTTAAATGAAAGAAATAAACATTATCGTTCCTTAACTCAGATTACCCCAGTATTGCTGTGGGCTTTTTTCGATAAGCCTTTTGAATACCCAGGTTATTTGTGAAGGGTGATTGTGTGTGTGATGGTAAGTGATGACGGTGTTTTGCTGTTTTGGTGGAGTGATGTAGTGATGAAAGTAAACAAGGTGGTGGGATGTTCTCTGTGCATGGTGTTTGGACAGGCATGTTCACCCTTTTGGAAGCAAAAGACAAATCGTTTTGTTCTATTGCCAGGAGATGATTATTTCACGTGCCTATATCAAAAGACATACTCAAACCAATTTTTTCGTTTTATCGTTTTACTAGAGAAAGAGCATTTACTTACAAAGTATTTATACATGACTTTCTTAAAGATGTGAAAAATGCAAGAATTTTATTGATGGAAAATATATTTAACAATGCTGAGTACATACATCCAAAAACTATCTAAAGTTGACTGAAAGGAAACTAGATATCCTAAAGTCTAAACTAAGAGCTGCGAAATGAAAGTGACCTCTAGCAAGAACAAATTCCTAAATATCGCTGCATTCGGAGAACTGAAATCCCTGGTGGTAAAGGTCCTGGATCGTGCTTCAAAGCCTTGCAATCATCGGTGTCATGGCCGGGTAATTGGTGGTACTGGCAAAACTGACTTAGATTTCTCCCTTGCTAAGGGACCCCGGGCCGGGGGGGGGTGAGAGGTTGTAGCATATTTCGCTCTTGGTGCTTTTTAAATGCCCAGCTCAACGGTTGGCCGATGTCTGTGAACTCTCTCGGACGGAGTCTCTTTCTAGGTGGCTCTGCTGCTCCAATGGCCCAACCTGACTCTCTTAGCCGTCAAACGGTGTTTACCTCATGCTACCTAGTTCTCTTTTGGATGCCTCTTTGGATGCAAGCTGCTGTCCTTGAACCATTTCCGGTGTTTCATGAGTTCCCAAGCTTTAATTCTCCCTTATGGATCAATTCCTCTAGGACACCAACTTGTCCCATCAGCAAGTCAAATTAGGAAAGTATGAGAATTTCAGCTTGTGACTGTATTGCTTCTGCATATTCTCAATTACCATTCAGATTTGCTCATGTTCGTCCATTTTTGAGCATAGCGGTTGCCTTCATCCTCCAACGCTTGACGAAGTCGGTCATTGATTCACCATCTCTTTGTCGTGTGCTTGCAAGATCAGCCCTGGTAACTCCAAAACTTCTAGCGTACTCAAAATGATGCCGAAAAGCTTCACAGACCTCCTCGTAGGTCTTAGTATTCATCCATCAAGTTATGTACCAACGCTGAGGAGTCTCATCAAGATAGCGAGCAAAGACTTTGGCCTTTTGCATGTCGTTTAGCATAAGGATGGACATTTCTCTGTCGAACATTGCCAAATGAAGCTGTGGGTCAGAAGAACCCTTGTACAGAGGAAGTGTTAGCAACTTCAACTTTGGAGGGAGATTGACCTCAGGATAAAGTCCAGTGGAAAAGTAGTCAAAACCGGCTGGCTTGTTAGCCTTCTCCATGCGCTCAATCTTTTTCAGCATCCCATTGAATTCTACGGCTAACTGGGCATCCGTATTGATTGGACTTCCTCCTTCTGTCATGCTTGGGATTCGGCCCTACCTGCTTCCAAGGTGTCCATTATTAGCTAACAATAGGAAGTGGGCTGAAATCTAAATTGATTGGGCCTGAGAGGTGACACCTAGATCTAGGGTTTTGGGCTAGAGTCCGAGTGAAAAGCTTTCCTAGACTAGAATGGGCCTTTGGGCCGGAATGTGATTGGGCCTGAAATAAAGCACATGAGCTGGAATGGTCCCTAAATCACAAATGGGCCAAACTTTCTTCGGGTCAGAGAAGATGGTTTCTGAGTCAGAAAAGATTTTATTTCAAGGACTTGTGAGTTGTTTCAAGTTCAGGTGGATATCTTATTGTGGGCCTAAAACTAATTGGGTAATTCGAATTGGGCCGGAAGAGAAACCACCTAAGTTCAGGCTTTTGGGCCGAAGCCCTAACGACTCACATATTAAATCAAACAGGGCCTCTGGGCCGCAAACAAATAGAGCTACCAATTCGGGTTGGGCTAGGTTGACGTAGGAGAAGTTCCTATCAATCTCTAGGCTGGGTAGTGGGCCGATCATAGAAGCAAACAGGCCCATACAAATTCAACATGTCCTCACTAGACGTTTTAAATCAAACCGGGTATGGATCGATCCGGAGAGGTGCTTGGGGCGCGGGCCCAGGTCACCACAAAGGAATAGGGCTTGCACGTATTCTCTTTGGGCTTCCTCTCTCTTTTCACATCACCTGAAGGTGTGCGTTTACGGTCGGGTCTTTGACTGACCAAACAACGGGCTAGGTAAGGGCACTGCCAGGAAAACGCTTGGGCTAGGCCCAGGTATTAAGGGGTGTGGTTAGACGACACCCCCTCTTTCCCCCGCTTATTCATCACCTAAAAGGTGTGAGTCCCTGACAGGGGACCCTCAAACGGGTCCCGGGGTGAAATCGGTTTGCGTGGACCCTCACTCTCATATGATGCAAAGGTGTAGAAAATTAAAATGTGCACGAAAGTAAACAAACAGAGTAATAAAGCCATAAATAAACATTTTCGAGTTAAGCCCTCTTTCTTAAAATTAACAAGTTAAAATTAATAATTTGTCCCAGCAGAGTCGCCAGTCTGTGAGCCTCAATTTTAAACCCTATCCTATGTTGATTAAAGCTGATTAGGATCTAACCGAGTTTTAGGTCCACTTATAACCTAAGATTAATAACTATGTCATATAACAATAATTATTAAAAACCTAAGCTAGCTCACTGGAACCTATTACGAGTCGCCACCTAATTTTAACCTAGATCAAATTAGGAAAGGAGAGTTCAGGTTCGGGGGCTTGATATTCGACTTAATTAGGGTTCAAATTACTCTCATTACCCTTCCTAGGTTGTTTTTCCTCTACTTGGTTTATTTATGGCTTATTACGAGTCGTTTTAACCTAAGTGCGCGGGCTTCTGTTATTTTATGTTTTTAAGCATTTTTTGACAAAAAATAAATGTGGAAATTAAAACAACCTAAACTAGGGTTTCGGAGGCAGAATTAGGTCAGATTTTGTTTTCGTCCGTGGCTACGGACATAATGTCCGAACCCACGGACCCTAGTTAACCTACGTGAACATAAAAGTCGAATTAAACAAAAAACAAAAATTTGAAAAGTCCGGGGCCTCGGACAAGTTGTCCGTGGGCCTGGACATTATTTAAGAAAACCTAAATTTTTAAAATTAAAAAAAAACCCCGCCGTCCGTGGGTGTCCGTGGCCACGGACAACTCATCCGTGGTCCCGGACCAGAGGTCCGAGGTCGCGGACCACCCACGGACAGGGGTTTTCTGGTGGTTCCCGAAGGTGTTTTCGGCTAGAAAATTATGCACGTGTGGCCTGAAAGATTGCAGTTTGAAGTCTAATCACGCACGAAACTTGACAAACAAGTAACAAGGCAGAAGCAATAGCAATTTGCAATACAGAAGCGTAAAAAGGTTAGTTTGAGCCCAAAACTTGACAGAGAGTTAATAAGGTCGTGGAGAGTTAGAAAAGTAGAATTGTAACCTATTTTACCTTCGAATTCAAGATGCTTCTTCACGTCGGGATTCTTCGGAGGTTCCGATGGTGCCGGTTCCGGATTGAGTTCGACTCGAGCTTCTGGTTGTTGATTGTTGAAGGTGTTCTTCACATTTTGGAGGTGGTTTGGTTGATGTTTGATTATTTTTGATGTGTTGGGAATTGGAAAATGTTTTCGGTGTTGATTTCGGTGAGATTTTGATGTTGTTTTGGTGCTTGAAGGTGCAAAAACGTGGGAGGCTAGCTATGGAGAAGATTTTTGATTGCCTAGGGTTCTAAGAGCTTATGAGATTATGATTTGATCAAAAGATTTATCCCTTTATATAGACTTTCTTAAAGATAAAGAAAATCTAGTAAAAGTAAGATTTTTTGGAATTTTAATTAAGTGACTTCCCAAAGGAATTTTGCTGTGAAATTTTAGCCACGTGTCAAGGATGGCAATTATATTTTTATGAAGTGGAATCGAATTTTTTAAATGTTGTAATATTTTTAAATTCAATTTCTCGTCAGATTCAATCCGAAATTGCTAGAAAATTATTGAAAATTCGAACAATCAAAATTCCAACGCCATTATGCTCAAAATATCATCCTTTATCATGGGTTAATATTTCAAAGCATTTTAAGTTGATTTGAGCATCTTTTAGAGGAGAGAGAAAGCCTATAGGAGGTCTTGAGAGCCTTAAAATTATGAAAATGCCTCTGACAATGACAAAACTGCTCCCCATACCCCGGAATGCGCCGATCGAGCCGGAATCTCTCGCTGCTTGATTGAAATGCCTCTCACAATACCAAAGCCTTACAGACCCTAACTAGGGGGGTCAAAATTTTGGGTATAACAAACATGCCATGTGATAATATGTCAAAGAATCTCAATCAAATGAGGCTACCAATACCGAAAACCTGCAGGAAAAACAACAAGAGATTAGGTTAGGAAAAGTCAGGAAATTAAAATGCATAATGTACAAACCTAGATCTACTTTATCACATGTGTATCTAGTATAATACACAATAAATCAACCCATTCCCTAGCATGTGGCTGCCGAAAATGAGGGAGGAAAAGCAAGATTGATTGATGTCTATTAGTCAAATAAAACATCTACCTAACTATACATATTCCTATTTCTATATAACAAAATTCAAATGACATTCTTTAGCCTATGGCTGCTGAAATCAAACAAGAAGAAGAGGTTTGATTGCCTTATAAAAATCAAAATAAAATACCTACCTACCTAGGCATGTTCTCATGTCTTCAATTGACAAAAAATCAAAGACCTACAACAACACATTACCGAAACCACAAGGAAAGATGAGACAAGTTAGCATGGTATTCATTTTAGAAAATTCAAAAGAAACATCTACCTACCTTAGCCCTTGTCCTCTTGTTCCAATTGACAAACCAAAGTCTTTCTCATTTCCTTGTCTTAGCCGAAAGTTTGATCAATTATGGGCATTTTATGGAGCCATGGGTCTAATTAATAAACAAAGGAAAAGCTAGACAATTTTGACATTATTGTGTCAAATGAGATTCCTTGCCTAACTCCTTATTTCTTACATGAGCTTAGTAATTTCCTTGCTCACTCCTTAGCCGATTTTGGTAAGTGATTCCCTCTCTTTTCTTTCTTCCTTTGCTAGTTTATTTTTGTGAGCTTCCAGCTCCATTAATGGTGTTTTAAGTTCTAACACCATTTCTATGTAATTTTCCTATTTAATTCTACTAAGTCTTGAAGCAAGAATCATCCTAACAACCATACAAGAATTCGCCAAGCTTTAGTGCTCCAAGGAGGTACCTAGATTCAACAACAACTCAAGGAACAAGCAAGATCAAGTCAAGGTATATTTTCATGTTGAAAATCCAAGTAAATACCTAAAGTCATTTCCGAAAATTTCAAGCTTCTAAACCTATGTCCTCTTCATCATTTCATGAAGGAAACTTGGAGCTTCAACCATCCTAAGGTGTACCGAAAATTCCTTGAAAAATACCTAAGGTAAACTCTTGTAAATTACTCCAAATCTTAAATATAAATCCTGTTAGAAGTCAAACACTTGGATTCTCCTAACCTATACATGGAGGCCGAATATTCTACATCAAAATAGCATTGGAAGAGCTTGAATCCAAGAGCAAATCAAGTACAAGAATCATCTTGATTTAAGGGAGTAAGTTCTATAATTAAATCTATTAAGTTTAAGTTTGATTTAAGCTTCAAACTTTAGTATAAATTTATGTACAACCCTTAGAACATAAGGCCGAAAATTATAGGTATAATACCATGAAAATAATTAAACATACAAGTAAGATTATTACCTTAAGGCATAAATGTGTAGATAAAATTTAATTGATACATATATAATTAAGCCGAGACATCTAGGAGTTTAAAAGTTCTATTTTGAGCTTATAATCATTCTAAGTCATTAGCATAATTTTTAGAAGTGTTATATGGCTTATATACAATTATATACTTATTATATGGATAAATCAAGTTTTAAAACCATATGTTTAATATTTGTAAAGCTGAGAATGAAATGGGTTATTTGGTGATTTTTGAAGATATAAGTGTATTAGCTTACATTATAAATTTGGGAATGTTAAAAATAGCTACAAGTATTTAAATGGCTAGTTTAATAAGTTTTATGGCTAAAATGTAATTTTGAAAAGATTAGTGTACTAAAAATAATTGCCGAGAGCTAAAGGGTTTATTTGGTATAGTTATGATATAATATAAGGTAGGGATTAATATCATGAATGTTGGTGAATTAAATATGTGTTTAAGTGTTAAAATACATTTTATAAAGTTTTGGGGTTATTTTGTAATTTATGGAAAGTATGGTGTATACCAAATTACCAATGATTTTTGGGTATATTAAAGTATTTAATTATGAATTAAGTCTTGGTCAAAGTGTTGACAAAAACTTTGGTTTAAAATTATTTATGACATAAAATACTAAGTTTATACAAGTTTAGGGAGAATATGGAATTTATGAAAGTATAATGTGAACCGAATTGAATATGGGGCGAATACATAATTTTTGAAAATATAGGGTCACTTCGGTATTTAAGATAATTAAATATTAAACTATAGTTTAAAAGTTAATATGTAACTAATAAAGTTTTTGGGTTAATTGTAAATATAGGAAAGTATATGTTGAAACCGAAAGTGAATGTGGTCATTTAGTAATTTACAAAAGTTATAGTGTCCAATTTGTAATTACCGAAACTATATGGTTGGTTTGTAATTAAATAAAAAAGGAATTAAAACTAAGTAATATAATATATATGGAGTATAATGTAAAGATTATAAATAATTGTGGTTATAATAAAATAACCAAATGATGTTTATGTATGGAATAAGTGAAAACAATTATGAGCATATAATTAATGAAATAAAGATATACCATAAAATGGAAATTCATTATCACATAGTTACTACATAAAAACAAACTATTAAACTACCTCGAACCACTGTTAAATAACGGGGAGAATAAAGAACATACGGGTTATCTACTACGTATTAGTTCTGTAGTGACAGTACTGTAATACTTAGTGATAGTTATATTAACGTTACCCGGTATTGCATGTAATATAACAGCGTACGGGAAGAAAGTACTAAAGTGTGAACTGTCAAGCTAGCAAGTTACACGGTGAACGGTATGTTAATTGTGTGGCCTGAATGTCCTAAGATTTTCCTGAGGTACGTGTGTGTTAATTGTTAAGAGCGATATCTGTGATTTTCATATAATGTTGTAAACTGTATTGCTCGACACCATTGTGTTTTATTTCTACGCGAACGTCTTATGACTGGAAGTTTATACATCTAAACTCAAACAAGAATAGGTGACCTTTAGGTATTACAAGAACCTAACTGATGGTCAACTGTTATAGTCTTAACTCAAGGATTGGATATTGTATCACAGACTAAAGGGCTAACTTATAAAGTGAGGAATCCAGCTAGTTTCGACTATCTGGTTGCGCATCGTGATCACTACAAGGGACTATATCAAGAGTCACTCAAGGGAATTCAATGTCCACATTCGACGATGGCAGAAGGCACTACTGTTGGTGCACAGGTTCAGACCGAATCGGTCACCTTTAAGGCAAACAAATTATCCAGGGCCATAAGGTCAGCTGGTAACGGTTCCTTTGGAACCCAGGGGACTACTGTCCATTGATAAGATATTAAGGGTTGTCCTAACATGACGCCCGAGGTGGAATTTAATTGGAAAGTTTAAGTGGTTGGTTTAAAAGGATAAGGGTCATGTGACTTACTAACAAGTACAGTTAATTAATACGTGTATCTTGTTTGGTTACTGTTATGGATTATTGGTGTTTGATTATTTGGTTGTTGTTTACTATTATGTGATGATATTGTCACGTGACCTATGTTGTTTATTTAAACAATTACAGTTATTAATATTATTGTAAACTGGTACAGCATGTAACGAATCTAATATCAAGATGGCTAAACGACTTAAGGAATCCAAATGATCTAAGACTACATTTAGCATACTAGCATATCATTTGCTGAGCCTTTCAATGGGCAAAACATTTCAGGTTACTAACTGAAGACACAAGCCGGAGTGCGGGATACAGGGTAGCTGATGTGTTTTCAATAAACACTTTTAGTTTTGTATGTAGTGCATTATGGAGTTTGTTGCACTTGGGTTAGTTGCTCAGTTGTTAAGTTTGGATTTGGTTTGTAATATTTAGAGTGCTCAGTATCTGTTCATCACAACGGTGAAGAATTGAAGTTGATGGACGGAGTAAGGTTGCCTTGTTACTCACATGGGTGAGTAACGACGTGTAACACCAAACATTAGATAGTTTTATTTTCCGCTGCGAATTATATTTTGTTATGCTACAACCTCGTGCTTATATTACAGGTTTAGGATTAGGGGTGTTACAAAAAGTGGTATCAGAGCGGAGTTCCGCTCTGATGAAGAAGATTCTGAGTCAAGAATAGTGAGCGTAGGAATTTTTGGGATACGGGAAACGTCTGTGAGGATTCATGACCTAGAAAGAAAAATCCTAGGGATATCTTTATTGCTAGTAGTTAGTTTTCTCACGTGTTTATGACTGTAAATGTAAAACGGTGTAACACCGAGTAGTAATAATAGTATATCATCCTATAGATGTCAAGAGCTGGAAGACCACGTGGAGGCAGCAATGGACACGGTGGCGAGACACCGGCAGATGTCCCGGAGATACCAGGCCTAGTAGAGGCCATGTCAGCCTTCGCCCAGCAGCTAGGAGCTCAGTTTGCGGGAGCCATACCCCACCCTCCGCAGCCCAGAGAAACCAACTGGTTGAAGAGCGTGGAAGACGCTAGAGTGCCAACATATTCAGGGGAACCAGACCCCGCCGCACTAGAGAAATTTATTGTAGAGCACCAGAAGGCATTCAAGGCTGTTAGAGTTCCGGAAGACCGAAAGGTCGACATAGCAGTGTACAACCTGAAGGACGCAGCTGACATTTGGTGGCGGTTTGTCGAGGTGCACCATAGAGCTACACCAAACATTGATTGGACAACATTTGTGGAGGTGTTGTGGGAGAAGTACTACCCCGAACACCTAAAGCAGAGGAAGAGGCAAGAATTCGAGACCCTGATCTAGGGGAGTCAGACGGTTGATCAGTACTATGCACGATTCATCAGTCTGCTGGATTTCATACCAGGGGTTGACTACTCCGACACCGTAAAGATTCAGAAGTTTAGGGGAAGTTTGCAATATCGCATCCAGGGCTCCATGGGAGCAATACGTTTCACTACTATACAAGAATGCTATGACGCCACATCGGCAACCGAGTTGATGCTTCAGTCCAGGGAGGAGGCCCAAGGAAAGAAAAGAAAGAATTTTGAGGGAGAAGATGGGGGAGCAACCTCTGGCGGTTACCACAGGAAGGGAAAGTAAGAAACCTTTGATTGAGAATGAGTTGCCCATTTATTACCTATACTTAAAATTGGTCACTAAACCTAAAACCTTCAGCAAGAAATTCTTTGATAAAAATAAGGGGCGGAAGGACTTCCAGGGTCAGAAGGCGAAGGAGCAGGACCCTCGTCTGACCGGCCCAGCTATCAATGCTCACCACTTAGGTCGGCACCACCCAAGAGTAAGGATACCCACCCCTCACTTAACCAAATATTTATTAGCTATACCTTTACTAAACCATGTTGTATAAACAATAGGCACCAAGCCACCCCAGTGCCATTACTACTGTAAGCGCTGTGGAAATGATGACCTTGGCGTAGATTGCTCAGGCAGGAAGGTGGAGTGCCGCTATTGCAAAAATGAAGGCCACCGAGAGTATGAATGCTTTTCCAACCCAGCAAGCCGAGTGTATAAAGGATCTAGAGATAGGTCAAGAACCCCAGCTATAGAGGCAAGTGGATCACGAGGCCAGGTACCTCAGAACAACACCTACACTAGAGGTCCGGCGGGACAGCCATCTGCAACTGCACAGCAGAAAGGAAAGGGGATCGTACCAGGAAGAAACACCCTGTACTCAGTGGGAGCTTCGGGCGCTGAGACTAGCACTCAGCGCGAAACCGGTAAGCCTAAAACCTAAACCAAAAGCATGAAGCATGATGTGTGGTTACAGTTATCAAACGATGAAACTTGTATGT
This sequence comes from Limonium bicolor, assembly GCA_023374045.1. Classification (NCBI taxonomy): domain Eukaryota; kingdom Viridiplantae; phylum Streptophyta; class Magnoliopsida; order Caryophyllales; family Plumbaginaceae; genus Limonium; species Limonium bicolor. The sequence goes on from CM041780.1 coordinate 258,924,522, forward strand.
GATTGGTGTGAATAAAATTTAGAGAGACCTAACTTAGGAAACCTCTCACCTTAATAGGACACTTTGACATTTGTTACCCCTTACCTATGAGATCGAGATCACCTGAACCTTTGAGCGAAGATCGGGAATATCCAGAGGAAGAATGCCAAGTACTTCAACCCGGCATGATCCTACTCAAGCAATATCTAACCATAAATGAACAAATAGCCATTGTAAATGAATGTAGAACTTTGGGAATAGGCCTTGAAGGATTTTATATTCTAGGATATGGGAGTGGATCAAGACTTAAATTGTATATGATGTGTATGGGTAAGGATTGGGATCCACAAACTAGGATGTATCAAGAAGTAAGAAAGATAGATAGAGCACAGGTTCCTAGGATACCCAACAACTTTCAAACCTTGGTGACAGAAGCGGTCAAGATTGCACAACAATTAGAAACAAACCCTATACCGGACATGAAGACCGACGTTTGCATTGTGAACTTCTATGAAAAAGGGGGAAAACTTGGATTACACCAGGACCGAGATGAGACGTCTGAGTCAATTACCAAAGGGATACCAGTTGTATCATTCTCCATTGGAGATGATGTTGTGTTTTTATACGGTGATCACACTAGTACAAAAAACGTCTATTTCGGCGCCCCTATTTCGGCGGTTGTAAATAAAACCGCCGAAATAGGGGCTTGAGATGTATGTGGTCTGAAAAGAAGGCACCTATTTCGGCGGTTCCTAGATATGAACCGCCGAAATAGGCCCTATTTAATATAAAAAAAATAAAAGAGACCTATTTCGGTTCCTTACACGAAACCGCCGAAATAGGTTTTATTTTTCTTTTTTTTTTAATTTAATCATCTATTTCGGCGGTTCTTTGTTAGGAACCGCCGAAATAGGTTTTTTATTTTTTTATTATTACAGAGGGTCTATTTCGGCGGTTCCTAACAAAGAACCGCCGAAATAGGTCGTTTTAATTAGCCCCCCAGCCCGCCCCGACGCAATTACGATTTCAAACCTAATTAACCCCTTCTCTCTGTTCTCCGCGGCGATTTGCGAAACCCGACGCCACCACCACCCACTGCCGTCGCCCGCCCTCCTCCTCCTCCCGCCTTCGCCGGACGTCGCGCCGTCGGTGGTTGTCGCGTCGGTGGTCGTCGCCGCCCTCCTCCCGCCCAGCAACAGAGGCGCATACGGTGATATAAACCCAATTTTCGTTTCGGTTTTGTTTAAATAATTGTTAATGTGTTGTTAAAATTGATAGATTGTTGTCACATTGTGATTGTGGATGCTGATATTTATTGTGTGTGTGAAATCTTTGCAAGATTTGGTTGTTAAACTAATAAATTTATGTATGCACACAAGGTGTTTGACGAAATGTCCGAGTGAATTTTTTTGCTGTTTTTGGCCCTTCTTTTAAGTATAGTTAGGTTAGCTTATTTGGGCTAGATTTATTATGCTTATATATGGGGTGGAACAATGTTTGAGCATTATTTGTGCTTATAATTATAAGCTAATTATAAACATTGTAAGCAATATAGTTTTGCGCCCTCAATTCATATTTATTTTGCGTCTGCGTTGCCTCTGTAGAGATTGGTACTGCTACACGCGTCTCGCACGCCCGATTGAGAAGAGGGGCTGAAAACAATTCATTTAGGAACCGGTAAATTTTTTTTAACTTAACTCTTCATTCTCTTCACTCACTGTAAATTTGCAACCTAACTGCATATAAGGAACAAACACAACTACTGAGTTTCTCTTGTGTCTATATGTATTTGTGTCTCTACAGATAAATACTTAAGAAGCTTCTTACCATTTCATGGTAGATTGAAAGCGGAGCGGAGAACAATTCATTTCGAACCGGTAATATAATCTAACTTATCATTTTTCTCTTTTGTACTTTGTATTTGATTTCCACAAATTATTGGAATTTGGTTTGATGAATAAATTTGGTATATATTAGTTTGGTTTATGATAGAAATTTGTGTTGTTGAATGATTGGTGAATGCTTAATAATAAGCATGTGTTTTTTTTACTTTGTATTTGATTTCCACAAATTATTAAAATTTGGTTTGATGGATAAATTTGGTATTAGTTTGATTTGTGATGGAAATTTGTGTTGATGAATGGTTGGTGAATGCTTAATAATAAGCATGGGATAGGTAAAATTATGCAAAAGTCATGCCGATTTTTTTTTCAAAATCTCTTCGTAATTAATATTGTTTGATGTATGTGTATATGTCTAACAATATCTAATTTTTTTATCAGGTCTCACTACATTCAAGTCCGTGAATCACCTCTCTTGTTTCCCGCCTTCTTCCATTACTGTTGCACTTTCCTCCTCTGTGCACAAGTAAGTAACTAAACCTTATTTTTTGTTTAATAAATGCAATTATGTATTTAAATATAAGTGCTAGTACATAATTTAGCTTCATTCCATATTTGTTGATGCATTTCTTTTGTAATTTATTTTTTGTTGCTCCCTTGCAGAGACATATCAGAAGTGGTATTGCTGCATCTCTCGCACAGAAGCCTACCTCTCAGGCACCAGTCTCCCCTCTCCAAATCCTTAAAAAACAAGTACGTATTTTAACTCTCGATTCTGTTTTAATCTCTAAACCGGTTTGAACTTATACAGTGGAGAATTGAAAATGTTGGTTTGATGATCTGAATTTGCAATTGGTTTTCAGTTAGCTAGTAAAGATTGATTTATTTTAATTGTTGGTTGCTGCCATTGTTGGAATGTTTGTGGTTGTGATGACTTTGGTGAGTGCTGAATAATAAGCACGGGATGTGTACAATTATGCAAAGGTCATGCCGAATTTTTTGTAGAAAAAGTATTCGTAATATTGTTTTAAACACCGGTTTCTGTTTTAGAAGTGCAACAATTTGTTAAATTTAAAATGCTAGTTTATTTTTGTTTGCAACCTTAGAGTTAGGCTAGACTAATTGACAATCATCCCAGTCATGCTCCATTAAGAAATAAACATGTGCAACTTAATACAGATTCCATATTCACAAAGGCTCTAACTCACACCTGGATCTGTTGCACATATAGTATGGAGCGTGACTGGATGTATGGTGATAGAGGGGAACATTTTGACAAAATGCTGAAAGAGTTTTGCAAAGCTGCAGTGCAACACAAGGACAGGACAAAGGCGGAGAAAATTCCATGTCCTTGTGTTGATTGTGGTGTGGTTAGACATATTCAAGCATCAACGTCACAATTCCATGTGAAGACCCGTGGTTTCATGCCACATTATACAAAATGGATTTTTCATGGAGAACCTGTTGAAGATAATGCTTCAGCTTCCTACAGTCACGATCGGTGTAACTCAAGAACCGAGCAGACATTCGACTACTAACGAGTCAGAACTCCCAAGCGCTTCCGGAGTCAATGTTGACAGTGAGTCGACTTATCATGATGACAAATGGACGAGATGCTTGATAACGTTGAGGATAATTTTGTCGACCGGCCGGATGAGTATCAAAGGTTGTTGGACGCATCCAAAACGGCGTTGTATCCTACTTGCACTAAGTACACGAAATTGACAGCTATATTGAATTTGTTCAACCTGAAGGGAAGATATGGATTGAGTGACAAAGGTTTCACGGCATTCCTCGAGCTGATTCATGATATGCTACCGGATGAGAACGGTCTCCCTACCACCACGTATGAGGCAAAGAAATGGGTGTGTCCAATGGGAGTAGAGTACAAAAAAATTCACGCGTGTCCAAACAACTGTGTGTTGTACAGGGGTGAATACGAACATCTGGACAATTGCCCGAAATGTTCGTTGTCCCGGTATAAGCATAAAGATGGTGAGTACTCCTCCGTTCAGAAAAAAAGCCCTCCAGCAAAACTACTTTGGTATTTGCCGATTATACCCAGATTCAAACGGTTGTTTGCGAATCCGAAAGATGCAAAGAACTTACGATGGCATGCGGAGGGTAGAAAGAGTGATGAGAAACTAAGACATCCAGCAGATGGGCCTCAGTGGAGAAACATCAATAGACGGTACAAAGAACATTTCGGACATGAAGATAGGAATCTGAGGCTTGGGTTATGTACTGATGGAATGAACCCGTACGGCACATTGAGTAGTCAACACAGTACATGGCCTGTTCTGCTAGTGATCTACAATTTGCCCTCATGGTTGTGTATGAAACGAAAGTACATCATGTTATCTCTCCTGATATCTGGTCCCAAGCAGCCAGGTAATAGCATTGATGTGTACCTTGCCCCTCTGATCGACGATCTGAAGCTATTGTGGAATGAGGGGACCGTGGTATATGATGCTTATGCAAGAGAGAATTTCACGCTCAAGGCTTTGTTGTTCTGTACCGTCAATGACTTCCCTGCGTATGGGAACTTGTCCGGTTACACGGTTAAAGGAACATTTGCATGTCCCATATGCGAGGAAGACACTTGTTCGGACCGTTTAAAACATTGTGGGAAGAATGTTTATATGTGTCATCGACGTCTTCTCCCCGAAGATCACCCTTATCGAGTAACGAAGAGAAAGTTGTTCAATGGTCAAGCCGAAACTCGTGTGGCCCGTCTACCTCTGAGCTCTGAGGAAGTGTACGAAAAGGTTAAGGACATTGCAAATGTATTTGGAAACACATCAAAACCGGCGAAAAACATTTGGAAAAAGTGTTCTATCTTTTGGGAACTACCTTATTGGCGTCATCTTCTGTGAGACACTGCTTAGACATCATGCACATTGTGAAGAACGTTGGTGAGGCAGTGAGTGGGACTTTACTCAATATACCCGGCAAAACAAAAGACGGATTGAAATCAGAAAGGACATGCAAACCATGGGTATACGAAAGGAGTTACACCCACAAGAGAATGGGAAACGAATCTACCTACCTCCTGCATGCTACACGCTCTCAAAGGCTGAAAAGATTAGTTTCTGCAAATGTCTGCACTCGGTAAAAGTACCGTCTGGGTACTCTTCAAACTGGAAGAACATTGTATCGATGAAGGATTTAAAACTTTTAGGCATGAAATCTCACGATTATCATGTACTGATGTTACATCTTCTTCCGGTCGCAATTCGAGGGATATTGCCATCTGATGTCAGAAATGCTTTAACTCGGTTATGTTTCTTTTTCAACGCTGTTTGCTCCAAGGCAATTGACGTAACCTCTCTAGATGATCTACAACGTGAAATTGTTGTCACATTATGTCAACTTGAGATGTATTTCCCACCATCTTTCTTTGATATAATGGTGCATCTAATTGTGCACATCGTTCGAGAGATACAGTTCTGTGGTCCGGTATACTTACGGTACATGTACCCTTTTGAACGGTACATGGGTATTCTGAAAAGTAGAATGAAGAATAGGTATCGACCAGAGGGGAGCATTGTTGAAGCAACAGTGACTGAGGAAGTCACGGAATTTGTGACCGATTATTTGAGTGAGGCAGAGTCTATTGGTATCCCAAAACCACGACACTATGGCAGGTTTAAGGGTAAAGGTGTATTGGTAGAAAGATCGTGCAAGTTTCGCGTCTACTTATTCATCAAGCACATTTGTTTGTCTTACAACATCTTGAGGTTGTTGAACCTTATTTGGAAACCCATATGGTTGAGTTAAGGCATCAAAATCCTTTGAAAGCCACATTTGGCTGACAAAGGAACAAAACCGAGTTTTTATCCAATGGTTCAAAGATCATGTGTTGACATTAGCATCATCAGATCCAGAAGCTGTAAGCGAAGAGATCAGATGTTTGGCAATCGGACCTGAAACTAATATTACATCATTTGAGGGGTATGATATTAGTGGGTATACATACTACACTGCACGCCAAGATGCCAAATCGATAAACCAGAATAGTGGGGTAAAAATTGAAGCTGCTGCCACTGAGTACCACAGCGGTAACCGATCTCAACCAGTTAGTAACTCTAGTTGGTATTATGGTGTCATCGAGGACATCTGGGAACTAGACTATGACATTGATTCCTTTCTGTTGTTCCGGTGCAAGTGGGTGGACAACCGACGCGGGTACCAAAATGATGGAGGGCTTACCTTGGTTGATCTTTCACGTCACGGTTATACGGATGATCAATTTGTTCTGGGAAAGGATTGCGAACAAGTGTGGTATGTTGAGGATCCGAAAGACTGCAGATGGTCTGTTGTTCTTCCAGGAAGAAGGCCGGTTGTAATCGAAAATGAAATGAGGATAACGATGAAATGACTGTAGAGGAAACATCCTTGTTTCCTACTGGATTACCGGATTCGATTGATGATACCGAAAACGATTTGCTCTACGCACGATCAGACCATGATGAGGGTGTTTGGGTAGAAAATATGAAATGATTTATGTTTTTTATGTCAGGTAATGTTGTTAGTAGAATGTAGACTGTAATGTCATCTTAACTGTTATTGTTATGCATCATAGTATTTATGTTATTTATATATCTGATGAAAATGCTTTATTTTTTTTGCAGTGGATGATCACCCTATGGATGACCCCATTGGACAGCTTCTCTTGACTGGAGAACCTGAGCCACAGAATAGACCAAGTAAGCGGGTCACAAGAGGAGGAAAGAAAAGAAGGACCAGTAGCTGCACGAGATGAGACTGAGGCTGGCCCTTCACAGCAGACCGAAGAGAGTCAGTTGTCCCACCAGAGGCAAGAAGCAAAAGAAGAGAGGTGCAACACGTGGGCTGAAGGCTACAAGGGCCCTCCTACAAAACCGGTGGATTCAATCAGTTCAACCAACCCCATGGAAATTGGAAGAATGACTTCACCGCTTACGGTAGCCATTTGGTGAAGTCATTGCAACATAAACCACACTGGAAGCAAGTGCCTCAATCGTTGAAGGATACTATGTTTAGCGTCTTCAGGTAAATCTCTACATTATTACTATGATCTTTGTGAAATAATAGAACATTTATGTTTACTTTACTAACTGAATGATCATGTACGTAGTCTCGTTTCTCCGTGGATCCCGCACTTAAAAAGGATGTGCTATCAGCGATGTCGAAACAGTTCCGGGACCACAAGAATAAGTTGGCTGACAAGTTCATCTACAAGATGCCTGATCCAGAAGATCCAGATGATCCAGATCATGGTGGGACGGTGAGAGACCACCATGGGAGGTTTACGAGGGCATCACCGAAGAGCAATGGGTACAATTTGTTGAGTCAGTCAACACCGGAGTTCCAGGTGCACTTTATTGTCATACATACATAAATTAATCTTAATTTCTTATGTTTTTGTGTTCAATTTCACTAAACATGATCCCATTAATTTATGCAGGCTCTCCGTGCACAACAACAAGCAAATGCTAAGAAGAATCTGTACCCTCACCACTTAGGTGGAAAAAGTATTGCTCAAAGGGTACCAGAATGGGAGCAAAAGGGATATCTGCCCACGGATGGCTCATTGGATGCCAGTGGCAGAAGAATGAAAGTGTGGGAGTTAAGCCACATTCCGAAGAACTCTACTCCCGAAAATCCTCAATACGATGAAGCCACGAGAGCAGTTATTGCTCAAATGGTAAGTGATATCATTTCATTTTTAGTCAAACTGTTCATTTCATTTGTATATGAACTTATGTTAAACTAATAACTGTATTTGTGTGTTGTATTAGGGTGAATTAAGCTCTCAGCTCACCCAGGGCACCTGGACCTCACAGAGGAATGATGATCCTCTTACACGCGCTCTTGGTAAGAAGGATCATCCAGGTCGTGCCATTGGGTTTGGTGGGCACGTTGGTATCCGCCAGGCATTTGGCGTACCCGGGTCCAGAAGTGCACAGGGAAGACGATTAGCTACGAGGAGCACCTGAGAGCGAGAGATGGCGATGGAGCAGAGGATTACTCAGAGCGTCGACGAGAGGATCGCTCAGGCTATGTCAAGGAGGTTCACACAGCAGCATGCAGCCAAGAGGTTTCTCGACCACCAGTTGAGTCACCCATTCAGCACAGAGTGCACCGGTAGTGGAAGTAGTGTCCACTCGGCTGAGCCGTTTCCCTATGCATCTCTAAAGGTTAGACTAACATTTCAATTGAGTACATGACGATTAAGATTTTTCACTTGATCACTAATATCATCATAGAGGAATTCTCAATTTTTATCTAAACAAGTTCCACATAACACTCAGGCACCCACTGAGTGCCATCTGTTTTTACAAATTGGAGTAGAAGAGGTCATGGTGGCATGGGGAAAACTTTTCCCTTTTCCAAGTGATATTGTGCACGGTGAACCACTCCGACATTACCATGCACGAGTGCTTCTGGACGAATTTGTTGCAGAGCATGCTGACGTCGGTTTACCGGTGCCGATCCCACAAAGACCTACCTTGCGTTCCGCACAAACTGCGACAGTGCAGTGGCCTACGATTGGTCAACTCCCTGGGCAGGTATTTACTCTTAACCGTTGCTATAAAACTATTGGTGTACCACCTTGCATCCATATACTTAATTAGACTAATATCATAGGATATGAGCCGACCGAAGACTGATAAGGGCAAAGGAAAAAGAATTGCTGCACCTGTGCAATCAAAGGCATCCACAAATTTCGTGCTTAGACCTTTTGGTGGAGAAAAGAATATTGGCCGGCTTGTCGACTAATATGCAGATTCTGCATTCATCGTTGTTGCTGCTACCACCTGATTGTGATTCCCTCACTGTGGAAGATCCCGAGCGGATATTTCACTATATAGTTCAAGGAGAAGATATACATCGATTTGGGATGTATATGTCCGACTTCGAGGAGTGCTTCAGGAGGGATTGGTTGAATGTGTCGATTATCAAGTCAGCCGCCATGTGAGTGACTTCTACCTTTTATATTTTGAATTCATTGATGGTGATGAATTAGATGTTTGAATAAAAAGTTAATGACTAATGATATTGCCTCATAGGTGGGTGCATAATAAGGCGATCAATGTCTATGAAGATCACAGATTCGGATTCCTGTGTCCTGCTATGTGCAGTGAAGTCCAGATGACAAGTGATATGGAAGGCCTTATGCAATATATGACGAATGCCCTCTTTGAATGTTCTAACAAGTCATTTATTATGCTGCCATATCATTCAGGGTATGATATTTGACTATTTCTCTTAGTATTATCTAAAACATATAGTTTGTGTTAGTTGTTTAATGATTTCAACACATTGTGTAATTTGTGGACAGTCGACATTGGTCATTGCTTGTGCTGGTGATGTTGAAGCACCCACGAATCTTGCAATTTGACTCACTTGGTAAGGGTGCCAAGAGACCGAAGATCTCCACCGCAATACTGGGGTAATTAGTTTGTTATCGTAAACAACAATTATTATTACTTAACATTAACTGTTTCATAACTTGCTACTGATGCTTAAAACTATATATATTGCTGATGTATATAGTTCCATGAGAGCTGCATTATCTCTCCAGAATAAAACAATGAAGAGTAACATCCCTTGGAACACTGTCAAGGTACTCTATTAATTGATAAATTTGTGTGATAATGTTTAAACTTGTTTATAACTGTCAATATGTGCGTTTGTATAGTGTCCGGTGCAGCCTGGGGGTTCAGAATGTGGATACTATGTCATGAGATTCATGAGTGACATAGTAGGAGCGTCGAACCTTTTACCAGAGCACTCGTTAGACAAGGTAACATTCTTTGAAAGTTTCAGTTATGCTCTTTACATGTTGTTAGACTTGTACGTTTTAGATTAATGTTCATTTTTTTTCAAGGCTTACGAAGAAGTGTTCAAAGGTGGTCAGTATGATGATGCTCAAATTGTTGAGATGCTTGAGGAATGGTCGGAGTTCGTCTGCACAAGTTTAATGAATTGATGATCATGAAGATGTTTTGTGAACTTTTTCGAGTATGTAATTGTAACTCTGTACACTTGTGGATGGTGTAATGGTAGATTTGAATTGTAATGTGGTTTTTATTTGTAATGAAAGTGTGTAATTAAGTGTAATTGCATTGGTTTTGTTAACTCTCAAATTGTGGTGCGTCGTTGGTATTAATTGGGAGCTTTTATAACTTTTTAAATGTGTGCTGGAGCTCCCTGTGTGGATGAAGCTTTATTACAGGTCTCATTGAACCAAATGCGGTGAATATATATATAAGCTGGGATGGAAAAAAACAAAAAAAGGGGCTATTTCGGCGGTTCTAAGTTTAGAACCGCCGAAATAGATACAAAAAATATGCCTATCTCGGCGTTCTTAGAGAACAACTGCGAGATAGACCCATGGGATTGACCGATGCTGAGATTGACCATGAGTCTATCTCGGCGGTTGTTCTCTAAGAACCGCCGAGATAGGTACACCTATTTCGGCGGTGCTCATTTCGGCGGTTCACAACCGCCGAAATAGGCCCACTGGAACCGCCGAAATAGGCCTTTTTTCTACTAGTGTCAGAAGAGGATGGACAAGGCGAGCAAGATTATTTTGAAGTCAGGAGACGTGTTGATATTTGGTGGAGAATCCAGATTAGTGTACCATGGGGTTAAGGGCATTAAGTTGAATACAGCCCTACCAACCTTAGTAAATACTACCCATTTGAAACCCGGACGATTAAATTTGACGTTTAGGCAATGTTAATGTAATTATGGAAATTGTATGTAAGAATCATTGGATTAATGAATGGCATTTTAATTCCTTTGAGACATACACCCCAACCTCAATATCTTACGAATTGTTAACCCCAGGACACGAGTCTAATGGAGGAGCAGTGCTGAATGTGTTGGACAAGACCGAGGCCAAGAATAAGGGGAATGTCATCATGGGAACCTTCACAGTAAATGGCGTGAGTGCATTGATACTATTCGATTCAGGAGCGTCTCATTCATTTATATCCTCTACATTAGCAAGGAAGATAGAGACAACCCCTGAGCCTCTCTCAGATTTCCTAGTCACACTACTGAAGAAGGAGAGAGTAAATTGCATGAAAATTCACAAGTGAGTTCAGATTAATATCATGAATGAAGATTTTCACGTGGATTTGATTGAGCTGGATAATTTGGGCTTTGACATCATCATGGGCATGGATTGGCTTCAGAAATATAAGGGACGACTGCATTGCACAGAGCATAGATTACTACTGAAGAGCCCGAAGGGCAAGACAGTTTCATATCGCAGTACTCCAGGAGAACCGACTTTCAAGTTAGTGTCCGCTATAACCTTGATGAAGAAGGTGAAGAAGGGACAGCCAATCTATTTGTGCTATGTCCAGGACATGAGGCAGAAGGAGCAGACACAATCAGACATACCAGTCGTATCAGATTTCTCTGATCTATTTCCCGAAGAATTACCAGGAATGCCACCCAAGAGGGATGTTGAGTTCTCCAACGACTTAATACCAGGCACGGGGCCTATTGCTAAGGCGCCCTACAGAATGGCACCAGCAGAAATGAAAGAGCCGAAGATCCAGTTGGAAGATCTACTTGATAAAGGTTTTATCAGACCGAGTGCATCGCCAAGGGGAGCACCAGTGTTGTTTGTAAAGAAGAAGGATGGTAGCATGCGATTATGCATTGACTAGAGAGAGCTTAACGCAGTCACAGTGAAAAACAAATACCCTTTACCACGGATTGACGATCTGTTCGACCAATTAAGAGGTGCTACAGTCTTTTCAAAGATTGATCTGAGATCAGGATACCACTAGATACGGATAGCAGATGGAGACATAGAGAAGACAGCTTTTCAAACGCGTTATGGGCACTATGAGTTCACAGTTATGCCATTTGGCTTATCGAATGCCCCAGCTATATTCATGGATCTTATAAACCGATTGTTTAGAGAGCAGCTAGACTCAACAGTAGTTGTGTTCATCGATGACATTCTAGTCTATTCTAAGACTAAGGGCGAGCATGAGGTGCATCTGAGGCAAGTTTTGCAGACCACGAGGGAGAACCAATTGTATGCCAAGCTTTCAAAGTGTGATTTCTGGCTAGACAATGTAGCCTTTCTAGGGCACGTGATATTTTCCAGTGCTATATCTGTAGACCCTGTGAAGATTGAGGCTGTTACAACTTGGCCAAGACCGAAGGCAGTGACAGATATCCGTAGTTTCTTGGGATTAGCTGGTTACTATCGCAGATTTGTTCATGACTTCTCCAAACTGGCGAAACCAATGACTAGTCTGATGAAGAAAGACTCTCCATTTGTATGGACCGAAGATTGCGAGTGTTCCTTTCCGACACTGAAGGATCTACTGACGTCGGCACCCATACTCACCATTCCAGAGGGGACCGATGGATTGAAAGTTTATTCTGATGCCTCAGGCACAGGGATAGGGTGTGTACTCATGCAGAATGGCAAGGTTGTTGCTTATGCATCACGGCAGCTGAAGAAACACGAAAAGAACTTCCCGACTCATGATTTGGAATTGGGAGTAGTTGTGTTTGCACTGAAGATCTGGCGTCACTACTTATATGGAGTTATAGTGATAGTCTACTTAGATCATAAGAGCCTTCAACATTTATTCACACAGAAGGAGCTGAACATGAGACAGAGGCGATGGGTCAAGTTTCTGAAGGACTACGACATCGACCTCAGGTACAAGGAGGGCAAGGCAAATGTCGTTGCTGACGCCCTGATCCGTAGAGCTCATTCCTTATTTGTCATGACATGAGACAACGGCCGCATCAAGGAGGTACGTTGTGCTCAGGGTAACGACCAGTACATGCAGACTATCAGGCAACAGTTGACTGACGGTATATTTGAGAGGCTGAAATACGACTTTGTACTCAGTGAAGACGGGTTAATCGGATTGAATGGTCGTTTGTACATTCCAGAATACAGCACCGACTTGAAGGAAAAGATACTACAGTAAGCTCATTGCTCTTCCTTATCAGTACATCCAGGATCATCTAAGATGTACAAGGATCTGAAGTTACATTTTTGGTGGAGTGGTATGAAGAAGGATGTTGCACAGTTCGTGGCGAGATGTATGAGTTGTCAGAAAGTAAAATTTGAGCACCGGAGACCGGGCGGGTTAGTACAGCCGATGCCCATTCCATATTGGAAGTTCGAGGATATATTCATGGATTATGTGGTCGGTCTTCCACTGACTAGAGGAGGTGCTAACATGATATGGGTCATCGTCGACAGACTGACGAAGGTAGCAAAGTTTATTCCTATCAAGGACACTTGGAAAGTCCCCAAGCTGGCAGACCTCTTCCAGAAAGAGATCATTAGACACCACGGTGTACCTAAGTCGATTGTGTCAGATAGAGATTCCAGATTTGTTTCTAGATTTTGGCAACAAGTTCATTAAGCATTGGGTACGAAGCTGAAGCTAAGTACCGTTTTCCACCCACAGACAGATGGTTAGAGTGAATGAACAATTCAGACATTAGAGGACATGCTTAGAACTTGTGCCTTAGACTTCCAGGAAAGCTGGATAGATAGACTACATCTGATCGTGTTTGCGTACAACAACAGCTATCATGCATCCATTCAGATGCCACCATTCCAGGCATTGTACGGTAGGCCATGCAGGACACCTCTTTGTTGGGACGAGGCCAATGAGAATATCATCTTAGGGCCTGAGTACCTAGACCAGATGAAAGAGGATATTGTGCAGATACGCAAGAACATGAAGATAGCCCAGGACAGACAAAAGTCATATGCTGATGTCCGGAGGAGAGACCTCGAGTTCGCAGTAGGCGATCGAGTCTTCCTCAGAGTTTCACCGATGAAGGGAGTTTTCAGATTTGGGCAGAAAGGCAAGCTTAGCCCAAAGTATGTAGGACCATACCTTATCACGGAGCGAGTGGGCCCATTAGCCTACAGATTAGAGTTACCTGTTGAGCTTGGGAGTGTTCACAATGTGTTTCACATTTCTCAGCTAAAGCAGTATGTGCCTCACCCATCGCATATCATAGAGCCCGAGACATGCGAGCTAGATCCTACACTTAAATATGAGGAGACCCCAGTTCACATTTTAGACTCCAAGACTAGAGAGACCAGGAACAAGACCATTAGAATGGTCAAGGTTCAGTGGTCAAACCACGACATTAAGGAGGCGACATGGGAGTTACAGGACTCCATGCGAGACAAGTATCCAGCACTTTTCTTTTAGTTTGTGTATACTTGTGGGGGTACGTGGGCGTAACCCTTTTAAGGGGGGTAGAGCACCACATGCGACTTGCATATTTGCAGTCTATACTGGTTTTGTGTTTGGTTGTTTGTCTTTGATTGTTGCGCATGTGTGCACTTGAGTGAATGGTTATTGATGTGTTCTATGTAACACTTGGTATTGATGTGTTCTATGTAACACTTGGTATTGATGTGTTCTATGTAACACTTGGATGGTTAATAAAAGCACACTTATTTGCTTTAGTATCTATCAAATTATTTATACTATGATTACATTGATTGCCATGAGCAAAGGTTATGTGTATGTACGAGTTACACACACTCAGATGACTGGTGGAATGTAGAGGTACCAATATAGTATTGACACCCAGGAATGATAAGTATACAGGGAATAGATATGAGGAACTTGATTCCATAGGATAAGTAAGTAGAAGTTATGACTTCGGGACGAAGTCCTTTTAAGGGGGGTAGACTGAAATACCCCTAACCTTTAAATAATTAAATAATGGGAAATAAATATTATTTGGGGGATTATGAAACCCTAAGAAAGTATATAAACACTTAGGCGTTTAAAACACACCTAAACTCTTTAAGGTAAAAAACGGGCGTTAAAGCCGGACCTTAAGCTAACCAATTTATATAAGCTATAAACCTCATATGAAGGTAATCAAGGATCATTATATGACCTTTTAAACATAGGACCTCATCTAAAACTGAGTAAAAATGCAAAAGGCCCGGGAGTTCCCTTAAGGCCCGAAAGTCCTAGAAACACCCGGAAATACTTTATAAAATGAAATGAAGCATTACACTTCATTCCAAATGCACCATAACACTTTATTAAACATTTAAGATGAAGTCCTCACGCCAAATTCTCAGTTAAACGCAAAGTGCTCCGAAGTTCCCGATGGGGGTCTCATAAACCCTCAGGAATGCCCCGGAGAAGTGCCGAAGTGGAACAAACTCCTATATAAATCATTCTTAGAGTTCCTAACATCATTATTTATCATTCTAAAGATAATGCTCGATCTACTTTTTCAAAAATACACAAAGTGCTCGGGGGAAATTCTTAACGCTCCTATTTTGCCCCGGGAGTGTCCCGGTAGCCCGGAAATTGTGTCATGAGTTGATATAACCCCATATAACTCAATGTATCACCTTAATATATCATTATTGACTATAAAAAATGTTTATAAACACTTGGAACTCGTAGCGACTACTTATTTTCCAGAATATCCTTAAAGCACAAAAACGCACCTTCAGGTGTCATAAAAACGCGTTCTACGCTATTACCTTGAAGTTTTTGAAGAGCCACGAGTTGGGAATCCTAAATGGGGATGCATTGACCATCTAAATCAATTAAAGCCAGTGCTAAACTCATAGCACAAATAGGGCCGAAATTATGATCAAAAAGTACTATAAAATCAGCATTTTACCTTAGAAACTTTCATCTTTTACCTTGGTATAAATGTACCAATTAAATGTTGTGACTTATAACATGTTACAATATGATCTTAATACAATATATTGTGACAAGAACCAAGTTAAATATCAGTCCCAAATGGCCTTACAAGGGGCCATTTTTTAGCATGTTTTTGACTAGGTTTTAACTTAGAAAAATTGTCTTATGGATGATGACTCACCTTGCACATGCCTTGTGATAATATGTCAAAGAATATCAGTCAAATGAGGATACCAAAACCAAAAACCTGCAGGAAAACAACATGGAGATTAGGTTAGGAAAAGTCATGGAAATTAAAATGCATAAAGTACAAACCTAGATCTACTTTATCACATGTGTATACTAGTATAATAATGACAATAAATCAACCCATTCCCTAGCATGTGGCTGCCGAAAATGAGGGAGGAAAAGCAAGATTGATTGCTGTCTATTAGTCAAATAAAAACATCTACCTAACTATACATATTCCTATGTCTAATATAACAAAAATCAAATTACATTCTTTAGCCTATGGCTGCCGAAATCAAGCAAGAAGAAGAGGGTTTGATTGCCTTATAAAAATCAAAATAAAATACCTACCTACCTAGGCATGTTCTTATGTCTTGAATTGACAAAAAACCAAAGACCTACAACAGCACATTGCCGAAACCAAAAGTAAAGATGAGACAAGTTAGCATGGTATTCATTTTAGAAAATTCAAAATAAACATCTACCAACCTTAGCCCTTGTCCTCTTGTTCCAATTGACAAACCAAAGTCTTCATCTCGTCCTTGTCTTAGCCGAAAGTTTGATCAATTATGGGCATTTTATGGAGCCATGGGTCAAATTAATAAACAAAGGAAAAGCTAGACAATTTTGACATTATTGTGTCAAATGAGATTCCTTGCCTAACTCCTTATTTCCTTTGCATGAACTTAGTCATTTCCTTGCTCACTCCTTAGCTGAATTTGGTAAGTCATTCCCTCTCTTTTCTTTCTTCCTTTGCTACTTTATTCTTGTGAGCTTCAAGCTCCATTAATGGTGTTTTTAAGTTCTAACACCATTTCTATGTAATTTTCCTAGTTAATTCTACTAAGTCTTGAAGCAAGAATCATCCTAACAACCATACAAGAATTCGCCAAGCTTTAGTGCTCCAAGGAGGTACCTAGATTCAACAACAACTCAAGGAACAAACAAGATCAAGTTAAGGTATATTTTCTTGTTGAAAATCCTAGTAAATACCAAAAGTCATTTCTGAAAATTTCAAGCTTCTAAACCTATGTCCTCTTCAACATTTCATGAAGGAAACTTGGAGCTTCAACCATCCTAAGGTGTACCAAAAATTCCTTGAAAAATACCTAAGGTAAACTCTTGTAAATTACTCCAAATCTTACTTATAAATCCTTGTTAGAATTCTAACACTTGGATCTCCTAAACCTATACATGGAGGCTGAATATTCTACATCAAAATAGCATTGGAAGAGCTTGGAATCCAAGAGCAAATCAAGTACAAGAATCATCTTAATTTAAGGAGTAAGTTTCTATAATTAAATCAATTAAGTTTAAGTTTGATTTAAGCTTCAAACTTTAGTATAAAATTGAAGTACAACTCTTAGTAATATTAAGGCCCAAAATTATAGGTTATAATACCAAGAAATTAATTTATAACATACAAGGTAAGATTATTACCTTAAGGTATAAATATGTGTCACAAAATTTAATTATGATACTGAAATACGCCGTAATTAAAAATACTGATTAATTAGGCTAATGAATACTTTAGAGGCTTAATTAAGTATAAATAATCATAAGGGAACAAATCCCGAAGAAAACGGATCCTTAAAATGGATTAAAACCACTAACGAACCTTAAAGCGCGTTTTTCGAGGTAACCGGGAAAACGTGTCTTTAAGCGGGTCAAATAGACTCGTAACAATTTTGGTCAACTAAATAATCATTAATAAACATTAGTGAAGCTTTAGGACCAATTAAATCAATAAAACGAGAGATTAGTAAAAACTGTCAAAAACGGGAAGTTGTTGGGTAGAAATATAAATAACCAAGACTTATGTGTCCAATAATGTAAAAAGAATTTTCAAAACCCTTGTGGGTCTGTGTGCTGTCCGATCTCCATTCCCCACACACACACACTTAACTTCTTTTATTGTAAAAGACAAAAGAATTAAAAACCCAAAAAGTAACCTATTACACTCTCACTTTATTCTCTCTCCTCTACCATTCTCCTCTCTCACGTGGATTTCCCCTCCCTCACTCTCTCATTTCCTCTCTTATTCTCCAAGCAGGCGACAGCCATGGGAGCTTGAACAAACACACACAAACTCCCCTTTCTCTCCTTGTAACCCCCTCAAAACTCTTCAAAAAATTATAAAAATACCACCATTGGAATCCTCTCATCTAGAGCTACATTTTCATCTTTCCAAAATCCGAAAACCAACATTTTCGTTTTTATTGGGTATGCCCCATTTGGAGCTTCAACACCACCATTAGAAGGCCCTCCTTCTCCTTGTTCTTTTGAGGTAAAAATATTCTCAAAACCCCATCTTTTTCTAGCCCTTGTGGGCAAAACGAAATCTAGAAACTAAGCTCTTGTTACTCCTTGTGTTCTAGCCGATTTTGGCCTCATTGGTGGAGTTGGAATCTTGTTTTGAGCCACTCCAAGCTTCATTTGCACTCTTGGAAGGTAATATAATTTATAGACCCTTAAACCTACATTAGAGTTTGAATAATGGTTAGGTTAGTTTTAGTATTAAAACGGTGTATTGAAATGTGTATATCAATGGGTTGTAGTGTTAGAGGTATTGTCGTTGCTAAACCGGTGGGAAGAGGAAGAGGAAGGAAAGAGAGAAGAAATAAGGAGAAAGAGAAACTAGTAAAAGAGAACAAGGTAATTATACTCTTCTTTGTGTAGCTTTGTAAATGAGTATGTAACAGATTTTTAGAAGTTAAAATTGCTATTGTAAATGATAGGGTATTAGTAGTGTAATGTGTAAGAGGATATAAATGTTCTAAGCCTTTAAAAGACATTTTAAAACGTATCAAAACAGATTGGGAATGGATTGTGGAGTGCAGGAATTTTTATGTTTTTAGTGTGGTATTTGTGTATGAGAATTGGGTATATATGTGTTGGCTATAAACAGGTGGTGTAGACCATTTAAATGACTGAAACGATGTGGTGAGAATGTAAGATTTTAGGGGAGGTTATGTCAAAATTTATCTAGAAATAGAACACTTAAGAAAACTAGAAACTAGGTGAATAAGGTATGTTGTAACAGATTTTGATTAACATAGGTAGAGGGTAAGTTGAGAGAGATAGATGCAATCTAAATACATTAGAGGTGCTAGGAATGTCAATATAAGAGGGAGTTGTAGAAGGGGAGTGTTGGTGTCAAAATCTGTAGCAAAAGACATTAAGGAAGAAAACAATGTAAGTGCTGAATTGGAACTTAGAAAATTGGGTGTAAAAGTAGTATAGAATTGGTGAGATAAATTAAGAAGCGAATTAACATGATTTAGAGTGTCTAATTAGTGCTAAAACATGTTAGGATGTATGTAGGAAGATTGAGGAAACAATGGGTGAAATTGGGAAAGAAAAATAAAATATGTAGCAAGGTTCTGACTCCGTCCGACCCAGACGGTGAGTCGGACGTGGGTCGGACGGGGCTTGAGAAACGAAAACCAATCTTTCTGGAATGGTCCGACCCAGAGCCGTGAGTCGGACGTGGGTCGGACATGGCTTAAACAACAACGAACTATTAACTTTCTGGAATGGTCCGACCCAGGACCGTGAGTCGGACATGGGTCGGACATGCAAATTTTTACTGTGTCGAAGTTTCTGACTTCGTCCGACCCAGACGGTGAGTCGGACGTGGGTCGGACGGAGCTTGGACGACAGAACCAAAACCTTCTGGAATGGTCCGACCCAGAGAGTATGGGTCGGACGGAATAGTGCTGGGTCGGACAGGGTAAGTTTCAGAGAACGGACTCTACTGGAATGGTCCGACCCAGGGCTTGGGTCGGACGGTGGGTCGGACGGCCCAATACTTACAAAAAAAAAACAGTAAGCTTATAACTAGTATATATATGTATATATGTATACCCACCTATACATATGTATATATATATATGTATGTAAACCATGGACAAGTAATGGAAATTAAGAAAATGAGATATAAGTGTAAGGAATGTAAAGCCTTAGTAAGTATGGATTAGCAAACACGAAAGTAGTTGAGTTAAATTAATGATAGTCATATTAATCATTCAATTGTATATATATATAGGGTTTGATTTGTGACACCGAAGGACGTTTGGAATCACGTACAACGGTGAACGGTATGGATTCCTCATGCCCCGTATGCTATCTTGGTTACTCTGATTTGTGTGTTGTGTGCTAATTGATCACCAAATAAGATAAATGCACGAATCGGAGTTATCATGTTTACTTGTGAATTTGTAGTGTTGTATGTTGTTGTATATTGCTGTATATTGTCTTTAAATTTAGTTTGTATAATTCATGAAATGTATGGATGAATATGAATGCTTGTATGAACGTTGTAATGTACTGTGACCGTTTATTATTGTGTTTGGACTTCTAACTTATTCCTAACAAGCTAACCAATCTAACTTAAATTGGTAATTAAATTGGGATGAGTAGAAGTCCGATATAGTTTCGGCCACGCGTGAAGATGCGGAGTCACGAGAGGTTGGCTCCAATTCCTGACTCTTAAACTGGTCCGCGGCCCAAATCCCTTAAGTGGGTAGCATCCCGGATTGGTGAGTCAAGTAAATCCCGGAGGTGGGACGGCGTAGTCCCCAGGGCCGGAGGTCCCGACGACTTAACTCGAGTATAAGTAAGTAAGTAAGAATGAGTAAGTAAGGTAAATGGAAGTAAGTAAATGTAAGTAAGAAAAAGTAAGTAATGAGTAAAAGAGTAAAAGCATTCCGATTAACCCGGATGCATAATTTGGCTAACCTTGTGAAGGTAAGTATTGTGAGCATTATTGTATTGTTGCCTTTGAATGAATAATGTATTGTGAATGAATGTGTGATGTATGTAAAGCATGTATGTATGTAAATAATGAACAGCATGTTTAGAGGACGTCAAATAGTCGGCGTGCCCTAGCTAGCACGCGGTATATGCGGAGTTCATACGCCGTTTGCTGAGCCCCTTGGGGCACCATTTTTTACTACACGCAGGTACCCGCGAGGGATGAAGATGTGAAGACTTAGCTCTATTTCTTATCTTCTTTTTGGATTGTAATTGATGATTGCGATGGGTGTACTAAGTAGTACATGGCTGTAACTTTTGATTAGCCGGTGTACCATGGGGTACACCTTTTTGGGTATAGACAGAATGGGGATTGGTATAGATGAGTAGCCTTAGAAACTCATACTTTTGGAACTTGGAAAGGATGTAATGAATACACTTAAATACTCGGTGATCCATTGATGTAAGTATTGGTATATGGTATTTTGGTAAGTAATTAGTAGCTCGTAGACTATGTGCATCAGACCGTTACTGTAAGTAGCATAGCCTAGCTAGCCGTATGGGCGGTTAGCGTGTTGTATCACCCGCCGTAGTAAGTAGTAATATTCCGCTGCGAACTCGTAGGATTAACAGGACGATTAGACGGTAAGCATAGGATTAGCGGTTGGGGTGTTACAAAAAGTGGTATCAGAGCGTAGTTACGCTCTGATGTCCATAGTACCGAGCATAGGGATTACCGAGTTAGGATTTCAACCCGTCTTAAGACGGATACTTAGAAACCTAACTAGGAACTACCGTTGTTAACAACGGATACCCTTAACGTTCTTGTGAACGATACCTTGTTTTAAATTCAAGACCCTTAGGCCATATCTTGCAAAGCCTAATGAAACTGTTGAATATTCAGATGTCAGGAAGAGGTCCAGGTCGCCCTAGAGGAGGGGGCAATGACGGACCCGGCGCGCAGACGATAGCTGAGATCGTCGCCGCCACGATAGCACAGATGCTACCACAAGTTATACAAGCCATGCAACAGAACCAGCAGAACCAACAAACTCAAGCGGGCCAATCCCTCCCCCGCCACCCAGAGAAGCGAACTGGGTAAAACTGTAGCGGAGCTCCGCCCTCCCTGCTTTAGGGGCGAGAGTGATCCGGCTAAGCTCGAGGCCTACATCTCCGAGATGGAGACGGCTTTCGAAACACTCGAAGCTCCTGCTGGAGTTCGAGTCAGAGTTTGCTACTTACTACCTAAAGGATGATGCTATGGATTGGTGGAAGCTGGTCAAGCACGAGCACGTTAGTGACCCCACATTCGATTGGGATTCTTTCGCATCACTCCTCCTCCAAATACTACCAACTACCGCATGTCAAAACAAAGAAAAGGCTAGAACTAGATGCCTTGAAGATGACAAACAAGATGTCTGTGGATGAGTACTACCGCACCTTTACCTTCATTCTTCGTCTCCTCCCTGATCTAGAATACACCGGCCAGGTGTTGGTCGATCGCTTCTATGGCGGTCTGAGCCATCGCCTTCGGTACGGTATGGGCTATACGAGATTTACCTCCCTTCAGGTAAATATCAGTTAACCCTTAGTATCATTTCAATCCCTTAACTTCCTTGAATACCTTGAATCTTTCCTTACTCCTCCTTAAATGAGAATCCCGGCTAATACCTGACATTTCAGGAGTGTTATCACGCGGCTTCTCGCGTCGAAATCACTTGCCAATTAAGGGATGAAGAAACCGCGCTGAAGCGCAAGGCCAACAACAAAAACACCAGTACTAAGGAGCAGAACCAGGGGAAGAGCTGAAAAAAGAAGAAGGGGAATTTCTTTCAGCAATCCCAAAAGAAATCCCAGGGTGAGAGCAGTGCCCATGCTGAGCAGGGCAAACCAGTTGAGCTTCTTCAACTTGGTTATTCTGCACCGGTGGCAGCCAAGCCACTGAGATCACACCCACCTAAGGGTAAATTCCTAATCCAATCTGTATTCGTATAAGTAATGTATCTAGTATATCCACGCACACATGTGCTAACCCTCTAACCTTAGGTTCTAGCTCCGGTGTCGCCAAAACCTTCTCCGATGGCCGCACCTATGTGTGCAGAAAGTGCAACCAGGACCATCCTGGTAAGGATTGTTATGGGAGGGACATCAAGTGCTATAGCTGCCAGAAGCTAGGACACACGGCCAACAGGCCCAGAGAGCACCAAGCCAAAGGGGAACTTCCAAACTACAAGCAAAGGGAAGGCAAGGAGGTTGCATCTGGCGATGCACCGACCTAGCAGGTACCACAGGGACAGGGATCCCGGGGACCTCCGCAGGGTGCACCTCAGAGGCAGCCTGTCCTTCATGTCATAGACCGTGATGGGTCCGGCTCTAAGTCCGGCCCTGGTAATAATCTAAACCTTTAATCCTTGAAATAGCATGCCTAAGTAGTAGAGTAACTATATTGAGTAATGCATGAGTAAATAAAATGAAGTGTGTATTGAGCATGAAATGGAGTAGTTGAAACTAGTACTCACCGTAGACGAAATTTGTACCCATAGGAAGCTTTAGTATCTGTTACCCGATACGGTAAACTTGAATCAAGAAGAGATCGACATCACCAACCACGAATACACCAACAACAGTGTCAGGTCATCCGACCAGGTATGATCTTATTAAAGAGATACCTGACACCCGAAGCGCAAATCTCAATCATTCGACGATGCAACGAGCTAGGAACGGGTCAAGGTGGATTTTACACACCCGAATTCCCCGGTGGAGCGAAGATGAAGCTGAATGATGTGCTTGGGAAAGGACTGGAATCCTTATACCAAGACATACCAGGAGACACGAACACAAGAGGAGCGACGCCACCGACAATACCACCAGAGTTTCAGACACTTGTCACACAAGCAGTAGAACTTGCACGACAATGTGAACATGAACCGATCCCCGCACTTGAAGCGGACCTCTGTATCGTCAACTTCTATGAGAAAGAAGGACGACTTGGGTTACACCAAGACAAGGACGAGACAGCGGAATCTCTTGAACAAGGAGTGCCCGTAGTGTCTTGGTCCATTGGTGATGACGCCGTATTCCTGTATAGCGAGCAGAAGCGTGTGGACCTCGCACAGAAACTGGTATTGAGTCAGGAGATGTCCAAATCATGGGTGGAAACTCTAGGATGCTGTATCACGGGATCAACAAGATCAAGTTGAATACGGCACCGCCGGCAATAATCAATGCCACACACATTAAACCAGGACGCCTGAACCTTACCTTTAGAAAGTATTAACTTTAAAGTATCATGTAATCTATTAGTAACGTGTATTAGAGACACGGTTTGTATGATGGTTGGTTTATCAATAAAGAGCAGTGTTGATTTAATTCCACTTGTGTCCACCATCAATACTTATCCAATTGTGAATCCAATAGGTTGTGGACTTGGTACCGAAGGTAACTTGAGCATCCTCACCGAAGAACAAGCCGGCAAAAGCAGCACCATCCTAACGGGAACATTCCCAGTAAATGGCATTGATGCCAATGTGTTATTCGACTCCGCCGCCTCTCACACTTTCGTATCACCATCCTTTGTGAAGAGGTTGAAGCTAGATGCGGATGAGCTACCGAACTTCATGGTTACTCTCCCATCGAAGGAGCGAGTAAAGTGCACCAGATATTATCAATCAGCCACCATCGAAATCAAAAGTGAAGTGTTTCCCATTTCCTTCATTGAATTCAACAGATTGGGATTCGACTTAATCATTGGAATAAATTGGTTGGAGCGGCCAAGGGTAGAATCCTCTGTGCCGAGCATCGATTGCTGCTCAAGGGTCCTTCTGGGGTTACTGTATCTTACCGCCAGAGACCGAGAGAGCCTTCGACCACACTCATATCTGCTATGGCTATGTACCGGGAGCTCAGAAAGGGCCAAGAAGTATATATGTGCTATGTACAAGACCTGGAGAGTGATCCAGAGTTCAGTGATGAAGTACCCATTGTATCCGAATTTCCCGACGTATTCCCTAAGGAGCTACCTGGCATGCCACCACCGAGAGCAGTGGAATTTGAAATTGATCTATTTCCAGGTACCGGTCCCATTGCTAGGGCACCGTACCGCATGGCACCTACAGAAATGACCGAGCTAAAAGAGCAGTTAAGAGACCTTCTAGACAAAGGGTTTATGCGCCCGAGCGTATCACCCTGGGGAGCACCGGTTCTTTTTCTGAAGAAGAAGGACGGTAGCCTCCCACTTTGTATTGACTACCGCGAGCTGAATGCGGTCACAGTCAAAAATAAATACCCACTACCACGTATCGACGACCTATTCGACCAGTTGAAAGGAGCCTCCGTCTTCTCCAAGATCGACCTCCATTCAGGGTATCATCAGATTGCAATCAAGAGCAAGACATCGAGAAAACGGCATTCCGTACCAGATATGGCCACTATGAATTCACAGTGATGCCATTCGGTTTGTCAAACGCACCAGCAAAATTCATGGACCTCATGAACCGTTTATTCAGTGAGCAGTTGGACACTTCAGTGGTTGTCTTCATCGACGACATCCTTGTATATTCCAAATCAGCAGAGGAACATGAAATTCATTTGAGGAAAGTGCTGGAGACACTGCGCGAGAACCAGCTGTATGTGAAGTTCTCCAAATGCGAGTTTTGGCTTGATCAGGTATCATTCCTTGGACACATCATCTCGAGCGCAGGTATCTCGGTTGACCCTTCTAAGATAGAAGCTGTACGATCATGGCCTAGACCCAAGACTGTTACCGACATTAGGAGCTTTCTTGGTCTAGCTGGTTACTACCGGAGATTTGTAAGAGACTTCTCGAAAGTCGCTAAATTCATGGACCTCATGAACCGTTTGTATGGACACACGAGTGCGAGCTATCATTTCAGAAACTGAAGGACTCATTGACCTTGGCGCCCGTCCTTACTCTTCCAGAGGGCACAGAGGGATTTGAGGTGTACTGTGATGCATTAGGCAAAGGAATGGGATGCGTACTCATGCAGCATGGCAAGGTTGTTGCTTATGCCTCCCGCCAGCTGAAAAAGCATGAGGAGAATTATCTGACTCACGACTTAGAGTTAGGAGCCATTGTCTTCGCCTTGAAGATATGGCGACACTATCTCTATGGGGTAAGCATCACCATCTACTCCGACCATAAGAGCTTACAGTATGTATTCACACAGAAAGAACTGAATTTGAGACAGAGAAGATGGATGGAATTTCTTTCAGACTATGACATCAACTTGCAGTACAAGGAAGGGAAGGCAAACATTGTAGCCGACGCCTGAGCCGTCGAGCACACTCGCTCCATTCGCTACTCGCTTCTTCTAGCTTGGTTGACGAGGTGCGAGACGCTCAGTTGAGTGACCCTTACCTAATCGAAATTAGACACAAGATCGAGAATGGTACATTTGAGAAGAAAAAGTATGACTTCAAGCTACCTGAAGATGGTTTGATTCGGTTGAATGGCAGGCTATGCGTCCCCCGAAGCAATGCTGAGCTAAGGGATCGCATCCTGCGAGAGTCACACTGTTCCACATTGTCAGTCCATCCGGGAGCCTCCAAGATGTACAAAGACATGAAGAGGTACTTCTGGTGGTCTGGAATGAAATCAGATGTGACGGAATTTGTATTGAGATGCTTGACATGCCAGAAGGTAAAATTTGAACACCGTAGACCGGGCGGAATGGTACAATCTATGCCAGTTCCGGAGTGGAAATTTCATGATATCTCCATGGATTTTGTTGTAGGACTCCCACCTGCCAGGGGAGGACTCAACATGATCTGGGTTGTAGTCGATCGCCTTACCAAGGTTGCCAGATTCATACCGATGAAGGACACCTGGAAGGTAGTAAAGCTAGCTGAGCTTTTCGATAAGGAGATTATCAGACACCACGGAGTCCCAAAGACTATAGTATCTGACCGCGACACCAGATTTCTTTCGAGATACTGGAGAGCTACAAGGGAAGCGTTGGGTACAGAATTGAAGTTGAGTACCGCCTTCCATCCTCAGACCGACGGTCAGACAGAAAGGACCATCCAGACACTGGAGGACATGTTTCGGGCATGTGCCTTGGACTTTCAGGGGAGTTGGTTAGATAAGCTTCATCTTATCGAGTTCTCGTATAATAATAGTTATCACGCCTCGATTAAGATGTCGCCTTTCCAAGCTCTATACGGTAGACCTTGCCGTACACCCTTGTGTTGGGATGAGTCAAGTGAAGCGGTCATAATAGGACCGGAGTATCTTGAGCAAGTGCAAGCTAAAGTGCAGCAGATTAGAGCTAACATGAAGGCAGCCCAAGATAGACAGAAATCCTATGCGGATGTGAGACGACGCGACCTTGAGTTCGCCGTGGGCGACCAAGTGTTCTTGCGAGTTTCACCTATGAAGGGTGTCTTCAGATTTGGTCAGAAGGGCAAGCTAAGCCCAAAGTTTTAGGGCCGTACACTATCACCGAAAGAGTTGGATCCGTAGCCTACAGGTTAGCACTACCTGAGGACTTGGGGCGTGTCCATGATGTATTTCATGTGTCACAACTCAAGAAGTATATTGCTGATCCTTCTCATGTGTTAGAGCCTGAGCACTTATCCATTGAGCCAAACATGAGATATGTTGAAACCCCAGTGTGAATCCTCGATAGGAAGACCAGAGACACTCTGTAACACCCCGTCCTAAGCCAATCGTGGTTATCGCAAACTCATCACTTAAACACAATCGGCGCGGATAAAGAGTAACTACCGGGACCTTGCCACGGTCTGATCATATGAAATACCGATTTAACACCTTACCACACTTATCTAAAGTAATCCACCATCCAAAATACCAACCAACCGAGTAGAGTGCTTAAGTCACAACATAACTTTACATGAGTTTAATATAAACAGACGGGAGCACAAGCGCAACCCGTATACAAAATGACAACCCATCCTAAGTCTAACCACCCCCACTCTCAGGGTGACTCCTCATCGGGCGCTTACCTGCAAAATAAAACAGCCCCCAAAGGGGGTCAGCACGAATGCTGGTACACCCTCTCATGGCCCCCAAGCTAACGGGGCTACGACGACTAATTGTCGATAGCATGGAAGTTGATTAGCAATACATCATAATATGAAGTGCTATAAACGACAATTCACAATGAACAAGTAGTTCACACAAATTGAACGACACAAGCGTTCCTTTATCAAACGGGTTAGTAACCCTCTCCTTAATCCTTATTTCCTTAACCTCAGTTCCTTATCTTACCTCAGTCTTAACCTCATCTTAATCTCAGTATACAAACCGTTCCATGAAAGGAAATGGTTGTAGCTTAACTCAAACTTGGGATTTAGGTGATCCCACCGCACCATCTTAATGCCACCTACCCTGGACGGGAGTCCAGCGTAGCTGAGCCGGCAACCGGCTCTAGGCTACAAGTCCGAAGACAAGTCCTTAGGCGGAGGGCGGATCTGATTCAGATACCGTCCCCCTTCTCTTAGCATGCATGACCGGAGTCAGTCCCGGGTTCCTCGCTCAAGTTCCAGTTAGAAAATCTTACTCTCCTAGTGTTAGTTAAACCTTACCAGGTGTTAACCAACCAACAACATTAATACTCAGCCCTTAATCCAACCTCAGTAAGTACTAAACTTATTTAGTAACAATCTCAAGTCTCGTGAGTTAGTGTAAAGAAAACACATGCACAACGAGAATAATTATACCGGTTGCATGCTTTATCTTGTCTTAGTCATAGCAATTAAACAGATAGCACACAAGCCGAGGGACACCTCGTTAGCAAGCAGGTCACAAGAAGGATTGTACCGTTCACCGTCGACCGTTGTTTGATTAACCTTCTTCGGGGTCCCAATTCACAAACCTAAAACATCGATTCATTTTAGGCCGTTAGTTATTACAACTTACTCAACTTACTTAGTCCCTATAAATCCCCACTCAATACCCTCTTAAGCCTTTGCCCTTTTAAACTTATAAACTTAACTTTAAACATTAGGGTTTATACTTATTCTTAACTTAATTACTTAAGTTCTTAGGGTCCTAATCATCAACATCCTATTAATGGCAACCTTATACCAATTACATCCTTAGAAATAAAATTTCTTTTTTTTTTTTTTTTTGTGTTAAGGGTCGACCGACCCACCGACCGACCCAACCCATGGGTCGGTCCGTCCCAGTAACTTTCTGGTTCAGACAACAACCTTAGACCGACCCACGACCGACCCATTCTTTATGGGTCGGTCCATTACCGAAACTTCCCGCCTTTCGAAAATTCTCCGACCGACCCAAAGCTAAACCGACCGACCCAAAACCCTCTGGGGCGGTCCTCTACCGAAACATTTTCCTTCGTTAAATCTTGCCGACGACCCACCGACCCCATCCTTATGGGTCGGTCTATTGCCGAAACATTTCTGCTGGGTTAACAAGGTCCGACCGACCCAGAACTGGGTCGGACCCTGGGTCGGTCCACTACAGATTTTTCTATTAATATGTTCTTTCAATTCCAAACTCTTCCCATGTATACTATTATGTTCCAACCTCATCTAGGTCCCTCAAATACACTTTAAACATTCCTCTAAACCATTAAAATCACTCACCAATATCCACCTTGATCATTATGCATTTTCCTAAGGCTTCTTCACAAGTTATTCTTCCCTCCTTCAATACATCATTTCCTTCCTAGTTGTCTACCAACTCTTGCCTAGTCCTAAATACTTCAAGTACATTCTTTTGATTCCTAAACCCTCCTTGGTGACGCCTAGATCATTATGACTCATTAAAACACCTTAAGCTCATCCTTTTTCATTAAGACAACCACTAAACTTCCTAGTACTCCTTTAGTCCTGAGATTTCCTTAGAACATCTTAAACTCTTAGGTTCTTCATCAAATTTTGCCATAGTTTCTCTAGTAATTGTTTCAACCTAACACTTGTTTTTCACCACCAAACAACCAAGATCTCCAAATTCTCAATACCTTATCTTAACACACAATCTAACCAAAACTACACCACATCACAATATAGTGCTTAAACTTAAAGTGCTTTGGCACTTAGGCCCTTAAATGACAATAATCTTAATCACTGAATTTCCACATAATTTGCCTTCAACCTGCGAATACACACACAAGGCTCCCATTGAATAAATGCTTCTTGTAATTCATCACCACATTGTTTAACGTAAGTCTTTTTTCATTTGCTCTTTAGTCACTAGTTCTCAATGTAATAGTATTTTCTCTTAGGTTTACAACTACTCCCCAAGGTAAACTCTACATAAACTTATCATATATCTAAATCCCATTCCCTTAAACAACAAACACTTAAGGTAAGTAATTTACCTTATTCTTTCTCAAGCTTCACAAACTTTCCTCCTTAGTTTTTCCCTCTTCATTTCGGTCACCAATATAAATCTCCTTGCCAATACTCTAAACAATGTCCAATGATCCTAATGAGCCATCAACAACTTATTAACCTCAAGGAATAAAACTAGGTTAAAAATGTGTTTTAAGGTTTTAGATTGATTGTTTTACCTTAGTTCCTCAAGGCAAGCTTGGGTTTGAAGCTAGAGGACTCCTCTCTCCTTCTTTTGAAAGAGTGGAAACAGCTATGACAAGGCATCAAAATGAAGCCTCATGAGTATTATTTCGGTCAAGAAGAAAGGTGATGGAAACCTAGATTTTCTTGCACTTTCTTTACCTTAAGAGAATGGAGATGCCAATGGAGTCTCCAAACTTGAATTTCCTCCTCTAATGGTAGTTTGACTTGGCACCAAAGTGAAGCTCTTGGACTTTTGAAAAGATAGAAAGATGGAGCTTGAGCTAACTAAGAAGAATCTATGCTTTGTTTTGGATTTGGAGCTAAAATGAGTAAGTGGTGTGCAAGAGAAGATGGAGCTAGCATGGGGAAGAAGCTCACGTTAATGGAGAAGGGAGAGAGAGTAAGAAATCGTGGGAACCAAGGGAGAATGAAGAAGTTAGGAGAGAGAGAAGACTAATGTGGGATATTTGTTCCTAAAAGCAAATAGTGACTAGTACATCCCCTCCCTTATTTATCAATCTTTCAATCTTGTGTTGTGACTCATCTCCCTCCTTATAAAAAAAAACCGGCCACCCTTAAGTAACCAAGGTTACTTTAGTCCTTTTGTCAATTAACTAATCTATGTTTTACTTATGTTACAAATAGCTTAATTTAAATCACAACAAACAAGGCATGATTGTTGTGAAATTTTTGATTTCCCACTAATATAGCCTCCCAAATGTGATACTATATAGTACACTATATATTTAAGAGTATGATGGACATTTAGCCATTCAAAACTCATTTACAAGACAATTTTTCAAAAATGTGCTTTAAGACTCCTTAAAGCACATTTTGTGTTTAAACTTGTTTTCAAGCTTGGTTTCTTTGGTATTGTTTTAAAATGACCATTAGGATATTACTAAGGTCTTAGAACAATATTTGGGTACTCTCCCAAGTCTCTCCAAGCTTAAAGACGTTTTGCTTTTTGCTTAAACCGCACTGTCGGTGTTTCCTTATATTTCCTTTGTTTTAAACTGGTTTCTAAATATCCTAAGGCATTCTTTAGCCTTCTTATACCTTATTAATCACTTAAACACACCATATCTAAGTTTGGGGTATTTCACACTCGCCATAAGTCTATACGAATGGTGAAGGTCCTATGGTCAAACCATAATGTCGAAGAAGCGACATGGGAATTGGAGGATGCCATGAAGGCTAAGTACCACAGCTATTCATAGACTAGAGAGTCTAGTATTTGCAATACGGGTACGGGTCGTACCCCTTTTAAGGGGGTAGAGCCCTTTTGTTTTTGCATTGCTTCGGGTAAGCATTGCTTAGTGTGTAGGTATTGTAATAGATTTTGTATGACACATGTAGTGTAAGTGAATTGGTATGTGTATGTATGTGTAATGTGTAGTGTATAAATGTATTTGTATGAGGTGATGTATGTGTAATGTGTATTGTGAATGGTAATGATGTATTGCGTAATGTGGAAGGGTATGTATGGAAAATGTTGGATTGTGTATGATGCTTGAAGTGTGTATGTTTGTAATGTGGAATGAAGTGAACACCTCATAGGTGGTAGTAAGACACATTAGTGCAATTGGTTTTGCCTAATGAGTAGAATTACCTAAACCATTAACCTTGAGCAACTTTGAGGGCAAAGTTTCTTAAGGGGGGTAGATTGAAATACCCCGTAATTAAAAATACTGATTAATTAGGCTAATGAATAATTTAGAGGCTTAATTAAGTATAAATAATCATAAGGAACAAATCCCGAAGAAAACGGATCCTTAAAATGGATTAAAACCACTAACGAACCTTAAAGCGCGTTTTTCGAGGTAACCGGGAAAACGTGTCTTTAAGCGGGTCAAATAGACTCGTAACAATTTTGGTCAACTAAATAATCATTAATAAACATTAGTGAAGCTTTAGGACCAATAAATCAATAAAACGAGAGATTAGTAAAAACTGTCAAAAACGGGAAGTGTTGGGGTAGAAATATAAATAACCAAGATTATGTGTCCAATAATGTAAAACGAATTTTTCAAAACCCTTGTGGGTCTGTGTGCTGTCCGATCTCCATTACCCACACACACACACACTTAACTTCTTTTATTTGTAAAAGACAAAAGAATTAAAAACCCAAAAGTAACCTATTACACTCTCACTTATTCTCTCTCCTCTACCATTCTCTCTCACGTGGATTTCCCCTCCCTCACTCTCTCATTTCCTCTCTTCTCCAAGCAGGCGACAGCCATGGGAGCTTGAACAAACACACACAAACTCCCCTTTCTCTCCTCTTGTAACCCCCTCAAAACTCTTCCAAAAATTATAAAAATACCACCATTGGAATCCTCTCATCTAGAGCTACATTTCCATCTTTCCAAATCCAAAACCAACATTTTCGTTTTTATGGGTATGTCCCATTTGGAGCTTCAACACCACCATTAGAAGGCCCTCCTTCTCCTTGTTCTTTTGAGGTAAAAATATTCTCAAAACCCCATCTTTTTCTAGCCCTTGTGGGCAAAACGAAATCTAGAAACTAAGCTCTTGTTACTCCTTGTGTTCTAGCCGATTTGGCCTCATTGGTGGAGTTGGAATCTTGTTTTTGAGCCACTCCAAGCTTCATTTGCACTCTTGGAAGGTAATATAATTTCTAAACCCTTAAACCTACATTAGAGTTTGAATAATGGTTAGGGTTAGTTTTAGTATTAAAATGGTGTATTGAAATGTGTATATCAATGGGTTGTAGTGTTAGAGGTATTGTGGTTGCTAAACCGGTGGGAAGAGGAAGAGGAAGGAAAGAGAGAAGAAAGAAGGAGAAAGAGAAACTAGTAGAAGAGAACAAGGTAATTATACTCTTCTTTGTGTAGCTTTGTAAATGAGTATGTAACAGATTTTTAGAAGTTAAAATTGCTATTGTAAATGATAGGGTATTAGTAGTGCAATGTGTAAGAGGATATAAATGTTCTAAGCCTTTAAAAGACATTTTAAAACGTATCAAAACAGATTGGGAATGGATTGTGGAGTGCAGGAATTTTTATGTTGTTTTAGTGTGGTATTTGTGTATGAGAATTGGCTATATATGTGTTGGCTATAAACAGGTGGTGTAGACCATTTAAATGACTGAAACGATGTGGTGAGAATGTAAGATTTTAGGGGAGGTTATGTCAAAATTTATCTAGAAATAGAACACTTAAGAAAACTAGAAACTAGGTGAATAAGGTATGTTGTAACAGATTTTGATTAACATAGGTAGAGGGTAAGTTGAGAGAGATAGATAATGCAATCTAAATACATTAGTGGTGCTAGGAATGTCAATAGAAGAGGGAGTTGTAGAAGGGGAGTGTTGGTGTCAAAATCTGTAGCAAAAGACATTAAGGAAGAAACAATGTAAGTGCTGAATTGGAACTTAGAAAATTGGGTGTAAAAGTAGTATAGAATTGGTGAGAAAATTAAGAAGAGAATTAACATGATTTAGAGTGTCTAATTAGTGCTAAAACATGTTAGGATGTATGTAGGAAGATTGGGGAAACAATGGGTGAAATTGGGAAAGAAAAATAAAATTTGTAGCAAGGTTCTGACTCCATCCGACCCAGACGGTGAGTCGGACGTGGGTTGGAGGGGCTTGAGAAACGAAAACCAATCTTTCTGGAATGGTCCGACCCAGAGCCGTGAGTCGGACGTGGGTCGGACATGGCTTAAACAACGAACTATTAACTTTCTGGAATGGTCCGACCCAGGACCGTGAGTCGGACATGGGTCGGACATGCAAATTTTTACTGTGTCAAAGTTTCTGACTTCGTCCGACCCAGACGGTGAGTCGGACGTGGGTCGGACGGAGCTTGGACGACAGAACCAAAACCTTCTGGAATGGTCCGACCCAGAGAGTATGGGTCGGACGGAATAGTGCTGGGTCGGACAGGGTAAGTTTCAGAGAACGAACTCTACTGGAATGGTCCGACCCAGGGCTTGGGTCGGACGGTGGGTCGGACGGCCCTATACTTACAAAAAAAAAACTGTAAGCTTATAACTAGTATATATATGTATATATGTATACCCACCTATACATATGTATGTATATATATGTATGTAAACCATGGACAAGTAATGGAAATTAAGAAAAATGAGATATAAGTGTAAGGAATGTAAAGCCTTAGTAAGTATGGATTAGCAAACACGAAAGTAGTTGAGTTAAATTAATGATAGTCATATTAATCATTCAATTGTATATATATAATAGGGTTTGATTTGTGACACCGAAGGACGTTTGGAATCACGTACAACGGTGAACGGTATGGATTCCTCATGCCCCGTATGCTATCTTGGTTACTCTGATTTGGTGTTGTGTGCTAATTGATCACCAAATAAGATAAATGCACGAATCGGAGTTATTATGTTTACTTGTGAATTGTAGTGTTGTATGTTGTTGTATATTGCTGTATATTGTCTTTAAATTTAGTTTGTATAATTCATGAAATGTATGGATGAATATGAATGCTTGTATGAACGTTGTAATGTACTGTGACCGTTTATTATTGTGTTTGGATCTAACTTATTCCTAACAAGCTAACCAATCTAACTTAAATTGGTAATTAAATTGGGATGAGAGTAGAAGTCCGATATAGTTTCGGCCACGCGTGAGGATGCGGAGTCACGAGAGGTTGGCTCCAATTCCTGACTCTTAAACTGGTCCGCGGCCCAAATCCCTTAAGTGGGTAGCATCCCGGATTGGTGAGTCAAGTAAATCCCGGAGGTGGGACGGCGTAGTCCCCAGGGCCGGAGGTCCCGACGACTTAACTCGAGTATAAGTAAGTAAGTAAGAATGAGTAAGTAAGGTAAATGGAAGTAAGTAATGTAAGTAAAAAAAGTAAGTAATGAGTAAAAGAGTAAAAGCATTCCGATTAACCCGGATGCATAATTTGGCTAACCTTGTGAAGGTAAGTATTGTGAGCATTATTGTATTGTTGCCTTGGAATGAATAATGTATTGTGAATGAATGTGTGATGTATGTAAAGCATGTATGTATGTAAATAATGAACAGCATGTTTAGTGGACGTCAAATAGTCGGCGTGCCCTAGCTAGCACGCGGTATATGCGGAGTTCATACGCATCGTTGCTGAGCCCCTTGGGGCACCATTTTTACTAACGCAGGTGAAATATCCCTAATATTTATTAAATAAATAAAGCTTAATTGAATAATTAATTAAGCTAAGATAATTAATCAAGGCTAAGAATGTTATTGAGATGAATTATTTAATTCATACGCTTAAGGGATTAATTCTATAAACGAACGTAAGAATTAAAGAGGTTAATAAACCTCATATGAAATAATGAAATAAAAAGAATATAACTGGAGATATAATTAAATAATAAAATTAAGTGTACAATACTTATATGAAGGTGAATAATGGAAATTCACCGATATGTTTGATATAAATAATAAAAATAGAATTAACAAATATTGGGTCATATATCATAATGTTTGTTACATGAAATAACGAATTAATAAACATTATTAAAAAAAAATAAATAAAATTAATACAATCTATTGTACATAATAAGTCATAAAATAATGTTATACATCAAAATATAATATTTCAGGATTTAATAACAACCCGAACAATTTACGGATTTAATTAGCGGGTTGAAGTCGATCGGACTAAAATTTCCTCTCGTTGGACCATTGGACTAACTCAGAAACATGTAAACTAAAATAAAAAATAGTGGGCCGACCAGCCCAAAAGAAAGAGCCGGCCGGCCCTTCTCTTCCTCAGTCTCGACCCGGTAATTCCCTACCCTAACTTACACATTCTAACCTCTATTTTTCTTTCTAACCCTAATTATTTCCTTCTACCTTCTTTTCTTCTCTGGAGCCGCCGACTCCATTTCCTTCCTACGTAAGCTCTCTTCTTCAGTTTCTTCTTGGTGGACAACTCTTAACTGGTGAACATACACACGCCTTTCCTCTATTCTTCTTCTTCTAGCTACTCTACACTCTCCCTCTAATGATTCTCGGTGGTAAACAAAGAACAAACACCGACATTCTCTTCCTGTGGTTGCTGCGGTTGGAAATCCAAACAGAGGTGAGATTTCGCCTACCGTTGCGATTTCTTCCAATGTTTCAGAATCATATGTGAAACCAACTTACTTCTCTTCCTCCTTTCTCTATACAAGTGCCTGAAACAAAGCTCTGAGAAGGGAATATTGGTGGTGGTTTATCACCTTAGTTCAAACCGAAAAACTGAGGTAAAGGTCTTGAAATTTCTCTCCATTCTTGTTGATTTCCGAAACCATACCCTTACCTTCTACTCATCATCTTCCTTGTTTCACAAATGTGAACCGCCAGAGGCTTGATTGTCTGACCAAGGTCGAAAAAAAATAAGAGGAGAATCTGGAGGGATGTACTTGGGCACAACGAACAGGTATACAACCGAAAATTGAAGAAAAATTAGTTTAGGGTTACGGTTTGGAAATTCTATTTCTTATGCAAGTTCTAAAAACTTTCGGTTTCTAATGGAACCGTGAATCTGTCGAAACCGTGTGGATCTGCAAACTTGTTAAACTGGACATTCACTGGTTAGTTTAGTTTCTGGCGAATCTGGATATGTTGAGATTTATGTGTGAATTAGTAACCCTAAACTCGAATTAGGGTTCCAAGAATTGTTTATTCAATTTTGTAGTTCGGAGCTAATTGGTGATTAGAGTTTCAGTAAAAATTGGGTGAAACCGTAGACTGGACGGAAACATTAGGGTTTGGTTATTGTGTTGAGATTACCGCAAATATTTACTCAAATCTTGTGGTTCAAACTAGTAATTATTGAATTAATTGGTGATTTAAAGTTACGGTAGAAGTTTAGATTCAATTGATTAAATTGGGGCTAATGTGAATAAGTTAGGGTTCTGGAATCAGAAGTTGGGGTTTTAAGTTAATTTAGGGCAATATTATAATTTTAGTAAATCTGGGCCAAAATTGTAATTAAGTTAAGCTTGAGGCTAAAATGTTTAAATCTGATAAAAATTGTGGTGTAAGTATAAATAGAAGAATGGCGCACCGAACAAGTATTAAAAAAAAAAAAAACCGAAGATGAAGGAAAATGAAATTAGGGTTTGCTTAACTTTTCTAGTTTAATTTGTGAACTGTCGGCTACCAAAACTGTAAACTTTCAAAATTTGTGGGGTTGTGAAAAGATTTTGTATCTGGACATTTAAAATTTTGGAGTTTGGTTCTGGCAAATGGAATCTACTGAATTCCTTCTACTATAGTGATGTTCTGTCTGGAAATTTGAAACCTCGAACTCAGAATTAGGGTTCTGAAATTTAGGAAAAGAATTTTGTGTTGAAATGGTAATATCGAAAGTAGTTCAGGAAATTTGAAGAGTTAGGGTTGCGGTTTGAACTTTGGGGAAACTGAAGTTTGGGTCCTAAATTAGTAATTGGGGATCTAAAACAAAATTGAGTTTCTAGAGAAAATTCTGAAACTAGGGGTTCAAATTACATTGGTGTAAAACAGAGTAAATTAGGTTTACGGCTAGTAGTTTAGGGTTTTGATTTAAGGTTTGATAATTTATTTAGGGGTTTCTGAAATTAGGGTTTTGGAATTGGGGCAATCGGCAAAACTAGGGTTCTAGGAAATAAAAACATTCTGAAAAATTTAGGGCCAAATCAGTAAGAATCAATAGTTAGGGCGTGTATTAGAAATTTCTGTAAATATAATGTGTCAAAATAAAATGTGGAAAAATTATTGGCTTAGTCAAAAATCAGGTTTAGTTGGGTTTAGATGGTTTGGGCTTGAATAATTTTAGGAAATTAAATTGGGCTGGAGTGGATTTAACTTGGGCTCTGAATTAACTAGAGTAAAGAAAATGGAATTGGGCCTCTAGATAATTAATGAGAATTAAATTGGGTGAGGTTAGTCAACATTTGGCTGGAGGGATTGAAATGGATTTAGTCGTTAAACTAATTAGATTAAGGGAAAATTGAGCTGGGCTTAGCAAACCAGTAGCTTAGAACTTTAATCGGACATATATAATATATATAAAATTTAATTAAATTGGGTCTAATACAAACAACAACCCAAATCTGTAAATTAATTAAGGCGAGTTAGAGTCGAAGTAATTTTAGTTTATCCGGAATTCTTGTTGTGGACTTAAGCCCAGAATAGGAAGGGTAAATTAGAGTCAACCCTAAACAACTAAACATAGCCTAATTAAGGAAGTAAAGATAAAGAGTTCACTAGAATAAATATATGAGACGAAGTGAGTGGGTTTATAACTTTTAGTAAATTTTGTTAAATTGGACCAACATCTAAGTTGAGGTCCAACCTTAATTAAATAAATTAGGCCTTAGATAAATTGTAATTTAGGCTGAAGGAAAGAAAACCCGTATAAAATTAAACTGTAGGAAATTAAACCGGGACTTAGCAAATAATAAATTTAGAAAAAGACATATACCAAAAGAAATTAATGAGTTAGACAAAATAAAAGATGTTGCTAAGTTTAGATTAACATTTGAAGTAGGGAATGATCTCGAAGTACGAGTAAGCATCATGGATCAGTGATGAGATAATTTTAAATCGTTTAAAATTTATGATATGATTCTTGGAGAGGAACCAATAAGAGGGCTAGTAGATGGTATATTATTATTTTGTTCAAATAAATTGGGATTTTAGTTGGGTCAGATTAAATACGTTTCAAATTAGATGAAATTCAATTAAAGAATGCATGTATCTAATTATATCAACCACACACAAAATAAGTTATCGAATATAGTTTAAGTAACGCATATTCATAAGAGGATCTTTGTAGTAATGATTACAGATTCTTTATCCCTAGTTTTGGAACAGGCAAGTAAAAGGGCTAGATTACTTAAGTAGGAAGGTTGAACAAGGAATAATGATGATGAAGATTAGAAATTAACAATGGGTTCTTCCCCTCATACACTAGGATTCAGGAGAATGGGAACACTCATGTCAAGATGTGGATGATGGTGTACTCATGGTTAGCATATCATAAAGCTGCATGTTCCAGGTATGTTGTTGTGTGATCCGAATGGCCCGAAGGTTACCTCGGGTCCGGATAACTATGTGTTGTGTGACAAGAAGATATGAGTGTTTAAATACTTCCTTGCAACATTATGCTGTTTACATATAGCATGTTGATTGGTGATGGTTACTCTAATTACTTATCTTATGACATGATAGCACTACGACATCCTTGTGATTAGACGAATGAGAATGGGCTGTTTGCTAATTGGGTACTCTAATTTGTAAATGGGATAAAGATACATGTAGTATCAAGATATATACATTAAGAGAATGTGTTACCACTGGGTAACTTGGAAAGAAACGTGACATGGTGTTACAATATTATGAGATGGAAAGCTTGGTTATGATGTTTATGGTATGCCTTCCTAAGAATGGCCTTTAGGAAGAAATTGGAAAGACCTTGATAATGCACTAACGCTATGATTTATATGATCTATGTTTTATACGTATGACTACCCTAACCAACACTTGGCTAATGGGGTAGAACGGGGGTTATGAGAGTAGCTTAGGTACAAGAATACCTACGGGGTTCTTGGTCGCGCGTTATGGTGCACCGAGTGGATGCCGACAAACTGGCCCACTAAAATATTGGTATTGGTATTGGTGATGGTTGATATTGGTATGATGGTATGATTCGATGAGGCCTATGTGCCGTTGATATTGGTATGATGGTATGATTCAATGAGGCCTATGTGCCGTTGGTATTGGTATGATGGTATGATTCAATGAGGCCTATGTGCCGTTGATATTGGTATGATGGTATGATTCAATGAGGCCTATGTGCCGTTGATATGTTAAGGGCCACTGCCCAGGTTGACCCACCTTCTAATAGGGTACGTGACACTTCCTAACATGTGACACGTGTGAAACTATGTGAGGACACGCGCGATGGGAATTGGAGGATCTCTAACTAAGGCTAACAATCGCCAAAAGGCACTGACAACGACTGACTTGGTTTGATCTCTCTGTGTGAAACTTGGTCATGGTGATTGAGATGTTCATGTTATGTCTGGTTTGTCTTGCTTGAACTTCATGCTTGGAACCTGAATATGGTGAATGTGTGGCTTATGTTATGCCTCGTTATACGATATGTTTATTGCTATGTTTAATTTGTATGTTAAGCATGTTGTTATATATTTATAAATCGGAATTTGCATGAAATGAACCTGCATGCTCACTTGGCAAATACCTGGGTTAATTCTGAGGGTTCAGGAAGATTGCATGATGACATACTCAGTAGCTGGGCTGACCCCTCCAGCAATGTTTTTTTTCAGGTGTGTAGATTGGAAATTCGAAGACGAAGAGCGGGCTGGGGTAGACTGATGGTTGGGATTTCTGATGAAACTTGGGCTAAGCCCTGGGTTGTAGAGTTGCTCACAGTTATAGTTAGAATTTGAATTAGGTTGTTACATGGTAAGCTATCTCTGTCATCACAGCGTTGTTTGGTCGGTTATTGGTTTGGTTTGGAGGCCTTGTCATGTGCGTTGGGCACGTGACGGCGGTAGCATCTCTTTTGGTTAAGCATTTGAATATTAGACTTCAGGTGTATATATCAATTATATGTATATACTATGGCCCCGTTCGTTCTCCGCGAAAATAAACAGGCACGGCACCCAACACAAGTATGTCCGGCTGGTAGATTGTTATTGGTTCTGTTTTTTAGTGGAGCCCACAAATTAAACCAACGTGAGGTTGTGATTGGTTAACTAGAGGAGCGATTTTATAACGCAGGGAAAGCTGCGTTTGCTCTTTTTTTTTCGCGCGTATCGAACTAAGCCTATATGGTGTGTAGATGTTAATCGGGTTTACGGAAAAGGGATGTTACAGCAGGTACCCGCGAGGGATGAAGATGTGAAGACTTAGCTCTATTTCTTTATCTTCTTTTTGGATTGTAATTGATGAATTGCGATGGGTGTACTAAGTAGTACATGGCTGTAACTTTTGATTAGCCGGTGTACCATGGGGTACACCTTTTTGGGTATAGACAGAATGGGGATTGGTATAGATGAGTAGCCTTAGAAACTCATACTTTTGGAACTTGGAAAGGATGTAATTGAATACACTTAAATACTCGGTGATCCATTGATGTAAGTATTTGGTATATG
The DNA here is from genome assembly GCA_023374045.1 of Limonium bicolor. Lineage (NCBI taxonomy): Eukaryota > Viridiplantae > Streptophyta > Magnoliopsida > Caryophyllales > Plumbaginaceae > Limonium > Limonium bicolor. The sequence continues at coordinate 258,965,680 of CM041780.1, forward strand.
GTATTTTGGTAAGTAATTTAGTAGCTCGTTACACTATGTGCATCAGACCGTTACTGTAAGTAGCATAGCCTAGCTAGCTGTATGGGCGGTTAGCGGCGTATCACCCGCCGTAGTAAGTAGTAATATTTCGCTGCGAACTCGTAGGATTAACAGGACGATTAGACGGTAAGCATAGGATTAGCGGTTGGGGTGTTACAGATACATATCTAATTAAGCCGAGACATCTAGGAGTTAAAAGTTCTATTTTGAGCTTATAATCATTCTAAGTCATTAGTATAATTTTTAGAAGTGTTATATGGCTTATATACAATTATATACTTATTATAAGGTATAAATCAAGTTTTAAAACCATATGGTAAATATTTGTTAAAGCCGAGAATGAAATGGGTTATTTGGTGATTTTTGAAGTATATAAGTGTATTAGCGTACATTATAAATTTTGGGAATGTTAAAAATTAGTGTACTAAAAATAATTGCCGAGAGCTAAAGGGTTTATTTGGTATAATTATGATACAATATTAGGTAGGGATTAATATCATGAATTTTGGTGAAATTAAATAAGTGTTTAAGTGTTAAAATAACATTTTATAAAGTTTTGGGGTTATTTTGTAATTTATGGAAATTATGGTGTATAACCGAATTACCAATGATTTTCTGGGTATATTAAAGTATTAATTATGAAATAAAGTCTTGGTCAAAGTGTTGACCAAAAACTTTGGGTTAAAATGATTTATGACATAAAATACTAAGTTTATAAAAGTTTAGGGGTGAATATGGAATTTATGAAAGTATAAATGTAAAACCGAATTGAATATGGGGCGAATACATAATTTGTGAAAATATAGGGGTCACTTCGGTATTTAAGATAATTAAATATTAAAACTATAGTTTTTAAGTTAATATGTAACTTATATAAAGTTTTGGGGTTAAATTGTAAATATAGGAAAGTATATGTTGAAACTGAAAGTGAATGTGGTCATTTAGTAATTTACAAATGTTATAGTGTCCAATTTATAATTACCGAAACTATATGGTTTGTTTTGTAATTTAATAAAGAAAGGAATTAAAACTAAGTAATATAATATATTATGGAGTATAATGTAAAGATTATAAAATAACTGTGGTTATAATAAAATAACCAAATGATATTTATGTATGGAATAAGTGAAAACAATTATGAGCATATAATTAATGAAATAAAGATATACCATAAAATGGAAATTCATTATCACATGTAGTTACTACATAAAATAACAAACTGTTAAACTACCTCGAACCACTGTTAAATAACAGAGAGAAATAAAGAACATACGGGGTTAGCATACTACGAGTATTAGTTCTGTAGTAACAGTACTGTAATACTTAGTGAATAGTTGTATTAACGTTACCCGGTATTGCTTGTAAATATAACAGCGTACGGGAAGAAAGTACTAAAGCGTGAAATGTCAAGCTAGCAAGTTACACGGTGAACGGTAGGTTAATTGTGTGGTCTGAATGTCCTAAGGATTTTCCTGAGGTCCAGACGTTGTGTGTTTAATTGTTAAGAGCGATATCTGTGATTTATGTATATAATGTTGTAAACTGTATTGCTCAACACCATTGCGTTTTATTTCTACGCGAACGTCTTATGACTGGAAGTTTATACATCACTAGTGGAAAAAATGTTTTAAACCATGGTTATTTTGCTTATATACCACGGTTAGGAACCGTGGTTTATGCTCCCGTCGCATATAGAAAATTGTCTATATACCACGGTTGATAACCGTGGTATAAAAGTATACTATATACCACGGTTTGCTAAGACCGTCATTTAAGACCGTTTTTGGACGCGGTCCTCAACGATTTTAAACCATGGTTAAGGAGAGAACCGTGGTATAAAGTCCTTTTATATGACAGTTAAAGGTCAAAACCATGGTTTATTATCTATAAAATCAACGAATAAACCACGGTTATACATATAACCGTGGTTTATAGTCTATGAAATTTTTTCAAAATCGCCGGCGATTTAGAAGCGCCGCTTCGCAGATATCAAACACAGCACAGAAGAGAATGAAGAGGCTAGAACATGTGTGTTCCTTGTTTGCGATTTATGGTAGCAAAATAATGAGTGAAGAATGGCATAGTATGTTCCTTGTTCGCGGTGGGTTGCGAAATTACCGTGAAGTTGAAGAGAATGAAGAACGGAGGCGTAGGTCATGTACCTTGTTCGCCGGTTATGTTGCAAAAATTATAGTGAGAATGAGTGAGTGAGGAAGAGCATGTTCCTTGTTCGCAAGTGTAAGCTGCAAAAAGTACCGAAAAACAAGAGAATGAGTGAGGAAGAGCATGTTCCTTGTTCGCGATTTAGGATTGCAAAAATTACCGTGAGCTAGTTGAAGAGAATAAAGAATAGTTGCAGAGCATGTTCGTCGGTTTGGGTTCCAAAATTATCGTGAGGTTGAAGAGAATGAAGAAAAGTTGCAGAGCTCGTCGGTTTGGGTTCCAAAATTACCGTGACATTGAAGAGAATGAAGAAGAAGTCGACATATATGAGAATAGAGAGAAAGCGCCGCGTTAAATTTTGGCCGAAAATTAAAATTCCCGCCTCGATTATATACCACGGTTGATCAAAAAACCGTGGTTTAATATAGCAAGATGTGCAATATAAATGATGGTTGACTAGGAACTGTGGTATATAGGTACCCTATATACGACGGTTCTTGAAGAACCGTGGTATATTCACTCCGGCATGTACTATATACCACGGTTCCCCTGCAAACCGTGGTATATAACTAACCTATATACGGCGGTTCCGGAAAAACCGTGGTATATGCGCTCTGGTATGCACCTTAAACGACGGTTTCTATTTAAACCACGGTTTTCCATTTAACCGTGGTTTAAACGCCGTCATTAAAAACATTTTTCTACTAGTGCATCTAAACTAAACAAGACTAGGTGACCTTTAGGTATTACAAGAACCTAACTGATGGTCAACTGTTATAGTCTTAACTCAAGGATTGGATATTGTATCACTAACTAAAGGGCTAACTTATAAAGAGAGGAATCCAGCTAGTTTTGACTATCTGGTTGCGCATCGTGATCACTACGAGGGACTATATCAAGAGTCACTCAAGGGAATCCATTGTCCACGATGATGGCAGAGGGCACTACTGTTGGTGCACAGGTTTAGACCGAATCGGTCGCCTTTAAGGCAAACAAATTATCCAGGGCCATAAGGTCAGCTGGTAACGGTTCCTTTGGAACCCAGGGGACTACTGTCCATTGATAAGATATTATGGGTTGTCCTAACATGACGCCCGAGGTGGAATTTAATTGGGAAGTTTAAGTGGTTGGTTTAAAATGATAAGGGTCATGTGACCTACTAACAAGTACAGTTAATTAATACGCATATCTTGTTTGGTTACTGTTATGGATTATTGGTGTTTGATTATTTGGTTGTTGTGTACTATTATGTGATGATATTGTCAGGTGACCTATGTTGTTTATTTAAACAATTACAGTTATTATTATTACTGTAAACTGGTACAGCATGTAACGAATCTAATATTAAGATGGCTAAACGACTTAAGGAATCCAAATGATCTAAGACTACATTTAGCATACCAGCATATCGTTTGCTGAGCCTTTCAATGGGCAAAACATTTCAGGTTACTGATTGAAGACACAAGCCAGAGTGCGGGATACAGGGTAGCTGATGTGTTTTCAATAAACACTTTTAGTTTTGTTATGTACTACATTATGGAGTTTGTTGTATTTGGGTTAGTTGCTCAGTTGTTAAGTTTGGATTTGGTTTGTAATATTAAGAGTGCTCTGTATCTGTTCATCACAGTGGTGGAGAATTGAAGTTGATGGATGGAGTAAGGTTGCCTTGTTACTCACATGGGTGAGTAACGGCGTGTAACACCAAACGTTAGATAGTTTTATTTTCCGCTGCGAATTATATTTTGTTATGCTATGACTCGCGCTTATATTACAGGTTTAGGATTAGGGGTGTTACAAAGTGTTTAAGGTGAGTTTCACAATGGGAGAACTGAGGTGTTCATTTGGGTTGAGTTGAGTTGATTAATAACCTTGAAATGGTAGATGGAGTATGGATATGAGAGTGTGTAAAATCTATAGCATATTGACGTTTGGTAACTTGGAATTTCAAGAAAAAGAGTTAGTGTTTATAATCTTGGAAATGGAGGATGGACTTGGGTATAGTTACTGCAATTGTCCAGGATGAATTGAGAATGGTCAAAATAGGTGAGAACAAGAGGTAAACCACCAAGAGGGAGTTAGAAATGCACAAGTGTGCAAAATGTAAAAGTGAGGATGGAAATTTGTTGTATTTGAGCAAGAAGTTGACCAAGGATTAAACCAATGATTTGAAATGGTTTAAGGGGTGTTTAAGTGTGTCTAAACATGTTAGAAAACATGTGAAAGGATTAGGAAATATTGAGTGTGGATTAAGGGTTGAATTGGAGTTGAAAAATTAAGTATGTAGCAGGTTTTAGCACGGTCCGGGACTTGGTCCTTGGACAAAGTCCGGGACCACACCTTTAAAACTGCCGAGAGTACACATCCCACCTTGGTCCGGGACTTAAGATGGGGACAAGGTCCCAGACCACCACATAAATCCTGCTGAAAGTTAGCTAATGAATTGGTCCGGGACTTAGGGTAAGGACCAAGTCCCGGACCACCCCCAGAATTGTACCGTGAGTTTTTAAAGTATCTAAATGATGGGGGATTGATTGGTATTGGTTTTAGATGTTGTTTAGGAGTTGTTTGGTGACATATAAATGTCCTAAGAAGCATAAAAAAGTGTTGGAAATGAGTGAGAAGTAATAACATAAATTGACAAAAGTGAAACCAAGACAACGGGACAACGGGGTAAGTACGGGAGTAGTAATTATTTACCTACCGTAAAGTATTGTTGTTAATAGAACCAATTGACATGTAATCAGTTGATCAAGTATGAACCAAGCAATGTGAGGTGACCCGGTAAAGTTAAACCATGGTGTAAGGTATGATTTTCTCATGCCCTGTATGCTACCTTGGCTACTCTGATTTTTGTGTTTGTGTGATATGTGTGACCGCCTAAATAAGATAAATGCATGAATCGGATTGTTCGCACCTTCTTGTGCTTGTATTGTATTGTTCCTTGTTGGACTGTGTTTTGAATTTGAAGTTTGTATAATTCATGAAATGTGTGGTTGTTGATTAGGTGCTTGGATGTTGAATGTGTACTATAGTTTGACTCATAGTTGAGTCTTGTTTGATTAGTGACTCGTAGATAGTCATTCCGCAAAGTAACTAAAATATGGGAACACACGAAAACTATCGAATTAAGAATAATGATAATGTAAACCGATGAACTCAGTAGAACGTGAGAGAATTGTACGGGAATTAGTAAACTCTCGATAACGGTTAGAGAACCAAAATGATTAACCCACGAACTAATCGATAGTGGAAAGAATTGAGGAAACCTCTATTAAGAGATTGGTGATAGTTCAAAACATGAACTTTGAAAGAAGTGAAGAACTGTAAGGGACCACCAAACCCCTTAGAAAAATAGTCGACCCACAATGAGAGGATCCGACTAATATGAACAATGTCCCGAACATGAGAGTATTCGATACGTTGAGGGAACCCTTAAATCTGAGAATACTAGACATTGGAATTTCCCTAAGCTATTAGAGGATATCGAGAGAGATACTTCTAGGCTAATCCATGATATTGTATTATAACTCCGAGAGAGGAGTGTTGGGAATTTGAGTAGTCCGTAGAGAAACAGACATTTGAGAATTTGAGGAGCTAAGCGCATAGTTCCGTTTGTATTTGAAAGCCCGGTGGTGAGTCTTGTGTATGACTCTGCCCGGAGGTCATGGGTAATGACTTAAAAGATACCTTTGAGTATTTGATTTGAGAATTTATTATGAGAGGTTGAATTGAGATTTTGATAGAGATTTGAGAATTGAGTCAAAACTTGAGAGACTTGGGAAATTGAGTTTGAGTAGAGAATTGAGTTTGAGTATTGTAGAACTTGATTGAGGTTGAGAGTAAGAGTATTTGAGTAAGAGTAACCCAAGAGATTGGGTAAGACAATGAGGAATTGAGTAAGGCATAGTGAGGTAGAAACGTACACATAATCAAAATACATCTCAAGTACTTAACGCACATATACACAACAACCAACATACACACCATGAACAACACCACAACAACACAAAATGACTAATATGTCAAGGGCTCTACCCCCCTTAAAAAGGGTTACGCCCCGTGACCCCCAAAGTATCACACATCACTGTGAGAAGAGCGCTGGAGTTCTCCAACTCCCATGTGGCCTTTTTGCCTCATGGTTCGACCAACGGACTTTGACCCTTTTAATGGTCTTATTCCTGGTCTCCCTCGTTTCCATATTGAAACTTTGGAGTGGAGTCTTCTCATATTTGAGAGGCGGGTCGATCTCTCATCACTCGGCTCTAAGGGAAATGTGAAGGTTGAGGTGCGTACTTTTCAGCCAAAGGCGTAGAATACTTGTGCGCTCTCCCAAATACGTTTTATTGGGCCCACTCGCTCCATAATGAGGTGTAGACCCGCGTACATTGGCTTGGTTTGCTCTTTCCGTTCCTAAGAACATATTATAGATGGTTTATCAGCAAGATGTTATTGCTGATTTCGTTGTAATATGACAGTGTCATCCACGGTCTTTGCTTAATTGGAAACGGAGGTAACTTAGTCGGTGTGGTATCGTTAATCGTAGATGCACACGATTTAGTCTAAGTCGTGTCCAACGTTCTGGATGACTAACACAAAATATATTTTTCATTGTTACTATCTTTACTCATCGGTTTCTAGTAGAGGTGGAGTATGACATTGGCTATCGTTTGTCATTAGTGCTCTGTGCACTAGTCTCAGAAGTTGGGATGTATTAGCTTATAAAACCACGAAGGTAATTCTTGTCATTTCGTGGTTCCGAGTTGTTATGTTCCAGAGTAAATACATTAATTATGATATTTGTTTTGTACTTCGTGATATTATATATTGTATTTTCAGTATATTGTTCTCACGTCAATAATTGTATGGTTCTCCACGCTTTTGCTAGGGAATCCATTGTTGTGTTTATATTGAGCCTTGCCTCCTTTGACATCCCATATGGGTATGTTTCTTGGCAATTGAGACATTTTTCCTCTAGTATATTTATATCCTTTCTATTTTTCCATGTTATTTCACAAGAGTGTGATTGTGCATTTATGAGTTCTTGTGTGGGTTATAACGTTGAACGCTATATTTATTTCAGAGTGTGTCCTTTGACGGTCTAGGCTGTTTGTATAGCCTGCCCACGATTTGTTTCTCATCATTTGGGTTCTAGGTGAGTTCCACTCGTCTGGTCTTTGCCAAGGTATTTATTCTAAAGATTGTTTATAATGGTTGCTTTCATGCGCACCATGTTTCAATCGGTTCGACCGTTACGTTATTGTGACAATTGCTTTATAGTTTAGGGCGTCTGCTAGTGTGCTAGCTTACCTTTCTTTTTATTGTGTATTGGTGTACATATGTTCAGCCCCTTTGGGGTGAAAACGTATCATTGCCTTAATTCGGCATACAAGATTGCTACCTCATTCGTGTGTTGTTTGTGTTCTCTGTTGGAGAGTAATCTTCTTTATGCCCCACTTATGGGTGGTGATTTCCATTATTAGGTGGGTTCTTTTGGATGTTAAATATTGTGTTAGTGTAAAACAATTATTGTACCTTATGAGAGTTTTAGTTATATTTATTCGTCCATTTAATGGATTTTCATAGTTGTCATCAGGTTGACTACCAACTCTCTCCTCTTTCGAGAGATTTCGTTTGATGTTATTGTGAGTTAACCATTTCTTTGCGTAGTTACGACTTAGTCGTGTTCTATTCAGGGTTTTTGGTACCTCTAATCTAATTGGTTTCATTGGAACTCTTCTCGTTAATTTACTTTAGGTAGTTATTCGTACTGGTCTGGATTTGCATCATTGACCTTGGTATGGAGTTGACTACTTCTTGCGTTTCTTACATTACTCATCTACATGTATGGGGTACCCTACTGATACATTGCTACTTACTTGACTAACTTATAAATAAGTCCGTCAAGCCACAAGCTCCTATGGAGTGTGGTCGTCCCATATCTTTTTGTATACTCGTAGTGTCCGTCACGCGTTCGTGGAGTATTTTGTTGTCAATCTCCCTCTTTAATTTGTGTTGGGGTGTCCCAAGGGAATTTCCTTTCGGTTTCCCAGGTTCCCAGTCCCATGGTGTGATCATGTATCTTTTATTCAACAGGTGTTTGTGATACCTCGCCCTAAGGTAAAGTTTGCTTCCGAGTGATACGAGGTGGTCTTTGTCCTCTATCATTGGTTTTGTTATTGACATGAGTTCACTGTTGTTTTGAAGGAATTTGTGACTCCTCGTATTGATAAGTTATTGTTGTTTTATTGTTTAGTAAGTCCTTGTCGGAGTTATTTATGTGTTGATTCAAACTATTGTTAGTTGATTACCACATGTGCGGTTTGGCGCTTGTTTGTTGCTTCCTGCTCTTATTTATAAGTTAGTAGGTTATGCACGTTATTTACGGTGCATATTATAGTTCTTATCACTTTACCCTATCACTTGGGTTATATCATTTGGTGTATTTTCTGACTTATAGCGGAGGTTCATGTTCTCTCATTTTATGGAAGTCCTTATTGCGGTCTGGTTATAACTAGTTCCCATTACGTGTCATGTTATTTTGAATGTTATTGTTCAATTGGTATACATTGAGAGGTAGTCGGAGGCGATACTTGCGCTTTCCTGGACTTGTGCCCTTTTAAAGCTACATTCAGTACTTCCACTTAAACTTGTGGTTTATAACATTTAGTCATCTTGTATTGTTGTTTAGGCTGTATTCTATTGTTTAACTCATATAGTCATTTCCCTGACAGTCGTCATGTTAATAGACGACATGTCTTATACACGCATTTCTTCTTGTCACCCATTGCTTGGCGGGACGCCAATGGCGGTAGACATTCTCGTTTTATTCAGAAATTTCATCTAATGATCGGTGTGATCTAATAAATTGACAATGTGTAATTGTAATTTGACATCTGTTCGTCCCTTGTTGGTTATGTCATTCCTTGGTATGGTTATTGCCTTGGGTGGTAATTATTTAAGTGTTCTACTCTGATTCGCGTTTATGGTTGCGATCGGTTCAAGTATCAATTGTGTTACGGTATATAATATATTCAATTATGATTCTTATGATAACTAACATGTTCTTTTTTCTTCTTCCAATATTTATCACGTACTGGTGTATGCCATTATAGCGTAGCATTGTCCTATCTGTCACGTGATTATGTTCCACCATCATTCTTTATGTAAATGTATTTAGGGGTGAACCGTTATTTACAAACATTTGGGTTTGGTGCTTACTTGTTAGGTTGTATGAGTTTTAGCTGCTTGCAGCTGGCATACCTCAGTTCCTCATTTATTCCTAATATGATTAATTGTGGCCACTTGAAGAGAGTTTCAGGAATCATCCGACCCTGATGTGATCAATATCAGTGTCGAACTATCCTTCCACCCCAATTCGTGTTTAACTTCCCTTGACCTGTACCGGATCAAGTTCCACCTCCCACGTCAATTTCAAACCATTAAATAGTTTAATAAGTAAGTTATGGTGTTTGGCTCATAGGCCGATGTTATTGATTGATTATTGTTTAATGGGTGCAGTTTGTTATGGGCTGGAGTATGCCTTTAGTTGTAATGTTCGGACTCGTCGGGTCCTCCCATGGTTACAGTTTTCATATTCTAAGGGTTTTGTGACCCTATGGTGACACGTTGTAGTTGTAGAATTCTACTATACTTGAATGAATATTTAGTGATTTTCGGTAGTTATGACCTACACGGTCTTGTAGAATCCGATCCTAACTGCCGTTATTCTTGTAGTTACAGTCGCAATTATAGTTGCAGTGATAGTCATAATTGTAGTTGTAGTTGTAGTAGTGGTTGCAGTTACGAGATTCGTACTGAAGTTGTATGAATGTTTGGTGATTACCGATGGACATGGCGTTGCACCTGCGGCCTACATGGT